>CM045737.1:30137347-30152347 GCA_024760905.1 Plotosus lineatus | reverse complement strand
AAATTTGGTTTTGAATTTTTAATTAACCAAAATTTTAAGAGTAAAATACAACAGGAAATACTGTTTCTGACTTTCGAAGAATGAAATACAATACTTTTTAATATACAGTGATTTCCAGACCATAAGGCACACTTAAAATCCTTTAATCTTCCAAATAAATTTGACAGTGCGCCTTATAACCCGGTGCGTCTTATGTGTGCATGCAGCTGCACGCCTCCATCTCACTGATACTGTCAAAACCCAACTGAAGCAAACTAATTTAGAGCGTACCATCATTCCGATGGATTAACCAAATAACTCCAACCGCTAGATATTGGTGTCAATAAGTCGTAAGTTTGAGGGATCCAGGTTTTATGTCCAAATACCAGCATTACAGTTGTCGTAGTCAGGTGACTCACGGAGTAATACGTGAGTGGCTAAGAGACGTTTATGTCATGGTCAGGAGACCATAAGACTTTTTCCAAATAATCTCCTTCTCTATTGATCTGTGACTCCATGCGAGCCCACCTCAGTGATACTGTCAAAACCAAAGTGAAGCGAAGTGTAGTTGGAGGAATTTAGGCTTTATGTCCAAATACCGGCATTATGGCTGTCGTAGTCAGGTGACCCATTGAGTAACACGTGAGCGGCTGAAAGAAGTTTACGTTACGAGACCAGAAGACTTTTTCCACCTATTCTCTGTCTCTATTGATCTGTGACTCGATGCGCGCCCATCTCTCTGATACCTTCAAAACCCAAGTGAAGCAAACTAATTAAGATCTGGCCATCATTCTGGTGGATGAACAAAAGAACTACAACCGCTAGCGATTGGTGTCACCAGATCATAAGTTAGAGGGATACGGGCTTTATGTCCAACTCGTGCAACTGTTAAACCCAGATACTAAAGATGAAGAATTTGATGGATTTGTGGAAGAGGAATGAACTGAAAAAATAAGTTGATTGTCTTCCTGCTACAGCTGAACAATGTTGAGAGTTATTGTGAATGTGTTGAATCAAGTTTGACGTGTCTGACTTTTGTTTAGTTTAATGCGCCTGATAATCCAGTGCGGCTTAAGCCAGCCTGACACTAGTACGCATTTTAAATCCTCAATGGCACTCATTCGTGTGTACCATAGCGGAATGATTTTGTGTTTATTTCACCTGTCAGTCAAACAGTTTGTGCCAGAGAGGAATAAGCTTGCTCATTCGTACCACTGAGGATGTTCCGCGACGTTCCACTTGATTCCTCATCATTGCGGTATTTTTGCGAATTGTTTGTGCTGTGGTGCTCCAAGTTCCTCAACGTCACTCAATGGCCAGACAAGTTTGCTCCACATCACTCTAAAAAGGTGACCACGCTTCCGTTTCATGACACTCCTTGTCACGCCTCACAAGTGTGTGTGTGTGTGTGTGTGTGTGTATATATATATATATATATATATATATATATATATATATATATATATATATAGGGTAGCTGGATTCATCCACCATTCATTCTTGTAAGTCATCAAGATGTTGAACTCTAGAGATGCCGAGAAAATGGCATTAAATCAACAAAGTGTCTTTCTTGCAGGTGCTGTTGCATTACTACTAATCAAAGACTATGACATTGACATATGTAAACAGCTAGAATCTTATCAAAGCTTATTCCTCTCTGGCACGAACTGTTTGACTGACAGGTGAAACACAAAATCCTTCTGCCATGGTACGCATGAATGAGTGCCATTGAGGATTTAAAATGTGTACTAGTGTCAGGCTGGCTTCACTCCCTGGTCTGCCAACAGTTAATGGTGGACAATGCGTAGTGTATAAATGAACACCATGGAGGATACAAGGGCACCATTGAGGATACAGGTGTAACGTTGCGCGGCATTGATTACCCATGACATGGTGGGCATTTACACGTGCCCTCACAGTTTCCTTATAGTTCGCAGAAAGGTACGCAAAAGAGTGCGTGACAAAATGAATGAACATGTTTCATTTTTTTGGGTCGGCAATGGCACTCATCTCACTCATAGTTTCCACATTGTTCCCGTGATGGCGCTCACAATTCCCGTGAAGGTACTCACTTCGGTGTACCATGGAGTACCATGAATGCGTACTAGTATCAGGCTGGCATTATGTAAATTAATACATGTAAGAATAAAAATATTCTTAAAATGTCAACTGTTACATTTTTCAATGTAATAACTAAATAAAAGTAATTTAAATAATTTATAATCTTGCTGGAAAATATGCAATAATTTTAATAAACTAACAAGTCTACATAATTTCTTAAATATATATGAAATTATAAATGCATATGTAACATTTTCTTCACTTTCTGGCTTCGGGTCAACACCTGTACAAGTTGCGGATCCGCGAGGCATAGTCATGGTAACACTAGTGCTTGTGGCAGTTGTTCTGACTGCATCTCCTTTCAAATAGTCTGTTATCAGACTACCCTCATGCCCCTTGATTCTTAAGTCTTTGCATGTTTTTTGAATGGGTGTCATTTAATTTTATGTGCAACTTTAATGCATCTCCCCCAGAGCACCAACTGTGATATTTTTGTTTTTGCATGCCTAGCAAAACGCGTGATGCTGGCTTTTGCCGAAGTCTATCCAATCACTGTAGTCTTTGTTCTCCTGCCATTCTGCTTTAAATATACACTGACTGCCTGGCATTCTGGCTGTTGGCACAATGCAGTCCTCTTAAGATTTATAAATATTTATTCACTCACGACGAGCACAAAGATTGCCTGCAATGCCATTATCAAACTTCCGAAAATGGGATCTGTATGTCGTAAAACAGATCTAGAAGCTTCTATAATTTTGTTGTAAATTAAATAATTTATGTACTAAATTTTAATAGATTGTCATGTTAATGTTTGACACTGTGTTTTATAAAATAAAATACTTAGACTCCCCCTTTACATGTCGTAAAATTAACAACCGTATACTCATAGTGTTCTTCAACATAGAAGGGATATAATACTACAACAGCAGAACGTCCCAGGAAGATGTGTTAGCAGAAGATGCCTGACAAACATTGATTTTACTGTAGAAAAGATAAAAAAAATCAGGTTTCTAATAAAATGTTATACATTTATTGTGCAGATAGACCTAAGCTAAAAATTAAGTACTATTCAAGAACGGAGTAAGAAAATGGCTGGTTTTGAAAGGGTGGAAAGGCAATTCCAGGGTCTTAAATGAATTTTTTTCAAGTACTTTTCTAGGCATTTAAGCACCCGTACGCACCATGAATCATAACATTCAAACCACCAGAGAACTTTTGTGTGGGTCTGTTATGCTGCCCACACATCTCAAAGGATAGACTTACAAGACCTCTGAAGATGTGTTGTGGTATCTTGCACATTAGCATCAGGTCCTTTAAGTTCTTCATGGATCAAATCTATTTGCCTGAACATCCCATGTAGATGCCCAACTGACTTGAGATATGGAAGATGTATAGTCAACATTTCTTTACCCTTTGTATTATTCTCAGGAACAATTTCGACAGTGGAGTGAGAGGGGGCAGAAGCCAGTGTTCATCTTCATGCTGGTCCCAAGCTCGGATAAATGCAGAGGGCTGTGTCAGGAAGGGCATCCGACGTAAAACATTTGCCAAATTTTTTACGCAAATCATCAATACGAATGTCATACCGGATCAGTCGAGGCCCGGGTGAACAATTACCACTATCAGTGCTGTGAACCAACAGCTTGCTGGTGGAAACTGGGCGACTGTTCGTCGGCGTGTCCGTAGGTGGAGACAAAAGTGGAAAGGCATGAGTCAAGGACTGAGAGCAGGGACGTATAATGTTAGAACTATGACAGGAAAAGATAGAGAGCTGGCTGACATGATGTAGAGGAGGAAGGTGGACATACTGCATGTTCAAGAGACCAGGTGGAAAGGTAGAAAGGCTAGAAGCTTAGGAGCAGGGTTTAAGCTGTTTTATCATGGTGTGGATAGGGAGAGAAATTGAGTAGGAGTCATCTTGAAGGAGGGGTTTCTCAGGAATGTTGTAGAAGTGAAAAGAGTGTCAGACAGAGTGATGAGTTTCGAGTTAGAAATTGAAGGTGTGATGTTCAATGTTGTTAGTGCTTATGCCCCACAGGCAGGATGTGAGCTAGACGAGGAGAGATTAGCGAGTGAGTTAGATGAAGTGATGCAGAGTACCCTGAGGCAGACTTCAATGGACACGTTGGTGCAGGGAACAAAGGGGACAAGGAAGTGATGGGCATTTTTGGTATCCAGGACGGGAACACAGAAGGACAGATGTTGATAGATTTTGTAAAAAGGATGGAAATGGCTGTGGTGAATACTTTCTTCCAGAACAGACAGGAGCATAGGGTGACTTATGAAAGCAGAGGTGTGCGCACACAGGTAGACTACATCTTGTGTAAACGATGCAATTTGAAGGAAGTCAGTGACTGCAAAGTAGTAGTAGGTGAGAGTGTTGCCAGACAGCATAGGATGGTGGTGTGCAGGATGACGCTGATGGTGAGGAAGGTGAAGAAGTCAAAGGAAGAGCAGAAGAAAAAGTGGTGGAAGCTGAAAAAGGATCATGTTGTTTTCAAGGAGGAGTTGAAACAGACTTTGGGTGGTGAGGAAGTGCTTCTAGATGACTTGACAACTACACCTAATGTGATCAGAGAGACAGGTAGGAGAGTACTTGGTGTGTCCTCTGGAAGGAAAGTAGATAAGGAGACTTGGTGGTGGAACGAGGAAGTGCAGGGGTGTGTACAAAGGAAGAGGTTAGCTAAGAAGAAGTGGGACATTGAGAGGACTGAAGAGAGTAAACAGGAGTACAGGGAAGCACACTGTAAGGCAAAGGTAGTGGTGTCAAAGGTCAACAAGAGGGTGTATGATGACTTGTATGCTAGGTTGGACAGTAAGGAGGGAGAAAATTATTTATACAGGTTGGCACAGCAGAGAAATGGAGATGGGAAGGACGTGCAACAAGTTAGAGTGATTAAGGACATAGAGGGAAATGTATTGACTGATGAGAGAAGTGTGCTGGGAAGATGGAAAGAGTACTTTAAAGAGCTGATGAATGAGGAAAATGAGAGAGAAAAAAAAGAGAAAGCATATGACAGGGTGCTGAGAGAGGAACTGTGGTATTGCATGAGAAAGTCTGGAGTGGCAGAGAAGTATGTTAGAGTGGTGCAGGACATGTATGAGAGATGTAAGACAGTGGTGAGGTGTGCTGTTGGTGTGACAGAAGAGTTCAAGGTTGAGGTTGGAATGCATCAAGGGTCAGCTCTGAGCCCCTTCTTGTTTGCTATGCTGATGAAGAGGGCTGACAGACAAGAATCTCCATGGACTATGATGTTTGCAGATGTCATTGTGATCTGTAGTGAGAGCAGAGAACAACTGCAGGAAAATCAAGAGAAGTGGAGGTGTGCCCTGGGAAGGAGAGGAATGAAGGTTAGCCGCAGTAAGATAGAATACATGTGTGTGAATGAGAAGGACCCAAGAGGAAAAGTCAGGTTACAGGGAGCAGAGATAAAGAAGGTCGAGGATTTTAAGTACTTAGGCTCAACAATCCAGATCAATGGAGAGTGTGGAAAAGAGGTGAAGAAGCGTGTGCAGGCAGCTCAGAATGGTTGGAGAAGAATGTCAGGTGTGATGTGCAATAGGAAAGTGTCAGCAAGAATGAAAGGAAAAGTATACAAGATGGTGATGAGGCTAGTGATGTTGTATGATTTAAAAACAGTGGCACTACGGAAAATAAAAGAGGAAAAGCTGGTGATAGCAGAGATGAAAATGTTGAGGGTCGCTCTGGGAGTGACGAGGATGGATAGGATCAGAAATGAGTACATCAGAGCGACAGCCCATGTAAGATGTTTTGGAAACAAAGTCAGAGAAGCTAGATTGAGATGGTTTGGACGTGTACAGAAGAGGAATAGTGAATATATTGGTAGTAGGATGCTGAGGTTGGAACCGCCAGGCAAAAGGCCTCGAGGAAGACCAAAGAATAGATTTGTGGATGTGGTGAAGGAGGACATGAAGATTGTTGACGTAAGAGAAGAAGATGCAGAGGACAGGGTGAGATAGAGGCAGATTATTTGCTGTGGCGACCCCTGAAGGAAACCGCCGAAAGGAAAAGAAGAGATGCTGAGGTTGGAACTACCAAGCAAAAGGCCTAGAGCAGTGCTTCTCAATTATTTTCTGTTACGCCCCCCCCTAGCAAGAAGAAAACAATTCGCGCCCCCCCACCACCCACTTTCCGCCGCAACTATAAATTATAACTTTTTTCTATAATATAGTTACAGGTATATCTCTTCATTATATCGTATCCTTGTTAACATAAATAAAACAAAAAGAAAGAGATATAGTTCAACTTACAAGAATAACTTTTTTAACATTTTTATTAGTCTGTAAAAGAAAGTGCATCAATTTGCCTTAAATTTAAAAATAATAATATCCTTGTTACATTTTGACAAACTTACCACACCATTTGCTGCTGAAAATAAAATCAATAAATAATTAATTCAAATTGACTTCAGAAACATTAACTCAGGAGCACAATATATAAACACTTTAACCTACAAAACAAGAACAAATAGAACAATTTGTGCTTATTTTTTTTTCTCAAAATGAGGAAGCCAAGATTAATGGCTACAATGAGCACGTTTTGCAGCGCACAGCTTCTCAAAGCGAGGTTTGAAGCATGACACTGCAACTCTCCTGCTCCTGCTCAATGTGCAATGAGGGCGCCACTGCCAACTACTGGAGTGGATGTGCAATTACACTTTCTTGGAGTCCGGCGGAAAAAAAGCATGTTCTCCTGGGTCACACGCGCCCCCCTCAGCATCCTGGGGGGGCGCGCCCCACTATTTGAGAAGCACTGGCCTAGAGGAAGACCAAAAAGGACATTTATGGATGTGGTGAAGAAGGACATGAAGGTACAGCATTGGATCAAGTTATTTGTGAAATCACTTCAATGCATGAGTTTTAGAAGCAAACAGAAAATGTCAAATACTAAATTATAACATTTACCATTGACGAAACTTCATGAAATTTTAACCATAGATGCGAGTGGAATTCTACTTCACGTATGACGTCACAGTTTTGTCGTCTGCCAAATAGGTCAGAGCAGACAAACCAAAACAATGGGTCGCAGATTGACAGTGCCACGAAAAAATTGACCGTAGATCTCGAACAACGAGGCACAGATGGACTGTTGATCAACAATGGAAAACTGTTATATTCAGTTATGAATCTCAAGTAGTCATTGGGAAAAATAATCGTGTTTTTTTGTGGCAATCAGCAAATGAAACAAGAGCCAAGTGCCCGTGTGTTCCGAACCAGCGGAAGTTGTCTGTTATGGTGTGGGGTTGTATCACTTCGTATGGTGTGGGGACTTTGTGCTAGGTTGATGGTAATACCCCCATTTCACTGGAGTGCGGAATGCAATGATAGTGTCGGAAAGGCGCGGAACGCACTCTACGTAGGTGCTTCGGCATTTTTTCATGGAAAATGGGTCAAAAACCTACGTAAAATTGTACCCTCGGAACACCTTCGGAACGTTTACGGAATATGCGGAAAAGACATGGAAAGACTGTGGTACAATGTCGGAATACATGTGTAAAAGTGCTCTGCTTACCTTCGGAACCAGTGTGGATTACACAGGAAGACCTTCGGATAATTCACGGAACGTTCACGGAAAGCATAGAACACTCAAGAAACGACTAGGGCACTACTCCATTTTAGAAAGAGCTGCGGAATGAAGGTGGAACGTTCACGTCCAACACAGAATGACTGAGGAATACCTGGCATAACCACGTTTCAACAAGGAAAAATCAGCAAAGATCAAAGGATTTGCTCCTGATTCCGCCTATAAATACGCGGAATCAACCAAGGAAGCTCATTCTCTCATTCATACTATATGTTTATAATGTATAATAAATTTAAAATTTAACATATGTTTGTAATTTACCATATGTTTCTAATGTACTATAAATTTAACATGTTAATATGTTTAATATCAATAATGTCAATACGTTCCTTTTATCTGCACCTCAATAAATCATTCTAGACTGAAAACCATGCACACAAGTCCAAATCATAGTGATTATAACTTTAAAACTTTATTATATGAACAGGAAAACAGAAAAAATAAAGTGAATGAACTGGAATAATTTATAGTGGAAGTGACCTCCTTGAGTGTTCCGCAAGTCTTCTGCGTTATCTGCAACCATTCTGCATTTATTCCTCAAACCTTCCGTGAGTATTCCGTGGGGATGCTGTGGCCGCTTTTGACCACCCGAAAGAAGGAATGTTCGCTGAACGTTTATGAAAGACTTGTGGAATAAAAGGAACAATCACGGAACGTTTGCGGAAGGAGTGCGGAACGTGAGGGAACACCGTCGGAAAATTTTTCTGTGAACGTGCTTTTGAACATGTTCAAAAACACATTCGTGGAAAACTTTGGCCTGACTGACGAAAGAGGACAAACACCTTCGGAATCGTACAGAAGGACACGGAAGATGACGGAATGAATGAGGAATGTTGGAGGATGACTATGGTTTTGCTTACACGAATCTGCCATGCTCCAGTGAAATGGGGGTATAACATAAGTGCTGTCAAATACATTGACATCCTGGAAAATAATCTGTACCCAGTTTTAACCTGTCATTTCACGGACAGACAGTACAGGTTCCAATGACAACACCCCCGTCCATCGGACTCGTATTACAAAGGAGTACAAAATTCAAAACAATATTCATGGCATGCTATAATGCAGCTGTGAGGGAGGAGCACAAGCCAGTGTCTCTCCCTCACGCCGGTCCCAAGCCCGGATAAATGCAGAAGGTAGCGTCAGGAAGGGCAGCCAGTATAAAACAAATGCCAAATAAAATATGCGAGTCACAACAAAAAATTTCATACCGGATCGGTCGAGGCCCGGGTTAACAATGACCGCCATCAGTGCTGTTAACCAACAGGGTGCTGGTGGAAATTAGACTACTGTTAGTCGAAGACATGAAAGAAGGAGAGGCGTGTCCATAGGCAGAAAAAGAACAGGAAAGGCATGAGTCTAGAATTGAAAGTAGGGACTTTGAATGTTGGAACTATGGCAGGAAAAGGAAAAAGAGAGCTGGCTGACATGATGCAGAGGAGGAAGGTGGACATACTGTGTGTTCAGGAGACAAGGTGGAAAGGTAGCAAGGATAGAAGCTTAGGAGCAGGGTTTAAGCTGTTTTTTCATGGTGTGGATGGGAAGAGAAATTGAGTAGGAGTCATGAATGTTCTAGAAGTGAAAAGACTGTCAGACAGACTTATGAGTTTAAAGTTAGGAATTGAAGGCGTGATGTTCAATGTTGTTAGTGCTTATGCCCCACAGGCAGGATGTGAGCTAGAAGAGAAGGCGAGATTATCGAGTGAGTTAGATAAAGTGATGCACAGAGGTGAAAGAGTGGTTATTGGGGCAGACTTCAATGGACATGTTGGTGCAGGCAACAGAGGGGACGAGGAAGTGATGGGCAGGTTTGGTATCCAAGACAGGAACACAGAAGGACAGATGTTGGTAGATTTTGCCAAAAGGATAGAAATGGCTGTGGTAAATACTTTCTTCCAGAAGAGAGAGGAACATAGAGTGACTTATAAAAGCAGAGGTAGGAGCACACAGGTAGACTGCATCTTGTGCAGGCAATGTAATTTAAAGGAAGTCAGTGACTGCAAAGTAGTAGCGGGTGAGAGTGTTGCCTGACAGCAAAGGATGGTGGTGTGCAGGATGACGCTGATGGTGAGGAAGGTGAAGAAGGCAAAGGCAGAGCAGAAGACAAAGTGGTGGAAGCTGAAAAAGGAAGAGTGTCGTGTTGTCTTCAAGGAGAAGTTGAAATTGGCTTTGGGTGGTCAGAAAGTGCTTCCAAATGACTGGACAACTACAGCTAATGTGATCAGGGAGACAGTTAGGAGAGTACTTGGTGTGTCATCTGGAAGGAAAGTAGATAAGGAGACTTGGTGGTGGAATGAGGAAGTGCAGGAGTGTGTACAAAGGAAGAGGTTAGCTAAGAAGAAGTGAGACATAGAGAGGACTGAAGAGAGTAAACAGGAGTACAGGGAGACACAGCGTAAGGCAAAGTTAGCGGTGTCAAAGGCCAAACAGAGGGCATATGATGACTTGTATGCTTGGTTGGAAAGTAAACAGGGAGAAAATAATTTATACAGGTTGGCACAGCGGAGAAATAGAGATGGGTAGGACGTGCAGCAAGTTAGAGTGATTAAGGACATAGAGGGAAATGTATTGACTGATGACAGAAGTGTGCTGGGAAGATGGAAAGAGTACTTTGAAGAGCTGATGAATGAGGAAAATGAGAGGAAAAAAGAGTAGAAGAGGTGACTGTTGAGGACCAGGACATAGCAAAGAGTAGTAAGGGTTAAGTGAGGAGGGCATTGAAGAGGATGAAGAATGGAAAGGCAGTTGGTCCTGATGACATACCAGAGGAGGAGGTATGGAAGTGTCTAGGAGAGGTAGCAGTAGATTTTCTGACAAGAACATTCAACAAGGTCTTAGAGAGTGAGCGGATGCCAGAGGAATGGAGGAGAAGTGTGATGGTGCCCATTTTTAAGAACAAGGGAAATGTGCCGAGTTGTGGCAAGCACACAAGGACAAAGTTGATGGGCCATACGATGAAGTTATGGGAAAGAATAGTGGAAGCTAGACTAAGGGCAGAGGTCAGCATTTGTGAACAACAGTTTGGTTTCATGCCAAGAAAGAGCACCACAGATGCAGTGTTGTTTGCGTTGAGGATGTTAATAGAGAAGTACATAGAGGGTCAGAAAGGGCTGTATTGTGCCTTTGTGGATCTGGAGAAAGCATATGACAGGGTGCCGAGAGAGGAACTGTGGTATTGCATGAGGAAGTCTGGAGTGGCAGATCAGTATGTTAGAGTGGTGCAGGACATGTATGAGAGATGTAAGACAGTGGTGAGGTGTGCTGTCGGTGTGACAGAAGAGTTCAAGGTGGAGGTGGGACTGCATCAAGGGTGATGGACAGGCTGACAGACGAGGTTAGACAAGATTCCCCATGGACTATGATGTTTTCAGATGACATTGTGATCTGCAGTGAGAGCAGAGAACAAGTGCACGGAAATCTAGAGAGGTGGAGGTATGTCCTGGAAAGGAAGGGAATGAAGGTTAGCCGCACTAAGACAGAATACATGTGTATGAATGACAAGGACCCAACAAGAACGTTGAGGTTACAGGGAGCAGAGAGAAGGAAGGTGGAGGATTTTAAGTGCTTAGGCTGAACAATCCAGAGCAATGGAGAGTGTGGAAAAGAGTTGAAGATGCATGTGCAGGCTGGTCGGAATGGTTGGAGAAAAGTGTCCAGTGTGATAGGAAGGTATCAGCAAGAATGAAAAGTGTACAAAACGATGTTGAGGCCAGTGATGTTGTATGGTTTAGAAACAGTGGCCCTAGGGAAAAGACAGGAGGCAGAGCTGGAGGTAGCACATATGAAAATTTTGAGGTTCTCTTTGGGAGTAACGAGGATGGATAGAATCAGGAATGAGCACATCAGAGGGACAGCACATGTAAGACGTTTTGGAGACAAAGACAGAGAGGCTAGATTGAGATGGTTTGGACATGTATACCCCTCCCTGAATCGCCACCTTATCGTGGTGGAGGGGGTTGCGTGACCTCGTGATCCGCGGAGATATGTTGTCGGGGGCATAATGCCCCTGGTAGGGTCACCCAAGGCAAACAGGTCCTGGGTGAAGGTCCAGACAAAGTGTGATTCAGAAGACCCCTATGCCATCTCGGAGTAAACGTTTGAAGCAGTCTCCCTTGCCCGGACGTGGGTCACCGGGGTTCCCTCCTGGAGCCAGGCCCAGGGGAGGGGCTCGAAGGCGAGCGTCTGGTGGTCGGGCTTATGCCCATGGAGCCTGGCCGGGCCTAGCCCGAAAAGGAGACATGGGTCCGCCATCCCATGGACCCACCACCCGTGGGAGGAGCTTTAGGGGTCGGGTGCAATGTGAGTTGGGTGGCAGCCAAAGGCATGGGTTCTGTCGGACCGATCCTCGACTACTTACTCTGACCCTCGGGACATGGAATGTCACCTCTCTGGCGGGAAAGGAGCCTGATTTGGTGCGTAAGGTGGAGAGATACCAACTAGATATAGTCGGGCTCACCTCAACGCATAGCTTGGGCTCTGGAACCATCTATCTCGAAAGAGGCTGGACCTTCTTCTATTCTGGAGTTGCTCATGGGGAGAGGCGGCGAGCCGGTGTGGGTATTCTTGTTGCCCCCCGTCTCGGTGCCCAAATGTTGGGGTTCTCCCCGATTGACGAAAGGGTAGCTTCCCTCCGTCTTCGGGCGGGGGGGGGACGGGTCCTGACTGTTATTTGTGCTTATGCACCAAATGACAGTTCAGAGTACCCACCCTTTTTGGAGTCTTTGGGGGGGGGGGGGGGGGTGTTGGAGAAAGCCCCCTCGGGAGACTCACTCGTTGTCTTGGGAGACTTCAACGCCCATGTGGGCAACGATAGTGTGACCTGGAAGGGTGTGATTGGTAGGTACGGGCTCTCCAGTCTGAATCAGAATGGTGTTTTGTTGTTGGACTTCTGTGCTCTTCACATTTTTTCTATCACGAACACCATGTTTGAACATAAGGGTGTCCATAAGTGCACTTGGCACCAGGACACCCTAGATCGCAGTTCGATGATTGACTTTGTAGTCGTGTCATTGGACTTGCGACCATATGTTCAGGACACTCGGGTGAAGAGAGGAGCTGAGCTATCTACCTATCACTACCTGGTGGTGAGTTGGCTTCGGTGATGGGGGAGGTTGCCTTCCAGACCTGGCAGGCCCAAGCGTGTAATCAGGGTCTGCTGGGAATGTTTGGCGGAGTCCCCTGTCCGAGAGGCCTTTAACTCCCACCTCCGGCAGAGCTACAACCATGTCCTGGAGGAGACGAGGAGACGGGGGACATGGAATCTGAATGGGCCATGTTTCGTGCCTCCATTGCTGAGGCGGCAGCCCATAGCTGTGGCCGTAAGATCATCGGTGCTTATCGTGGCGGTAATCCCCGAACCCGGTGGTGGACACCTGCGGTGAAGGGGGCCGTCCAGCTGAAGAAGGAGGCCTATCGGGTTTTATTAGCCTGTGAGACTCCCGAGGCACCAAACGGGTACCGGCAGGCCAAACGTGCTGCAGCCGAGGCTGTCGCAGATGCAAAATCTCGAGCGTGGGAGGAGTTCGGTGAGGGCCTGGAGAGTGATTATCAGTTGGCCTCAAAAAGGTTCTGGACCACCATCCGATGCCTCAGGAGGGGGAAGCAGTTCTTCACAAACACTGTTTACAGTGAAGGTGGGGAGCTGCTTACCTTGACTGGGGATGTCGTTGAGAGGTGGAGGGAGTACTTTGAGGACCTCCTCAATCCCACCAACACGCCGTCCGAGGAAGAGGAAGACCCTGGGGGTTCGGGTGAGGGTCCGCCCATCACTGGAGTGGAGGTCACTGAGGTTGTGAAAAAGCTCCTTGGTGGTCGAGCTTCGGGGTTGGATGCGCCCAGAATATCTCAGGGCACTGGATGTTGTAGGACTGTCTTGGTTGACACGTCTCTGCAACATCAAGTGGTCATCAGGGGCTGTACCTCTGGATTGGCAAACTGGGGTGATGGTCTCAATTTTTAAGAGGGGGGACCGGAGGGTGTGTTCCAATTATCGGGGAATTACACTCCTCAGCCTACCTGGGAAAGTCTATGCAAGGGTACTAAAGAGGAGGATCCGACCGATAGTTGAACCTCGGATTCAGGAGGAACAATGTGGTTTTCGTCCTGGCCGTAGCACTCTTGACCAACTCTGTACGCTCCACAGGATTCTGGAGTGGGCAAACTCCCATGCCCCATCTGTCCACATGTGCTTTGTGGATTTGGAGAAGGCTTTTGACCGTGTCCCTCGAATGATCTTGTGGGGCGTGCTCCGAGAGTACGGCGTTTCAGACCCGTTGCTACAAGCTATTTGGTCGCTGTATCACCGGAGCCACAGTTTGGTCCGTATTGGTAACAGCAGGTCGGATTCATTTCCAGTGGGAGTTGGAGTCCACCAAGGCTGTCCTTTGTCACCGATTCTGTTCATAATTTTTATGGACAGAATTTCTAGGCGCAGTCGAGGCGATGAGGGGTTCTGGTTTGGTGGCCATCGGATATCGTTTCTGTGTTTTGCGAATGATGTTGTCCTTGTGGCTTCATCAAGCCGGGACCTCCAGCTCTCATTGGAGCGATTCGCAGCCCAGTGCTAAGCAGCCGGAATGAAGATCAGTACCTCCAAGTCTGAGGCCATGGTTCTCAGTTGGACAATGGTGGAATGCACCCTCCGGGTCGGGAATGAGGTCCTGCCCCAAGTGGAGGAGTTTAAGTATCTTGGGGTCTTGTTTACGAGTGAGGGAAGGATGGAGCGAGAGATCGACAGACTGATCGCTGCAGCCTCTGCTGTTAAGCGGTGCCTTTACCGGTCCGTCGTGGTGAAGGAGCTGAGCCACAAGGCGAAGCTCTCAATTTACCAGTCGATCTACGTTCCAACCCTCACCTATGGTCACGAGCTTTGGGTAATGACCAAAAGTACAAGATCACGTATCACATAAAAGTACAAGATCACATAAGATCAATCCTCCGCATTGAGAGGGGCCAGTTGAGGTGGCTCGGGCATCTGGTCAGAATGCCCCCGGACGCCTCCCTGGTGTGGTGTTTCGGGCATGTCCAACCGGGAAGAGACCCCGGGGTCAACCTAGAACACACTGGAGGGACTATGTCTCTCGGCTTGTCTGGGACCGCCTCGGTGTCCCCCCCCCCGGGAGAGCTGGAGGAAGTGGCTCGGGAGAGGGACGTCTGGACCTCTTTGCTTAGGTTGCTGCTCCGACCCTGAACTAAGCGGAAGATGATGATGATGATGGACATGTATAGAGGAGGGATAGTGAGTATATTGCTAGTAGGATGGTGAGGTTGGAACTACCAGGCAGAAGGCCTAGAAGAAGACCAAAGAGACGATTCATGGACGTGGTGAAGGAGGACATGAAGGTAGTTTGTGTAAA
>CM045737.1:29777347-30129847 GCA_024760905.1 Plotosus lineatus | reverse complement strand
TTTTTTTGCTAATAAAATAGAGCAATACTCAAGTACATTACCTGATCATACAAGGAACCTGTATGCAAAATGCCATAAAATTCCATTAAGTAGATTAATTAAAGCAACTCAAGAAAAATCATCATGATCCCCAAGCAATTATAATGAATATGCAGAAAAATCCTGGTGCATAACTAGATTACAAGGGAAACCTGTAATAAAATGCCATGAGAATCAGTTCAGCTGTTTTCTTGGAATAGATGCCAAAAGAAAAATTAAAATGGTTGCTAGTTTGCCATTTTGAAAATGCAGATAAGATTTTAAAAAGTAGTCATGTGCAAAACTATACAGGGAACCTAAATGCAAAGTATCATAAGGTTCAATTTAGCAATTTTCTCGGATTATTAAAAGGACAAGGATTGTTAACAGACAAATTGCCATGGATGGTGAATGGACCACGAATAAAAATGTATTTTCTCAGCCATCGGATGATGGTGGCCTGACAACTCAGTTTAAGTGTGGTAAACAGAAAAGGTATCACCAAATGTACAGGATGCCTTACCGTTTGGCAAAACTGACAAATCTACACCCAGTTAATTTCTAAATTAAATCCAGGTTTGAAAAAACTGCCAAGGGATGGTGAATATTTTTGAAAGCCACTGTATGTACAGTAAGTGAATTTCTGCATATTCAACATTTCCCCCTCACACTGAGCTCTGACAAGTAAATGTTGGACTCAAGTGGTCCCTATCTTTTTTGCTAATTTTTTAACAAGTAATCTGCTGAGAGCTCTAGTAAAAGCCTGTTTTGAAGTTTGTTTATTTTTTGCCAAGTAGTGTGTGTGTGTGTGTGTGTGTGTGTGTGTGTGTGTGTGTGCGCGTGCACCGTATTTGACATGATAAGCGCCTAGGGCACTTTAAAAAAAACTGGAGTGGGTGGGCGCTTATTAAAATATTACCAGCGGAGTGGAATAGTAGGTGCTTATTACGATTGAGCTGGAAAACGTGAATAATTACTGAACAATAAAAGAGTTTTAGGTGAGTGGTATTTAAAAGTATTTAAAAAATTTGGTCCAGTAGGCCCTTGACTATTCGCGGTTTTACACTCACAGTTTAAGTATTCACAGACTGCCGAGCAACTAGCACGTGATTCAAATTCAGCCAATGGCTGTCCTCTTTCCTGCTGATTGGTTGAGGTGATGTAACGCCCTTTTTTCTCATTCGCGCACAAGTTGGCAATGAGCCTTTTTATAGTGTGTTTTAATTACCAGTTAAGTTCTATGATGTCACACAAACGCCTGCTAAACACCAGAAAAAGGTAATGAGGTTGGATGTCTCTTCTGAAGAAATAAGACTTTCTCCGGAAGAAACAACAGTTTCCTCTGAAGTCAAGTCATTGCTGAAGAGGAATAACTGAACTGTTGTAAAACACTCCACTATTAAAGTCTTTTTAAATTATTATTCCAGTACATGACCTAAGGTAATGTTTAAAATCTTTGTGTGCTATATTTTATTTACTGTGGTGTAACATGTTTCTCATTTTGTTTTGTTTATCCAATTTATTACATTTCTTGTTCTTTTATGTCCTTTTTGTTATGGTCTGTGTTTTGAGGACTTTAATTTTGGCGCTGTGCCTCTAACTAACTGTTTACTTGCTGAGGGGCGTGGCTGAGCTGCTCCATAGCACACACCTGAATTCACTATTCGCATCTACTCCCAATAAACAAAAGCACGCTCAGGATTAACTCACATCAACATTACCGCTTCTTTGGTTTGTAACGCCTCTTACTCTAAAATTCTGTTTCGTACTCGAAGTACTTTGTACTTCTGTTTCTGAGCTGCTTGGACTTAATGCAATTAATATCTGAATTCAGTCATCTCATGCCTAATGCAATACATTCCTCTAGTGGGCAATTTTGAAACTCCAGTGCTGTATGTTTATAAAGAGAATGCATTGAAAGGTTTTTTTATGCGTATGCTGTATAATGTTTATATTTTATCATCAATAAATATAACAGTAACAATTGAAAGGTTTTTCTTAATCATTACTATATTTTACTACATTAATACTGAATTAATGAGTAAGACTGTCTGTAGAATGTGTTTAAGAAGCATATTTTAGTGCATGTAATAGATATATAGTATTTTACTTCCACTGCTCATTCGCGCATGTGACGTGATACATGGGGTTTTACTTATGGGTACAGAACTCGCGGATTATCTCGATTCGCGGGAGGCCCCGGAACCGAACCCCCGAGAATGTCAAGGGCCTACTGTATTTAAAAATAAACAGAAAACAGCATTTTTTTTTAAAGACCATTTACTTTTCCCTCCCTGTGCGCAGTTCCTTTAAAAATTTTCCGGAAAGTAAATTCGAGCCAATTGACACGAATGTCAACTTTAGCACATGCCACATTGAACCAATCAACACAAACATAAACAAAAGCACATGGCCAGGAACGTGCTTGAATTTATTAAGTTAGTGAGCAGGAGAATCGGGTGCTCCATTCATTCAGAGCATCCGATAGTTTTGCTGTAGCAGTTTCTAATGGTTCATCAGTTGTTGTACATTTACCAAGAGAACACAGCAAAATCTTTTCCGTTTTTTTAAAGCAAGGCGGAACAATCAAATGTGTTGTTACTGATGAACATTATAGACATTCTCCAGTGACAGGGGTCTTGAAATACCATGTAAACTCACTTTTACAGGCAGTAAACGCCTCATTTTACGGTTTAAGAGACTGATCAAATAAAACTGGTAAGTTTGATCTACAATTTTGCTCCCAGTACATATGGGTGGTTGTTAGAGGTAAGATCAAAAATATTGTGGGTGCTTATTGGAGCAGGGAACTTATCATGCCGAATATGGTGTGTGTGTGTGTGTGTGTATGTATGTATCTATATACACACACACACACACACACACACACACTAGTCCTTCTAAAAAAAAAATAGCATATTGTGAAAAGGTTCATTATTTTCTGTAATGCACTGATAAAAATTAAACTTTCATATATTTTAGATTTATTGCACACCAACTAAAATATTTCAGGTCTTTTATTGTTTTAATACTGATCATTTTGGCATACAGCTCATGAAAACCCAAAATTCCTATCTCAAAAAATTAGCATATTTCATCTGACCAATAAAAAAAGTGTTTTTAATACAAAAAAAAAGTCAACCTTCAAATAATTATGTTCAGTTATGCACTCAATACTTGGTCGGGAATCCTTTTGTAGAAATGACTGCTTCAATGTGGCGTGGCATGGAGGCAATCAGCCTGTGGCACTGCTGAGGTGTTACGGAGGCCCAGGATGCTTCGATAGCGGCCTTAAGCTCATCCACAGTGTTGGGTCTGGTGTCTCTCAACTTTCTCTTCACAATATCCCACAGATTCTCTATGGGGTTCAGGTCAGGAGAGTTGGCAGGCCAATTGAGCACAGTAATACCATGGTCAGTAAACCATTTAGCAGTGGTTTTAGCACTGTGAGCAGGTGCCAGGTCGTGCTGAAAAATGAAATCTTCATCTCCATAAAGCTTTTCAGCAGATGGAAGCATGAAGTGCTCCAAAATCTCCTGATAGCTAGCTGCATTGACCCTGCCCTTGATAAAACACAGTGGACCAACACCAGCAGCTGACATGGCACCCCAGACCATCACTGACTGTGGGTACTTGACACTGGACTTCAGGCATTTTGGCATTTCCTTCTCCCCAGTCTTCCTCCAGACTCTGGCACCTTGATTTCTGAATGACGTGCAAAATTTGCTTTCTCTGAAAAAAGTACTTTGGACCACTGAGCAACAGTCCAGTGCTGCTTCTCTGTAGCCCAGGTCAGGCGCTTCTGCTGCTGTTTCTGGTTCAAAAGTGGCTTGACCTGGGGAATGCGGCACTTGTAGCCCAGTCCACTGCTTCCACAGGTCCCCCAAGGTCTGGAATCGGCCCTTCTCCACAATCGTCCTCAGGGTCCAGTCACATCTTCTGGTTGTGCAGCGTTTCCTGCCACACCTTTTCCTGCCCACAGACGTCCCACTGAGGTGGCTTGATACAGCACTCTGGGAACAGCCTATTCGCTCAGAGATTTCTTTCTGTGTCTTACCCTCTTGCTTGAGGGTGTCAAGGATGGCCTTCTGGACAGCAGTCAGGTCGCAGTTTTCCCCATGATTGCGGTTTTGAGTAATGAACCAGGCTGGGAGTTTTTAAAAGCCTCAGGAATCTTTTGCAGGTGTTTACAGTTAATTGGTTGATTCAGATGATTAGGTTAATAGCTCGTTTAGAGTACCTTTTCATGATATGCTAATTTTTTGAGATATGAATTTTGGGTTTTCATGAGCTGTATGCCAAAATCATCAGTATTAAAACAATAAAAGACCTGACATATTTCAGTTGGTGTGCAATGAATCTAAAATATATGAAAGTTTAATTTTTGTCAGTACATTACAGAAAATAATGAACTTTATCACAATATGCTAATTTTTTTGAGAAGGATTGGTATATATATATATATATATATATATATATATATATATATATATATGACACACAAACCGGATTCCAAAAAGTTGACACTGTACAAATTGTGAATAAAAACTGAATGCAATGATGAGCAATTACCAAATTTCAATATTTTATTCCGAATAGAACATACTTGACAGGTCAAAAGTTTAAATTCAGAAAATGTATGATTTTAAGGGAAAAAAATGTTGACTTTAAATTTCATGGCACAGTGAGGGTCTATACTGGGATTTGAACACACAACCTCCCAATCATGAGTGCAGCACCCTAACCACTACGCCATATATATACAGGGATCCCTCACTTTCCGCGTGGGACCAAGATCCCCACGTGACCCATCGAAATCCGCGAAGTAGGATCACCCCCCCAACTGACCTATACTGACATGGATGAGTATATAATTTCAATAAATACATATTCAATGCTATAAATGCTTATAGTAACAATTAAACATTAAAAAATAATGTATAAAATGTAAATAAAATATAAATACAAACACATACAGACGTGCATGCATGCAGACACACACCTTACAAAAATATAACTACTATAGTTTTGAAGGGAGATTTTGGGTTCTTTTTGTTGTGTTGGTTTAAGGTTTTTCTTTTTGCATAATTGGCCTTGTTTTTGTGGCATTTTCCTTCACTTCCCCCATTCTTCCTTAATTTCCTTAATTTTAATTTGATGAATATTAAAAAAAAAAAAAAAAAAAAACCTGCGATGCACTGAAGCTGCATGAATTGAAGCACGAAGTCGCGAGGGATCCCTGTATGTATGTGTATACATGTATGTATGTATGTATGTATATATATATATGTATGTATGTATGTATATATATATATGTATGTATGTATGTATGTATATATATGTATGTATGTATGTATATATATATATATATATATATATATATATATATAAAAAATGTGTGTGTGTGTAAAAGACTATGTTTCTAATACTAAAAAGTGTCCAGTCACAGTATGTATTTTCTCTTCTTAGTTTGCTAGTGTTCCTCAATGTTTCAATTCTTTCTGCCCTGACCTTGTGTGTAGAAATATGTGCTAACACTCTCTGCTTGTGCCGCAACCCCTGCCATGGAAATTGGCTATATCCTAGAATAAGCTCTGAAAGATGTTTATGTTCAGCTGCCTTTGACTTGTATTTGATGAAAAAAAATCCACACTGGATAATTGTAAAAACTGGAAAAGTGCATTTCTATAATGTTCATGTCATAATATAGTACAGTTTTTTATTCATTAATTTATGAATTCATTTGTTTGCTGAACAAATAAATCCAACAGGGGTCACGAGGAAACTGGAGCCTATCTCAGTCAACTCTGGTCAAAGACGGGGTACACCCTGAACAGCTCGGCAATCCATCATTGTGCCAGCACAACCATTCACACTCTTGCTGTGAGGCTGACAAGTTAAGCACTCCAGTGTACTATCCTCACTAACTTACTCACTTTCCAAACTGCATATTTTTTATGAGGGTCATGGGAAGGCTAGCATCTATGGCAGCCCACAATGGGAAAATACGGTTTACACCTTAAACAGATTGCCAAATTATTGCAGGGTGAACACACACACACACAACCACTTGTGCTTGAACATCAGGAAGACGAAGGAGATGGTGGTCGACTTCAGAAGAAGCACACTAACACACACACACACACACACACACACACTCACTAGTGAGCGTCCAGGGACAGAACATTGAGATAGTGAACAGTTTCAAATGCCTAGGCGTTCACCTTAACAATAAACTGGACTGGTCCCACAACACCAACGCCCTGTACAAGAAGGGCCAGAGTCGCCTCCACCTTCTGAGGAGACTCAGGTCCTTCGGAGTATGCAGACCTCTGCTCAGGACATTTTATGACTCTGTGGTAGCCTCTGCAATCCTCTACGCTGCCATCTGCTGGGCCCCGGGCAGCACAGAGCGGGACAGAAAGAGACTGAACAAGCTGGTCAGGAGGGCCAGCTCTGTCCTCGGCTGCCCACTGGACTCTGTGGAGGAGGTGAGTGAGAGGAGGATGGTAGCAAAGCTCACATCCATCATGGACAACAGCTCTCACCCACTGCACCAGACTGTAGAGAAGCTGAGTAGCTCCTTCAGTGGACGATTGAGACATCCTCAGTGCAGGAAGGAGCGCTACCGCAGGTCGTTCATTCCCACCGCTGTCAGACTGTACAACGCCACTTTGTAACTGTCTGTGAAAATACCGGTTATGTGCAATAAAAACCCCGTGCACTTTAATCAACCACATCTACCCCACTGACTGTGAACCATATCAACCCATCTACTCTGCCCTCAGATACATTTACACTTTAATATAGGCCAGTCTACAAAGTTGTTCCCTTCTTTTCTTTTTTTGTTTATTAATTTATACTATTTATATATCTATTTATTTATTTACTTATATAATATATATGTATGTGTGTATGTTTGTATTTGTATCTATTTTTGCACCCCCTACTGACGATACCTCAAGAGCCTGTAACAGTGAATTTCTCCATTGCGAGATTAATAAAGCTGTATCTTATCTTATCTTATACACACACACAGAGTTAGGGTTAATTTGGAATAGCCACTTAGTCTAATGTGCAGGTCTTTTTACTATATGAGGAAACCGGAGTCCCCGAAGACAATCTATGCAAGCACAGGGAGAACTTGCAAACTTCACAGAGAAAGGCCAAGGCTCAAACCCAGGACTCTCGTGTTATAATTTGGACATGCTTACCACGAAGCCACTGTGCCACTCTCATAAAGTTGCATAATAGATACCCCCACAGAACCATCCACTCACTAATATAGAGTAAAAGCAATTGACTCCCTACTGTCATAGGTAGGGTCAAGGAGAATGCATGATTTTAATATGCAGTAAATGTTCATGAGAGATTAAAATCTATAGTGTCTAGAGATTAGCCTTCTATAATAACCTCAATATTGATGCGACAGTAGGGACTAGGGAAACATGTGGAATCTGTGGGGAACTCTTCTTTTTCCAAGTGTCTGATGTTGTAATAATTCTAAAGTGAATTCCAAATCTGTAAAAGGACTGCAGTAGTTTTTTCAGTTCTTATTTTTTTTGGATTTAAATGGGACTCGATTTTTTTTCATTTCCTTCTTTTACACATAAATCTTGTCATATACCACTTGCAATCAATGTTTTAAAAGTTTGACAAAAGGGCCACACTATGAAAGAGGGCAGGTAAGGTACAGAGAAGATAAAGTGTCAGAAATAATAATACAATTCAAAAAGAAAAATGTGCCATAATATCTTTACTGGCTTGCAGTTTTCACAGGTGGCTCTTCTCTTTCACTTTCTTCCCATTCATGTTACTGTACCTAACTCCTGTGAGAATGGTAAATGGCATTTGGCGAGACACTCAGTGTACGTAATGCAACAGGGGAACACCTGACTAGACAGCTACATTGATTTTGGCTTTTCTCTAGAGCTGCAAAGCTTTTTGAAGTTTCCAATAGCTCATATTTTCTTGTTCTTAATTGCTATTTTTCATGTCTGAATTTCAAATATTAATTCCTTACATGTTTGATGAATACAAGACATTCTCCTCAAACAGGCTTGATCCTGTTTTGAACATACCCTTGCTGAGTTCCTCACACTCTGGGGGAATCATGAAGGCTTGCTATCAAATTAACATTCAAACTTGCATTCTTAGCGAATAAAAAATGAACATAAAGTTGATTTTATTTGTTTTATTTGTGCCCAGCACACTCACAATGATTTAATGGATAGTATGGCAGCTAACTAGCCTAGAGAGGAATGGGCCCCGCCAGGTTTAGATGCCCAAGACACACCACATGAAATGAACCAGCAACCAAAGTCCATACCGGCTCGGCTGCCACCCGGGTCAACAAGGGCCGCGCCTTCCGTCAGACACCAGGGCGAAGGTGATAAATGTGCTACTGGTGTAACTGTAACCTTGACCTCAACCTCAACTTCACTGAATAGGATCCATGGATGGGACCACATCAGCATCGGAACTTGGAACATAAGAACACTTGCGCAGACAGGCAAACTGCAAAAACTCGCCCATGAGCTAGAAAGACACACTCGACATGTCATTGGACTCTGTGAAACCAGGTGGAAGAACATTGGAGAGCATCAAACTGAAGAAGGTCACATTCTCTATTACAGTGGTGAACCTGACAGACAGGCAAATGGCCGAGTGAACAAAACCATCAAGGACTTGATACTATATCCAGCAGGCTAATCACCATCCGCCTCCGAGCAACACCCTTTAACATCACGGTGATGCAGGTGTATGCACCATCAACGGACTGTGACGACGACCAAATAGATGAATTCTACACCCAACTTCAGGACATCATGGGCCATGTAGATAAAAAGGACATCCTTATCATACAGGGAGACTGGAATGCTAAGGTGGGAGTAAACGCACCCAAAGTCTGGGAGAACCACTATGGCCTAGCCTGCAATGAGTTCAGAAATGAAAGAGGCCTTCAACTTTTAGAGTTTGCCAGCTATAACAATATGGTGCTTGCTAATACTCTTGGCGAACATAAGGCTTCACGATACTGGACTTCGCACGCGCCAAACAGAACTCATCACTAGATAAATTACATCACGGTACAAAACCGTTTAGATCTGGTATCCACAGATCTGGGACGAGGACCTTCCCAGGTGTTCATGTCGGAAGTGACCATGATCTAGTGCTCCTGAACTTCAAAGTCCGACTGACTAAGACCAAAAAACCACAGGCTACACAAATGAAGTTTAATCTGGAGAGGATGAAAGACCCAACCATTCTTGAGTCCTTCCAAACAGCAATTGGCCGGAAGTTTGCAGCCCTTCTTATGCTTGATGGAAATGTCGAAGACTTGACCACCAAATTCAACACGGTAATGAAAGAAACAGCAAAAAACATTCTGGGAAAACACTGTCCAAAGAAGCAACCGTGGGTCACAGATGAGATTCTTGATATGTGTGACAGAAGAAGAGTTTTAAAGAAATTGAAATACACAGCAGCTGAAATTGTAGAGTACAGAGAGATCAACAAGAAGATAAGAGGGGGAATGAAGAATGCCAAAGAAACCTGGATACAGAGACCGTGCGCAGTCGTCGAAGAAAATCTTAAAAACAACACCAGCACAAAGGCTTACCAAATTATAAAAAAAAACTCACGTCCTAAGCAGCCAAGAGTCAGCACCATCCAAGATAAAAGTGGAAACTGCCTCACTTAAGAGAAGGACCTCATCAAGAGATGAACGGAATACTGCTCAGAGCTCTACAACCACCAGACCAGTGGAGATCCCAACGAGCTTATTCATCAGGAATCAACAATGGTAGACATCCTCTGCAACAAGATCTGGCAGACTGGACACGATCCCTCAGCATCACCATCCCGAAGAAAGGGAACCTTCAACTCTGCCAGAACTACAGAACTATCAGCCTGATCAGTCATGCAAGCAAAGTAATGCTGAAAGTCATCCTGAACAGATTGAAACCTCAGGCAGAGGAGATTATCATTGAAGAACAGGCTGGATGCCGCAGAGGAAGGAGCACTACAGAACAAATCTTCAACCTTAGGGTATTGTGTGAAAAGTACAGTCAATACCAACAGGACATATATCATGTCTTCATCGACTTCAAGAAGGCATTTGATAGAGTGTGGCTTGACGCTCTCTGGGACACTATGAAGAAGTACAACATGGGCCAAAAGCTGACGAACACTATCAAACAGCTGTATACTAAGGCCAGTAGTGCAGTGTTAGTACTAAACACAGTAGAAAATTGGTTTTGCACATCAGTCAGGGTCCACCAGGGATGTATGCTTTCACCAACTCTATTTAACATCTTTCTGGAACGCATTATGACAGATGCCCTGATAGATCATAAGGGCACAGTCAGCATTGGAGGTCGGACTATCACTAATCTGAGATTCGCCGATGATATCGATGGGTTGGCAGGTGATAAAAAGGAACTGGCCGCGCTGGTGAACCACCTGGACAGAACATCATCCAGATATGGAATGGTGATCAGTGCCGAAAAGACCAAGCTGATGACAAATAATCCAACATCAATCAAGAGGAAAATCACAGCCAGCGGACAAGAGCTTGAGACGGTAACCCAGTTCAAATGGCACCATCCTCAGCGAAGAGGGATCTAAAGTGGAGATTACAGCAAGATCAGCACAGACGATGGCAGCAGTGGCAAAGCTGAAGCCTATATGGAGAGACAGGAACATCTATCACCACTCAAAACTGAGATTGCTTAAGGCGCTAGTTCTGTCCATCTTCTTATACGCTTGTGAATTGTGGACTCTGACGACAGATCTGCAGGGGAAGATCCAGGCAGTAGAAATGAGGTGCCTCAGAGGACTACTTGGCATCTCGTACACAGATCACAACATATCTAACACCGAAATGCGCAGGAAGACCTCACAACACGTGGACCATTATTAAGATCTCTTGACCACTGTAAATAAGAAGAAATTGAGGTGGTACGGCCATGTGACACGTTGTAGCGGGCTATCAAAGATGATCCTCCAAGGCACAGTCCAAGGGAAGAGGAAACGAGGCAGACAGAAAAAGAAGTGTGAAGAAGTGGGCGGACAACATTGAACAGTGGACAGGGAAGAGCTTTGCAGAGACCCAGGCCCTTGCCTACGACCGACCAAGATGGAGAGCACTGGTGTGCAGTTCAACCATGAGGTGCCCCTACGACCCAGGAGGGTTAAGGGATTCGTGATACATGATCGTGATGGCAGCTAACTAGCAAGGCAAGAATGGAGTCAACTACAGAGCACAACAAGGTAAGGAAATTAATTAACCACGACCACGAAGACAGCAACAGGAAAGACTGAAGTACCCAGAGGAAAATACAAGCACAGGAGGAACAAGCAAATTCCACAAAGAAACGCAAGAAGCCTGAACTCAAGCCAAAAACTATCTTGTTGTGAGGCACACGTGCTATCCACTACGTTAGTATGGCTAGTAGGTCTACATAAACAGCCTCAGTCCATTATTGGCTAAATATTTCACACTTCTAAGCTTTATTTCATTAAACAGTAGGTAGGCAGAGCACATACAGAATAATTTATCAAGAAAATGTGACTCCTTTGAAATAACATGATAAATTTTAATTGAGAACTTAACTGTAAAAATAAACAGCACGTTTTTATTTTATTTTATTTTTTGCCAATACAAACCGTTCAAATAAAACACATACAGTGGGGCCAATAAGTATTGGGCAACGAAAAATGTGCAAGTTCTCCCATTTAAAAAGATAAGAGAGGTTTGTAATTTTCATCATAGGTACACATCAAGCTTGACAGAATGTTAAAAAAAATCCAGGAAATCACATTGTATGATATTTAAACAATTTATTTGTGAAAATGGAAGGCCAATAAGTATTGGGCAGCCAGCAAAACTTACTTTTAATGCTATGTAATGTAGCCTTGGTTGGCAATGACAGAGGTCAAACGGTTCCTGTAGTTCTTGACCAGGTCTACACACACTTTAGTTGGTATTTTGGCCCACGCCTCTGCACAGATCTTCTCTAGATTTGTGATGTTTGAGGGCTGTCGCTTGGCAACTCGAAGTTTTAACTCCCTCCACAGGTTTTCGATTAATCTTTAATGCTCTGACTGAGGGAAAGAGGTTTTTACCCAAAATGTCACAATACATGACCCCATTCATGTTGCCATTGATACGGTGTAGTCTTCCTGTCCCTTTTGCAGAAAAGCATCCCGAAAGCATGATGTGTCCTCCCCCATGCTTCACAGTAGGTATGGTGTTCTTGGGATGCAACTCAGCATTCTTCTTCCTCCAAACACGGCGAGTGCTGTTTAAACCAAAACGTTCAATTTTGGTCTCATCTGACCACATTGCATTCTCCCAATCCTCCTCTGGATCGTCCAGATGGTCTTTAGCATATTTCAGACGGGCCTTTACATGTTTTTTTGTTTAGTAGGGGAACCTTTCAGGCAATGCAGGATTTCATCTCATGACGACGTAGTGTGTTAGTTATTGTCATCTTTGTGACGGTGGTTCCTGCCGTCTTCAAATCATTGACCAGTTCCTGCCGTGCAGTTCTGGGCTGATTACTCACTGTTCTCAGGATCCTTTGAACCCCACGAGGTGAGATCTTGCATGGAGCGCCATTCCTAGGGAGGTTGTCAGTGATGTTATACTTCTTCTATTTTCTAACAATGGTTCCAACTGTTGATCTTTTCTCACAAAGTTGTTTACCAATTGCAGTTTGTCTCATCCCAGCTTTGTGCAGTTGTACAATTTTATCTCTGGTGTCTTTGGGAAGCTCTCTGGTCTTGGTCATGGTGAAGACTGCAGTCTGATAGTTTGAAGGTGTGTGCAGGTTTGAAGGTGTCTTTTATGCATTTAATCAGTTCAAATAGGTGTCATTCATACTGTTAACGAGTGGGGGCCAAAATAATGTTTCGTTTCTAGCTGCCCAATACTTATTGGCCTCCCATTTTCACAAATAAATTGTTTAAAAATCATACAATGTGATTTCCTGGGTTTTTTTTTTACATTCTGTCTCTCAAGCTTGATGTGTACCTATGATGAAAATTACAAACCTCTCTTATCTTTTTAAATGGGAGAACTTGCACATTTTTACATTGCCCAATACTTATTGTCCCGACTGTATATAACAAGGCTGGTGTGCTTTGGGAGCTCACTTCACCACGATGAGATGATTCAATAATTTCTCCAGTCTGTATCCATATACAAATGGTATTCAGTATTATTCTTTCTAAGCAACAATGGGAACACATCTCTGATTCATTCTTTTTCCATAGGTGCTTTCTATGAGGAACTGATGAGAACCAAGCTGCTAAGTGCGATGCTTGGACCAAGTTTCAATTGCATTCTGTTCACAAAGCTTTCAATTATTATTATTATTATTATTATTATTATTTTGCTTCAGCCAAGCTGTCTCATGTGTGTCTCTCCAAATCAGCATCGACTTGGCAAGACAATCCCCACAATGCATATACATCTCAAGAGTCATACATAATTTATATTTACAGCTGTTTGTGATCAACAATAAATATAGCACACTATAACTAAGAAGATCTTCTATAATCACCTGAAGAGAGAGGATGGTTTCACCACCCCTCGAAACAGATCTGTAGTGATAAATGGAGTTTCAATAGAAAGTCTTTGTCCTGTCCTTTTATTTTTGTTATTTGCTCTACCAAAAAGTATTGAGCACTCTCCTACGGAAGGATCTACTCAGAAAATCCTATATATATATATATATATATATATATATATATATATATATATATATATATATATATATATATATATATATATACACACATATATACATACATATTTATATATACATACATACATATATATATGATGGTAATGAGTCATGGTCTTTTTATGTCAATAATAATAATCAAGGTAGCATACACTCTCTACTTGCCAGTTGCACAGCAAGGACATATCATTTAAATCAGGCCCATCTATGCCAGTCATAAATTTATCATAATACAATCATAATACAATAACATATTAGAATAAGAGATTATTAGAAAAAGAGAAGTTACTTCTATTCCTAGTACTCATTGCATGCTCTTCATTAGCACACTATACTCACCTGTATTGGCAAGGATGAGTGTTGCAACGACGGATTTGAGGTGCAGGGCGGTTCTCTGGGTGGCAGTAGCTCTCATTCACCACCGTCATGGTTCTATTTACCATTCTTATGCAGGAAACCACAGTCTTTCTTTCTCCTAAAATAGACCCCACATAAAACACTGAATAAAACTGATGAACATAATCAGCTTCACATATTTGTTCTCAAAGATAAACAGCACATATTAAAACCTAGTGAAAAAGATCATCAATGGCCAGGATTAAAGACAACTTGAAGCAAGGCACCTAACCTGCAACTACCTCAGTGTGTGTGGTGCCAACTGCTCTGAGTGTGTGCTTACTGTATACATGTGTGTGCTCACTTTGGTTGGGTTAAATGCAGAGGCAATAATTCCCCTTGTGGGATTAATGTAGTTTAGCAAAATATAATAATCATAATAAGAATTATAATGAAATTAATCAATTGTTGGAGCCATTGCACAAGCATTGAACATAACTATTATAACAATTTGGAATGTCATAAAAAAGAAAAAACATTGATGTTTTAAAAACCTTCAGAGCATAAATATAGAGGTCATAACACAGAATACCAGCCACTCATCAGCAGCAAAATATATACTGCAATTTGCCAAGAAACATTGGAATTTGGAAATTCAGTATAGGTTGCTCACCATGCGTTAACATCAAGACAAGTCTTTAGCACATTTTGAAAAGATCGCAGAGTACTATTGACACCAAGGATGCTTTGGGTGGCACCCTGACCAAGTCAAGGCAAAGCTGGCTAAGGTCCTGGAGAGATGCAATTCAGCAGCAAGGCTCAACAAGGAAATGGTAAAGCAAACCTTCACAGTTAATCAAGTCAAGCAGCAGACCACAAGAACCTATGCAGAACGAAGACAGCATACTCAGATGCTGGTAAACCTGGTTGACATGAGAGAGCTTATAACATCTTATAGCCATGCAAATAATGTAATGTGGGCTGTAGTGAAAAAATGTCCTCATCTTAAAAAATGGGCAAAAATCCTGGGCAGAGGGCATTACAGCAGCCCATAAAAAGCAGAGTTGACAACAAAATGCGAAGTCACTGGCTGGACCAAACAGAATTTTTTAGTTTGTCAAGCTATTCAGTCTAACCATCCAATCTTTTATAATTTATATAAATTTATATAAGTTGTTGGTATCGGGAGAAGGTGAAAATGGACAGGATAAATAACTTTTTGCTAAATTGCTAAATGGACAGGATAAATAACTTTGTTTCTAGTGTTTAGCTTCATCTTCCAGCTGGGAGCAAAAAATCCCTACTGTGCAAATACTGGTTCCAAATTTGACAGCATGGTAAAGATTGCATACTTTTGAAATAATTTTTTATTGAATAGAAAGACATGGATCGACAACACCCATGCCTTATACAGTCATTGTGGCTACTACCCTGATTGCTTTTTGACAGGACTGCATGAACAGAGGTTAAGTACTTCTGATCAATTTCCCTTCACAAGGCTGCTAAAAGAATCTTATTCTCATGTTCACATTTGTTTGAGTAGTTCAATAACAATCACTGTACAAGTTTTACTATTGAAAATGGGATTTAGAAAGAAATTGCATTTATTTTTCTGTAGCTCAAAGTTCATCACGAATCCTGATTTCTTCACTTAAGAAAAATAATAGCATGTCCAACATTTCATCATGTATATAAAACATTGCATATAATATACATATATGAAAACTTTTTTTAAATAATGCAAAATAAAAGACTTTTCTTTGTTTCCAGGGGAAAGTTTATCTTCGATATTTCCACCAGGAGGTCAGGCTAATGGTGGCACAGGGAAGAGTGATGAATAATTTTCTGCTGCATTGTGTAGCCATCTCCAGATGAAAAACATTTTGCTATTTTTGGTTTCGAATAAAGAAGAAAAAAGAAGATTCTTTAAACCTAACAAGTAGTCCATGGAACAAACATTTATGTAAGTAGTTTATAAGCTCTATTTTTGAAAAATAGAAATATACCCTGTTGTTGGAATGTCACTACAATTTTTCTTTATTCATAGTAAAAAACAGAACTTGACAAGTTGTTAAGAATTCATGTGGAGCAGGGTGTACTGACAAAGCCAAAACACAACACAAACTCAGAGTCATAAAAAATAGCAGGGGGTCATGCACAGCAAAGCATAATATATGCAAAAAAATAGTGCAAATCCAAAGAGTATACACTGAGAAAGAGAAGGGTGAAAACACTGGTACCAGACAGAATAAAAACAAAGCTTAATAAACAATGAAATTGGAAAAAGTTCACTAAGGTGTATACAAAAAAAACCTCGAGTCTTTCTCATTTTTCAATGTTCATGTGTGTTTTTCTTTTTATTGCTTTCCTTTCCGAGTTTCCAAGCTCCTCCCTTCAAGTAAGTGGAGAAGGCATGCAAGAAAATGAAAAAACATACAAAAAGAATTTCGAGTATATTTTCCACAGGGATATCCTTGTTTATAAAAGCATCACTGTTGTAATTTAATTGCTAATTAATTTCCTGCTGATTTGGGTGATATGATGGTGTAATGGTTAGCATGTCTGCCTCACAATGAGAAGGCGCAAATCCTGGGCTTTGTGAGAACATTTCTGTGTGGGGCTTGCATGCTGTCTCCATGCTTGTGTGGATTTCCTTTGGGCCCTCTGATTTCATCCCGCAGTCCAAAGACATGTATGTTAGAGTCACTGGTGATTCCAAATTGGCCCTAGCTGTGGATGAGAGTGTGAATTGGTGTGTGTGTGTGTGTGTGTGCGCGCGTGCGCATGAGCTTTGTGATATACAGTGATCTCTCGCTACTTCGAGCTTTAGTTTCTGCGGCTTCAGTGCTCTTCTTCTTTTCTTTTTGGCTGTTCCCTTTTAGGGGTCACCACAGCGAATCATCTGCCTCTATCTTCATGGAAGTCATATTAATCATTCACATATTTGATTTGGCATAAGTTTTTATGTCGTATGCCCTTCCTGACACAACCCTTTAGCTAGGGGATGAAAAACATGCTGACGGCTTTGCAGCCTACTCTTGTTGAAAGTCAGCAATGGTTCTTTTACATGCCTCACACCATAGACAGTGAGAGACATGACCGGCCTTTGATAACCCAGTTAGCTGCACTGGAGGGACAGTGACAACCTTGTGGGGACTCGAACCTCCAACCCTAGGATCAGCGATCCAGCACCTTTACCACCAGGCCATCATTGCCCCTACACACACACACACACACACACACACACACACACACACACACACACACACACACACACACACACACACACACACACACACACACACACACACACACACACACACACACACACACACACACACACACACACACACACACACACACACACACACACACGGCCCCCAATTTACGAAGACCCAGGTTACGAAAAACATTTTCTTGAGTTTCCGTCCCCGAGATACGAAACAACCCCCTCTTACGAAAACAAACTCAAAATTCAAATGTGCCAATCGATGCGCGAGTTGCTTTCTCACTGGCTGTCTCTCAACATCCCGCCCTGCTGGCCTCCCAGATAGAGACAGAAGATAGCTTCACTCTTTAGTTTTTAGTTTTTTTAAGTTGTTTTAATTCAGTAAATGTTTAATAAATGTGGGTGCATTTGAGCTCATCCGGAATTCCGATCCCTCACGGAATCAAGTTAAAGTTGAGTTTGGACCTTCGTCAAGCAGGGAATGCGCTTTGAATTCCACGTCTTGTGGGCATGGCCCGCAGCGAGAGAGAGAGAGAGAGAGAGAGAGATAGACGGGGGGGGGGGTGCGTGTGTGTGTGTGTGTGTGTGTGTGTTAATAAAAAATGTTTAATAATGGTTTAATTAATAAATATGTTATTAAAATGGTTTAATCTTCTTCTTCTTTTACTTTCGGCTGCTCCCTTCAGGGGTCGCCACAGCAAATCATCCGCCTCCACCTCACCCTGTCCTCCGCATCTTCTTTTCTGACTCCAACGACCTTCATGTCTTCCTTCACCACATCCATAAATCTCTTCTTCGGTCTTCCTCGAGGCCTTCTGCCTGGTAGTTCCAACCTCAGCATCCTACTGCCAATATACTCACTATCCCTCCTCTGTACATGTCCAAACCATCTCAATCTAGCCTCTCTGACTTTGTCTCCAAAACATCTTACGTGGGCTGTCCCTCTGATATACTAATTTCTGATCCTATCCATCCTCGTTACTCCCAGGGAGAACCTCAACATTTTCATCTCCGCTACCTCCAGCTCTGCCGCCTGTCTTTTCCTCAGCGCCACTGTTTCTAAGCCATACAACATCGCTGGCCTCACCACCATCTTGTACACTTTTCCCTTCATTCTTGCTGACACTCTCCTATCGCACATCACACTGGATACTTTTCTCCAACCATTCCAGCCTGCCTGCACACGCTTCTTCACCTCTTTTCCACACTCTCCATTGCTCTGGATTGTTGAGCCTAAGTACTTAAAATCCTCCACCTTCGTTATCTCTGCTCCCTGTAACATCACCGTTCCTGTTGGGTCCTTCTCATTCACACACATGTATTCTGATTTTCTGAGGCTAACCTTCATTCCTCTCCTTTCCAGGGCATACCTCCACCTCTCTAGATTTTCCTGCACTTGTTCTCTGCTCTCACTACAGATCACAATGTCATCTGCAAACATCATAGTCCATGGAGATTCTTGTCTCACCTCGTCTGTCAGCCTGTCCATCACCATAACAAACAAGAAGGGGCTCAGAGCTGACCCTTGATGCAGTCCCACCTCCACCTTGAATTCGTCGGTCACACCGACAGCACACCTCACCACTGTCTTACATCTCTCATACATGTCCTGCACCACTGTAGCATATTTCTCTGCCACTCCAGACTTCCTCATGCAATACCACAGTTCTTCTCTTGGCACCCTGTCATATGCTTTTTCCAGATCCACAAAGGCACAATGTAGCTCCCTCTGACCTTCTCTGTACTTCTCTATTAACATCCTCAAGGCAAACATTGCATCTGTGGTGCTCTTTCTTGGCATGAAACCAAACTGTTGTTCACAAATGCTGACCTCTGCCCTTAGTCTAGCTTCCACTATTCTTTCCCATAACTTCATCGTATGGCTCATCAACTTTATCCCTCTGTAGTTGCTGCAACTCTGCACGTCTCCCTTGTTCTTAAAAATGGGCACCAGCACACTTCTCCTCCACTCCTCCGGCATCTGCTCACTCTCTAGTACCGTGTTGAATGTTCTTGTCAGAAAATCTACTGCTACCTCTCCTAGACACTTCCATACCTCCACAGGTATATCATCAGGACCAACTGCCTTTCCATTCTTCATCCTCTTCAATGCCCTTCTCACTTCACCCTTACTGATCTTTGCTACATCCTGCTCCTCAATGGTTACCTCTTCTACTCTTTTTCTCTCTCATTTTCCTCATTCATCAGCTCTTCAAAGTACTCTTTCCATCTTCCCAGCACACTTCTGTCATTAGTCAATAGAGTTCCCTCTCTGTCCTTTATCAATCTAACTTGCTGCACGTCCTTCCCATCTCTATTTCTCTGCTGTGCCAACCTGTATAGATCATTTTCTCCCTCTTTACTATCCAACCTATCATACAAGTCATCATATACCCTCTGTTTGGCCTTAGCCACTGCTACTTTCGCCTTACGCTGTGTCTCCCTGTACTCCTGTTTACTCTCTTCGGTCCTCTCAATGTCCCACTTCTTCTTGGCTAACCTTTTCCTTTGTACACACTCCTGCACTTCCTCATTCCACCACCAAGTCTCCTTATCTACTTTCCTTCCAGAGGACACACCAAGTACTCTCCTACCTGTGTCCCTGATCACATTTGCTGTGGTTGTCCAGTCATTTGGAAGCACTTCCTGGCCACCCAAAGCCTGTTTCAACTCCTCCTTGAAGACAACACGACACTCTTCCTTTTCAGCTTCCACCACTTTGTCTTCTGCTCTGCCTTTGCCTTTTTCACCTTTCTCACCATCAGAGTCATCCTGCACACCACCATCCTATGCTGTTTGGCAACACTCTCACCAACGATGACTTTGCAGTCACTGACTTCCTTCAAATTACATCGCCTACACAAGATGTAGTCTACCTGTGTGCTCCTACCTCCGCTTTTATAAGTCACCCTATGCTCCTGTTTCTTCTCGAAGAAAGTATTCACCACAGCCATTTCCATCCTTTTGCAAAATCTATCAACATCTGTCCTTCTGCGTTCCTGTCCTGGATACCAAACCTGCCCATCACTTCCTCGTCCCCTCTGTTTCCTGCACCAACATGTCCATTGAAGTCTGCACCAATGACCACTCTTTCACCTCTGGTGGTACTCTGCATCACTTCATCTAAGTCACTCCAGAATCTCTCCTTCTCTTCTAGCTCACATCCTGCCTGTGGGGCATAAGCACTAACAACATTGAGCATTACACCTTCAATTTCTAACTTGAGACTCATCACTCTGTCTGACACTCTTTTCACTTTTAGAACATTCCTGACAAACTCCTCCTTCAAGATGACTCCGACTCCATTTCTCTTCCCATCCACACCGTGATAAAATAGCTTAAACCCTGCTCCTAAGCTTTTAGCTTTGCTACCTTTCCACCTGGTCTCCTGAACACACAGTATGTCCGCCTTCCTCCTCTGCATCATGTCAACCAGCTCTCTACCTTTTCTGTGCATAGTTCCAACATTCAAAGTCCCCACTCTCAGTCCTAGTCTCATGCCTTTCCTCTTCTCTCTCTGCCTACGGACACGCCTCCCACCTCTCCTTCTTCGACGTCTTCGACCAACAGTAGTCCAATTTCCATCAGCACCCTGTTGATTGACAGCACTGATGGCGGTCGTTGTTAACCCGGGCCTCGACCGATCCGGTATGGAGGTAATACTTTTGATTTGCATTATAAATAATTGGCATTGGTTTTACGTCGGATGCCCTTCCTGACACAACCCTCTGCATTTCTCCGGGCTTGGGACCGGCATGAGGGGGAGAGACACTGGTTAGTGCCCCACCACCTCATGGCTGCATGTTAAAAGTAAAAGAAAATTACTTATTAAACAATTTAAACATTTTATGAACATATTAAAATGGTTTAATATGTTCATAAAATGTTTAAATTGTTTAATAAGTAATTTTCTTTTACTTTTAACATATTTCATTCAACATTGGTGTACTTTTATCATGTTTAAAGGGTTTATGGGGTTTATCCAGTCCAAACACTGGAGCCTTGGAAAGAATTAGGCGTTTAACATGTAAAATGCGACCCCTACTGATGAAATCCCCACGTTACGAAAAAGGCTCTGGAATGGATTAATTTCGTAGAGAGGGGGCTGACTGTGTGTGTGTGTGTGTGTGTGTGTGTGTGTGTGTAAAACCAGAAAAATTACCACTGAAACAATTTCAAAATCTTTATCAACAGCACACCAACACTGCAAAAGATTTGCTCTAACTGCAGCATATGATTTAGCAAGAAACCATTGATTCATGGGACCTTTTCCTATTGGTGGCTCAGCAAGCAGCTTAAACAAACAACCTCAATCAAATATTAAAGCATACATATAACAAGTTTTATACTGTATTTACTGATCCCAATGTCGGGAACCCAAGCCCCCAATATATCAACAGGTTGTCACTGCTGTACTCCCAGTGCAGCTATCGGTTATCAAAGTCCGACCATGTCTCTCACTATCTATGTAAAAGAACCATTGCTGATTTGCATAGCCATCAGCGTGTTTTTCCCCTCAGATTTTGTACTCTCTCTTGCTCAGAGTCGGCTGAGATGGGTGCCAGCCTCACAGCGACCCTAATTAGGATGAAGCGGTTCAGAAAATAAAGATTGTATACTATATGTAAATTCAAAATAATGCACAAGTGGAAATGCTCATCGAGCACAGTGGATATTCATAAAATGTACACATTCTACATTGCCCTGATCACACCCTACCGCACAAAGGAATTTCATAACTAAATAACTACAGTAATTTCCTTTTGATAGATGATTTTATGGTTCAATGATTATAATGTATTGCCACAATTATATTTAGAAATCCTGCACTGACATTTCTCATTGTTGCATCTGAAACTGTCCTATTGACACAAATCAGTGTAATTCATTGTGACATGTGACATGTGATAGTTTTATGCATAGAAAGATGTATACACACAGTTATTGTGTAAAACTACGTATTTGTAACTGGATTGGTTCACTATCTCACAGTAATAGACAAACTAATACTACACTCTGGTTTCTTCATATAATGTACAATAGGTGCACACTTTCTATACTAAATAGCCTGTACGTGTGAATGTATATATAAATGGTTGTTGGTCTCGGAGTTACCCCTTCAGTGGACTGTTGACCTGCTCAGACTGATTTTGTTTTATTTTTTTCTAAGATCAGTTACCTCCTCCACAATGCATGCTGCAGTACTCCCAGCTGCTGTGAGTCCACAGGTACAGGTGTTCAGGTTCTTTGGGAGTCTCGGTACTACTCTCCTGAGACTGGTTCAGAGACACTGTGTACTCATAGTGGATCCCATATGTCTGATCATGGAAAAGCAGAACCTAGGATGAGGATCAGAGATAGAGGAATAGAAATAAATGTAACAAGGAACAGTTGAAATCAACGTAACAAGAAATTGATTGAGTGAGGCTGGGGTAAATGTGCAGCCTAAAATAATGTCACAGGAACATAAATGCTTTTGATCATAGACTTCCCCCTTCACAGTTTATACTAACGATATCAGACTAAAAGTAGTTATATATGGAGAAATGGCCTAAAATTTACAGGATTGGTCTTGAGGTACATGAGAGACATTGAGGTGTAGTTATTGCTGCACAAAGAGGTCACACTGAATGCACAAGAGGAGCCACACCTTGGAATACTTTTGACACTCACAGATATTGAATATTGGATTATTTTCCTCAGATAAATTAATGAGAGCATATAATAGCTTTGTTTATCCACTTTTAGGATATATTTTACAGCGATATCCAGTAGAACATTTTAAGTAAAACTTTCGTGTCATATTTTTTCATGTTTGTGCCAGCAGGTCAGGGTAAATAGATAATCAAGTTTTCGAACTGGCAATAGTGGACAAAACTGTTTTAAAAAACATATAACATGTTCTATTCGTACTGATTTCCCACAACAGTGAAACATTAAATAAACAACATCCTAAATAATTCACCATAGCTGTTGAGTTATTTTTAGTTATGTTTAATTAGATCTAGTCATTTCATTTGTAGTCACTTATTATGATTATAATTTAACATGAATAATAGTTTTGCGTGTGAGAAGTGGAGATTATGGGCCTCTCTGTCAAAAAAGGTTGACACATTATTAATACACATCTAGAAATGTGGTAGTGGGGGTGAAAAATGTAGACGGTAGCATAACAAATGGGTAATGACCCAGCAGCACTGTTACGTGCCCAGGAGAACCACTCCTCTGATTCATATATCTAACAGGTTTATTTCAACTCAGTTAGGCATTCAGGAAAAATGTGTATGCTTAGAAAAAATCTATACAGTGTATAAAAGAGCAGTGAAGAGTTATTGATACTGCACAAGCTTAACAGTGACAGCTTGGTAAGGCTGGGATTTTAATTCGGATGCTTTCTGTTCAGTAATCTCAATAGCTAAACACCCTAACCAATTCCCTTGAGATAGAACTGCTTCACCTAGCGCGAGAGGCAGAATAAGCTTTTTGTGTGTGGTCCGAGTGGAATAACGTGATGCCGTTCTGTGTTAATGGTTCAGTAGGTACAAATCTAACTCTACAAATTTTAAATTGTTTCTTAAAGTGGGGTCGGGTGTATAAGTGTTTGTTCAGCATATATAACATTTTGTGGGTTTTCATTGCGAGTCAGTCAGAAATCACTACATGCACTAAATGCTTTTGTGGCATCTAGAATATGCATGTTGTACACTCGCAGAATGTTTATAACACTGCTTAAGGGAGAATATCTTCTTGTAGAAGAAATTCTCCCATAAGCAATATTACAAACATGTCTGCTCAGGTATTTTCTCTGTGATACTCTCTCCTTTGTTTTGCTTATTAGACGTCTAAATCTGTACTGTATACTGATTTTTAAAGAGTGCTTTCCATCAATGTCAGTCAATATTCACCTCTGTACATTCTTTCTGAGTCTGAAAAAGGATGTAAAAATCTTTTGAGGTGGCTCATACATTTCCAGCTGCATTTTAATGCATTCATTTAATGAATGAATTTAATTATAGCATACCTGCCAAAAGAAAACTGCACTTGTAAGCATAAAACAAAATTCCATCAGAGACACATACTGAAAGACTCTACGTTGCAAAATCTAATATAAAAATACATCAGTTAATTGATGGGCAGACTCTGTGGAGTAAACAGACTCAAACAGGCTGTGACTGAACTGCTTAACACTGACTGTCCAGTTATTGCCACAAGGAAGAATGGAAGTGCACCAATCCATTCACTAAAATCATGTCAAAGTGAATGGTACTAGACACTGGCTGGTAGCAAGAAACACAAGCAAGAATGATAATCACCTCTTGAATCTATGGGGAGCGTTTTCACTAATGGGCCATACTGAGCAGTCTTCTGACTTGTGAGCATAAGGATCAAGTGTGTAATCTTTGACCATGGCTCTTTATTTCTTATGTTGTTCCTATTTAAAGCAAAAACATGAGGTTTTCGCCTCTAATGAAATTATAAGATGCTTGTCAATACATAAATAAAGATTATTTGCGAACATTGGAAATCTAGTGGCATCTATTCACTGTGGAATTTTATTCACAATAAGCCTCTCAAGTAGATTATTCTGTATGTTTTTGAGCTTGTGTTTGTTGCTGCAACCAAGGTGATGATGCGCATGGGGAATGAAGGCGAACTCTTTTGGTCAACAAACCACAAGTTGCTGAAAAAGCACATGCTGCCTATAATAGAAAAGTTCCAGAATACATGACACGCAAAGGGCACATGACCATCAAAACTCGACCATACAGCAAGAGATGGTGGACTGATCTAATGAATCACATTTTCTGTTACATTATATTTGATTAGATTAGGTTCAACTTCATTGTCATTACACATGTATAAATACAATTCAGCACGTTAAACCAATCAACACGAACATAAACAAAAGCACATGGTCAGGACCGTGCTTAAATTTATGAAGTTAGTGAGCAGGAGAATCGGCTGAAAAATACTCGTCATCACTTTCTGATAGGCCCATATTTGGCTCATCGCTCCATTCATTCAGAACATCCGATAGTTTTGCTGTAGAGGTTTCTAATGGTTCATCAGTTGGACATTTACCAAGAGAAAACAACAAAATATTTTCCTGCTTTTTAAAACATGACAGAACAATCAAATGTGTTGTTACTGATGAACATTGTAGACATCCCCCAGTGGCAAGGGGTCTTCAAATACCGTGTAAACTCACTTTTACAGGCAGTGAAAGCCTCATTTTACGGTTACAGACACTGATCGAATAAAATTGGTAAGTTTGATCTACGATTTTGTTTCCAGTACACATGGGTGGTTATGAGATGTAAAATCAAAAACATTGTGGGGCGGTGGGGGTGGGGGGTGGCAGCGCTTATTGAAGCAGGGCACTTATTACGTCGAATACGGTGTGTATATACATACATATATATACATATATATACACATACACATACACACACACACACACACACACACACACACAGGGATTCCTCACTTTCCGTGGTTAATTGGGACCGCGATCTCCCAACGACCACCAAATTCTGCGAAGTAGTATCACTCCCCCCAACTGATGTAGACATACATGTATATGTGTATATAATACCAATAAATACATATTCAATGCTATAAATGCTTATAATAACAACAATTAAACATTAAAAATAATTCATAAAATTTTAATAAAACAAATACACATACATACAGATGCGCGTGTACGCACTCAGATACGCACCTCACAAAAATGTAACTAGTTTTGATGGGAGGTTTTGGGTTGTTTTTTGTTTTGTGTTTGCTTAGGTTTTTTTTTTTTTGCATAATTTGCCATGTTTTTGCAGCATTTTTCTTAACTTTTTCCCGTATTCTTCCTTAATTTCCTTATTTTTTTTAATTCGATGAATATTAAAAAAAAAAAAAAAAACACGATGCACTGAAGCCACATGAATTGAAGTGCGAAGTAGTGAGAGATCCCTGTACATTTCATATATATATTTTAAGATGTTATTTGTGCTTATGCACCAAATGACAGTTCAGAGTACCCACCCTTTTTGGAGTCTTTGGGGGGGTGTTGGAGAACGCTCCCTCAGGAGATTCACTCGTTTGTCTTGGGAGACTTCAACGCCCATGTGGGCAACGATAGTGTGACCTGGAAGGGTGTGATCGGTAGGTACGGCCTCTCCAGTCTGAATCTGAATGGTGTTTTGTTGTTGGACTTATGTGCTCGTCACAGGTTGTCTATCACGAACACCATGTTTGAACATAAGTGTGCCCATAAGTGCACTTGGCACCAGGATACCCTAGGTCGCAGTTCGATGATTGACTTTGTAGTCGTGTCATCGGACTTGCGACCATATGTTCTGGACACTCAGGTGAAGCGAGGAGCTGAGCTGTCTACCGATCACTACCTGGTGGTGAGTTGGCTTCGATGGTGCGGGAGGTTGCCTTCCAGACCTGGCAGGCCCAAGCGTGTAATCAGGGTCTGCTGGGAACGTTTGGCGGAGTCCCCTGTCCGAGATGCCTTTAACTCCCTCCTCCGGCAGAGCTACAACCATGTCCTGGAGGAGACGGGGGACATGGAATCCGAATGGGCCATGTTTCTTGCCTCCATTGCTGAGGCGGCAGCCCATAGCTGTGGCCATAAGGTCGTCGGTGCTTGTCGTGGCGGTAATCCCCGAACCCGGTGGTGCACACCTGCGGTGAAGGGGGCCGTCCAGCTGAAGAAGGAGGCCTATCGGGTTTTATTAGCCTGTGAGACTCCCGAGGCAGCAAACGGGTACCGGCAGGCCAAACGTGCTGTAGCCGAGGCTGTCGCAGATGCAAAATCTCGGGCGTGGGAGGAGTTCGGTGATGGCCTTGAGAGTGATTATCGGTTGGCCTCAAAAAGGTTCTGGACCATCAGCCGACGCCTCAGGAGGGGGAAGCAGTTCTTCACAAACACTGTTTACAGTGGAGGAGGGGAGCTGCTTACCTTGACAGGGGATGTCGTCGAGAGGTGGAGGGAATACTTTGAGGACCTCCTCAATCCCATCAACACACCCTCCGTGGAAGAGGAAGACCCTGGGCGTTCGGTGGGGGTCCGCCCATTCATTTTATAATTGAATAATTTTCTATTTTTAGCATTTTAATGTTTATTATACCCATTATGTGGGTTTAATTTAATTAGAAAATATTTTATATATCTTTTTAATTTATGTAGCTCACGTTTTGTAAAGAATTTCAATAAAGTTTCCTTACATTGTTTCCCATCCACCATGCTATAAAGACGAGCAGCACGCTCATCCCAGTGCTAATAGATTGTGTCTCTTCACATCCCTGTTCTCCTGTGATCTCTCTGGCTCCTGGAAGTGGAGTTCCTGTAATGCAATGGGAGGTTTTCACAGCCCGCTGCAGTGCCTTGTGGTCCATGACAGAGCAGTTCCCATACCAGACAGAAATGCAGTTGTTCAGGATGCTTTCTATTGTGCAGCGGTAGAAGTTACCCAGGATGTCAGCAGGCAGGCGGTTCTTTTTCAGTGTCCTCAAGAAGAACAGGCGCTGATAGGCCTTCTTGTTAGTTGATGAGGTGTTGGTTGACCAGGAAAGGTTTCTGAGATGTGGATCCCAAAGAATTTGAAGCTGAAAACACGTTCAACAGCCATGCCATTGATATGGATAGGGTAACGAGTGCCCCATTTTTCCTTCCTAAAGTCCACAGTGAGCTCCTTTGTTTTGCTGGTGTTCAGGAGCAGGGTGCTGTCAGTGCACCATCCAGCCAGGTATTTACCCCTCCCGTGTAGTCAGACTCATCTTTGTCACTGATGAGTCCGATCAAGGTGGTGTCGTCTGCAACCTTATGATGGAGTTGGATTCACACATAGGCCTACAGTAATGGGTGAAGAGAGAATGGAGGAGTACACAGCAATGAGGTGTGCCAGTGTTGAGTGGGATCGTGAATGAACAGTTGTGGCCTGACCTAACATACTTGGGTCTGTTGGTCAGAAAATCCATGATTGACTTGCAGAGGGACGCATTGACTCCAAATCTCTAAGTTGTGTGATTAACTTTGAGGGAATGACTGTGTTGAATGCTGAGCTGAAGTCAACAAACCGTATCCTTGCACACGTTTTTGTTGTCCAGGTGTAAGTAAACAAAGTGTAGTGCTGTGGGTACAGCATCCTCTGTGTTCCTGTTGCTTCGGTATGCAAATTGATGTGGGTCTAGTGTGGGAGGCAGACATTGCTTGAGATGTGCCAGGACCAGTTAATCAAAGCACTTTAATCACAATGGCAGTTAGTGCAATAAGGCGGTAGTCATTCAGGTACCTTGGAGAGCAGGGGTTTGGCGCTGGCATTATAGAAGCGATCTTAAAGCATGCTGGTACTTGACTGAGAGAGGTTGAATATGTCTGTGAAGATAGATCCCTGTGAGTTGCTCAACACAGGCTTTGAGCACACGTCCATGAATTCCATCAGAGACAGCAGCCTTACGTATGTTAATTCGGCTCAGTGCATTATGGACCTCTATGGGGGAGAGTGTAAGGGTCCGGAGGTCATTTGAAGGCCTGGTCTTTACACCTTGTCCTTGTTGAAATGAGCATAAAAATCATCCAGCTCATTGAGGAAGGACACGTTCATAGCAGTTGGTGTGAAGTTGCTGTGCTTGTAGTTGGTGATGGACTAAAATGCCCTCCCACATGCATCAGGGGAAAGAAGTGGGGGTGAAAAACAAAGAGAGGTGATCAGACTGTCCCAAGTGGTGGAGTGGGGTTGCCATGTAGGCTCCAGGAATGTTAGTATAAACATGGTCCAAGGTTTTGTCCCCTCTGGCATGGTAAGAAACATGTTGGTTGAATTCAAGAAGCACTAATTTGAGGTTTGTGTGGTTGCCCACTACAATGAATGCATCCTCTAGGTTTGCAGTTTGTTGTTTGATAATGGCTGCATGAAGTTCAGTCATAGCAAGCTTAGCATTAGCATCCAGAGGTATATACTGTATGCAGCTGTTTATTATTGTGGAAGTAAAATCCCTTGGCAGATAGAAAGGTCAACACTTAACCATAAGAAACTCTAGTTTAGCTGAGCAGTGTCTTCCAACAATGACAGAGTTTGCACACCAAGCCTCGTTGACATAAATGCACAATCCTCCATCTTTTAGCTTATGGACAGTTGGGTGAAAGTGCATCATTTTGTAGTTATGATATCTCAACAAGATGAACTATATGAGAAAAGCAAGTAAGTGGAAGCATGTTCTTGGCAATGTTCTGCTTGGAAACCATGGGTCCTAGAATTCATGTGGATATTATTTTGACATGTGCTAACTATCCAAACATTGTTGCAGACCAACTGCATTCCTTTATGGTAATGGTGTTCCTTAACTGACCGGGGATTTAGCTCAGTTGGTAGAGCGTCCGCTTTATCCTTCACGAGGTCGGAGTTCGAATCCAGTCACGTCATACCATAAGACGTTAAAATGTGGGACTTGTTTCTTCCTGCTTGGCGCTCAGCATAAAAAGGATAGAACAACGCAATAACTGGCGTCGTATGGTGGCAACGAGCGCATTGAGCATACGCGTGTATGGAGTATACGCTATACAAGCATCCATAATAATAATAATAATAATAATAACTACAGCAGGCTCTTTCAGTAGGATAATGCTATGTACCATACTGCAAACAGTATTCAGGCACAGTTTGAAATTGGAAATTGGATCTTTGTGATGTGCTAATCCATGAAGACCCTATCTTTCAACCGACAGGCATTAAAGGATGTTCTGTGAACCACTTGGTGCCAGATAACACACCACAGCTACCACACCACACTACTCTTGTGCAAGCATTAACCATTCTCTTTTTATTGGAAAATTATTGGACATAGGTGAAGTAAGATCTCTGACACATTTGTGAACGTTAAAAGCACTAGAAACACATTTTTCATAATGTATGATGAGCTGTTGCTAATTAGTAATAAGTATACAAAATTATAACTGCGTTATAGATTTCCATTTAAAATGCACCTACTGATCCTAAGTGGATTACATCAATTCATTCATTTCAGGTTAGAGCAACCAGCACCAGAACCCCTCAGAGTGCCTCTTAATCTTCTCTGCTATTTAGCTAAAATCTTCCAAAGAGGTTCGAAAACACTTGAACCGTTTGAAGTTAAGCATGACCTGGGGGAGCTGCGTGAAGTCTGAAATCCACTAAAGTCTGCATGATTTCTTTATTATGCTAACTATTGCATGCCACTTCAGGCTTTTCTGGCTCTCATGACGATCATGTGCAGTGTAGATTATATCTTGATTGTTCCTAATGAGCATTACAGCAAAGCCTAACTAAATCCAGGTGTAAAGATGACTGTTTTCCATCCAAAATCTCAATAAAATGTAAAGGGCTTAGTAAGTTATAAGGGCATTATGATGTCACCTTGTTATCTAACATAGAAGAAAAGCTAATCCACTCTCAAACTTTAAGATTTACATCTAACAGAAAAAGGGTTACTTTTTAATAATGCACTGTTGTTCTAAAACTCAGGATGTTTATTCTGGATTAAATAGAATTTTGCAATTACAGAGTCATTCATTTTCTCATAAACAGAACACAGGCCTCTAGGTTTTTGGCAAACTAGTCCTCCATGTTTGATTAAAAAAATAAATAAATACATAAAAAGCGACCAAAGCAAGTTCCATTTCATAAAACCCAGAAGCCTTACAAACTCTACAAGCTACGATCTTAAATAAACAGTACTTGTCACTAAAAGTACTTTTCTTGAATAAACTGGGTAAAGAAGGCATTAAAGAAGACTGGCTAAGATAAAAAGAAAAGTTATTCCCCTGGGCAGCTGAGTACGACCTAATTTATTTACCATGAGGTGGAGTGGAGCCTTAGTGGGTCCCTTGGCAGACATCTTTTCCCACAATCCTCTGCGAACATAGCGAACAGTAGTGCCGGCAAGCTCGAATTCCCCTGGCAGCTCGATTTTCCAGTCGCTGTTTATGGATCTTTTGCTTGAGTCTTTCAACGCTGAAATTGTCAGTAGGGAATACAGGTTAACTGCATACACTTATGTGGATCAAATAAAAAAATTACAGCTGCAATATTAGAAAACCGATGCTCAACTATAAGGCTTCATTATGTTGAGGCACAAGCTTCAGAGTTATTTTTATATCTTTAAAAAAATTTTGATTATGAAGAATGAAATTCTATTGTTCATCCCATTTAAGTGAAAAAAAAAAAATTTAAACAGTGTTTTCTTTTAAAATATATCACATTATTAGCATCCATAAAGACCATCTAAAATGAGCAGAAAATAAAATATAATCCTGAAAACATTAGTCCTAGCATTTAAGTTATTCAAAACAATTTTTTACGACTTCAATTGATTTTTGTCCACACACCAAAGTGTGCATGTATGCCATGAAGCACAGATGCTCTCCTCCCCAAAGGGAGTCGATGGCTTTCATGTTGCTTCTAGAGCTTTTTGGTGTTTTGAGAGTTTTAAAAAGCCACTGTGTGTCCGTTCATTAAGAAAGCAAAGTGTGTTTAAACACTGAAACTTAACTTACAAGAATGTTCAGCTTTGATGATAAATGAACAAAGCAACAATACCAGGTTTTCAAGTGTTTCCAGATGTAACACAATTCCCATTCTAACTACAAGTCTGTCGATCTCTTAAAGCATTTTTCAAAATATTACAAAAACACACAGGAAACATTGGAATCTCTGCATTTTTTTTAATCTACTGAACCAACAAGATATCATTAAAATGAGAAAGAAAAAAAATCATAAAGACACAGTCAGTCACTGTTTATTCAAAATCATCCGTTTACATCCCATTTTTAATATTTATTTTCTTTATCGCACAAGAGCAGCAGTGTCTGTATGACAGAGACAATAACTCCTTTATGGCGTAGGCTATGACAGGCACAGGAGGCACACCTACTTCACTTTGTATGACAGACAGACACCACACCTCCTTCACTTTATATGACAGACAATAATGCCACGCCTCCGACACTTTGTAGGACCGACACAGACACACCTCTTTCATTTTCTATGACAGACAGTAAATGTCACACTTCCTCCACTTTCTACCACTGACACAGACACAGACGCCACATCTTTGTCACTTTGTAGGACAGACAATGAGGCCACACCTACACTTTGTAAGATGACACAAAGCACACATCTACTTTATGAAGTCTAACAAGAGGTCTGTTATCACTTTGTGTCACAAAGAAATGAGGATTAACAGCTGTCCAATTAAGTAATCCATAACGGACAAACAAAGAAACCTATTGGCATCATCACTTTTGATGAAGGAACCTAATGGGTAAAGGTGGCCTGTCTGGTGTGTATTAGAGGGGGACAAGAATTACCCAGGAAGCTGTGTGATGGCCGGTCTTCCACAACTTTGATTCGCCGTGCTCCTACAGGAATGACAACCGCCTCAATATAACCTTCAGGGAAAGGAGCAAGAAAGAAAGCAGGAGAGCATATTTCATAATACAATATAGGTCCAAAGGTCCACTACCAAAATGGTATTCATTTCAAAGTAAGAAATATTGCAAATGAAAAACTGGAAACTGTATGAATAGGAATGATCAGGCATGGAGAACTAAAACAACACAACAATGCAGGTTTTGTATTAAAAAATGATGACAGTCAACACGGTGGTATAAGAGTTGTGTTACTGTTTTTAATGAAAAAAATATTCTAACCATTTGAGAAAAGTATAATTTAGATACAATGCCATTTCCAAAACTAGCTAGTAATATGTTCTTTAGATTATTAAATATTGATAATGGACTCAGAATTTGGACCATATTAAAAGTTGTGAGTTATTTAAAAAAAAAAAAAAAAGGTCACCTGAACCAGCCAGTAAGCCTTAGTTTACCTCAACACACATACCAGAGCTAATTACTTATGCGGACTTCACTCTGTCCCACAGAAATCAGGCACTTCACATGTATGGTGCGCCATGTATAGAAGGGACCCTGACCTCTTGACCGCTTGTTACATGGGGCACCTTACACATACAGTGTGCGATTTCGGAAAGACTTGAAGAAATCCGTATTAGTACTTTGCCCAGGTAAGTGCTTGTTGCAGTTGACTAAGGTGTGATTTGCTATGTTCAGTACAGTGACCAATTTACTTTTAGTTGGAGTTTAGGTGAGTGTATGCATACACATGTACTGATGTTAAGCAATAATATAAATGGTCATTTCCAGTCCAACCGGCGTTAACCATCTCTCAAAGTCTCCCTGCAATCTCGTGTGTGAACACAATGTTGCAGGAAATTAAACAGTTCAGGTTTTGGCTGGAGAAAGTTTTAACCAGACTAGCTTTCTGCTGATTTGGCATTAATTCACATTTTCCTGAAGAGCACATTTCTACGATCCCATAACCCTGCATTCATGCTAAGGGCAAACATAGCAACAGGAAGTTTAATTTCCTGTCATGATACGACAACACCAATTACAAATTAATTGCTTGCACCAGTCCTATGACTGTTGGTTCTAACTCCAAATCAACATTTAGTTCCTATTCCTATAATTATGAGTTCATATTTTACTGATATTATGATAAACAAAATGCAACATAGTAACATGGATGTAGTCTACAGTAGCTTGTGAAGGTTTTGTTTTGATGTTTGAAAGGATAAGTTTTTAAAGCTAGAAACAATTGAAATTCTGGTGTTGTTTCTTTACATTCACACAAAACACAAAATTCTCATAATTTTGTAGCATGAATGTAGGGTAAGGGTTATATTATGATCCAAATTAGAGTATGATGAGATGGGACACCCCGATTTGTACCAGAAAGTTTTTCCTCATACAGATACACACACTCTAACATAATTGGCTATACTGTGTTTGGGCAGTAATGATAAAAAAGGCAGAATTTTATCAGGCTTCATTTAAAACAAAACTCTTCAAGTTTGGCCAAGAAATAGTGTAAAGAAGATATGGAGGTAGAATCTACTCTGGGGTGTAATTGCGAAGGAAGAGATTTTTTATTTTATTTTTTAGAAAGTTGATGGGATTATTTCAATCTGACCTCATGGTGATAAAGACTCAAACAATTTAAAACCTGAAAAGTCTGGGGTGGGGGGCTGCCTTTAAGGCCAGAAAAAAATTGAAATTACAAGTCTCTCATGCAATCGTTCACCAACATATATATATATTAAGGACCTTGATCAAAGGCCAAACAGTGGTGAGAGTGGGGATTGAACCACTGACCTTCAGATGAGTAACCCATCGCATTAACCACTAAGCCAACACTGCCCTGCATTCACATTGAATGTTTGAAACATTCCATCTATTCATGCAAAATAAAGAAATTTCTTAACAACAAGAGGAAACTATTACTCACTATAAATAACCAAATTGTAAAGGATGAAAAAGCTTACAATTTAATTTGTAGACCTATTTTACTTTTATTTTATATTTGATAGGACCCATACTTGATTGTCTTTGAACAACAATCACAATATGCAACCCTCCAGAGGTTTTTTAAGCCACATTCCCCATTTGTCATGCTCGTTTAGCCATTTCCACCTACATTTATTTCTTTTGTATTGTAACCTTCTGATAAAAACTTCATTTTGACAATATTTGGACCGGTTCTTGCGAGCGACGATCCAGTTTTCTCAGCATCAACTGAAAACAGTGCACGTGGATGCAGCGCTAACCAAAACAGCGTGCTTTATAATAGCTGCAGTTTCGTTGGCCAGGCAGTTATATTGAGCCAATCAAAAACATCATTGTAACTTGCACCAAAGAAATGAGGAACCCTGGGAACGACTCTCTTAGTGTTTTTTTTTTCCACCAAACAATGTGCTTACATGTTTTCGTGAAAACAATAGCGATCACACTTTGTAACCACATGATTCAACGAGCTCATCACAGCCGTACGGAAGTAACCTTTGGAGCTTCAGTGTAGTTTATTTTGAAAATTGCACCACAAGAAATTACAGTGCAGACCAAGCCAGTGCTATGAACCACTTACGTGGAGACCTCTATGAAATGTCAACGGATGTACACGATTTGGAAAAACGATTCATATAGACTTGAAAAACCGGAGTTTCCAGTACAGGCCGGAAAACTTGCACAGGAGTATGCTACATGCTTTATCTGTTCTCCTTAGGGTCAGTGTAAAGAGCAGGATTTAAGTGACCGTTAAATAAGGATGAGGTGATGAAATAATTGTTAGAAAATTTTAGGCCCTTTTAAACCTTTAGTTTAACTTTGGAAATATGTTGTTTTATGTCTTTCCACAAATTCATGCTGAAATCTTGATACAATTCAGTTGTTATCATTCCATACCAAACTTACTCTGGCATCATTTCAGGCTGCAAATATTGCAAATGACTTACACGAGATCACCCTACCAGTGCAACTAACTGGGTTATCAAAGACCAGCCATGTCTCTCTCTGTCTATGTTGAATGGCATGTAAAAGAACCATTGCTGACTTTAGAGTAGGCTACAAAGCCGTCAGCGTGTTTCCGCCCTGCGATGACCTGGCGAGCTGTCCAGGGCGTACTCTGCCCTCGCTTGGAGTCGGCTGGGACGGGCGCCAGCCTCCCCACAACCCTAATTAGGATTGAGCGGTTACAGAAAATGAATGAATGTACATCACCCTAATGCCATCACGGCATTGAACAAAGTCGAGTATTGTATAATTATAAATATGTATAAAATGTATGTCTTAAATATTATACTCTACTTTTACACTGCCTTGCCCAAAAATTACACACTTTAATTCTTTGATGGAGGAAGTTTAACCTTGATCACGGCATGTAATCTTCATCTTGCTCCAGTTGGTCAGGGCGAGGCTCAGCAACAGTAATATTGCAACACAATGAACTCAGCTGATAACCTGAATGTACTGAACGAGCAGAATATCACATCAATGGAATTTGTCTTCCCTGATGGCACAGATATTACATGGTGACAAATAATTAAACAGTGGTTTAGGAGGCCTAAGTAATCATTTTTATATGTATTGGCACCCCAGAGTCATTACCTTCGCGTTATTCAAAGTTTTCATGTGCTGGAGAAGATTTTATGTTATAGTGAAATTTCCCCCTCATAAATTCAAGATGTTGATTGTGAAAAATCAACCCAATACTAAATGGAAATGGGAAGTTTGCAGAAAAAAAAAGTCAAGATGAGTACATGCTGTAAGCAAGGCTAAAGGCATAACAAACATTTGTGTGCGACTATTTAAGACTTAATATTGTATGCAGCAGCTCATGAGAATCCCACTGTACAATTAATAAAGTTATGCACATATTTATGAAGCAACATAACCTTTTTACCAATAAAAACTATTTTATAAAATATCTCAAATTGTGACTTTAATTTATCTGAATTAACAAAAGGTTATCGTGGCTTGCCAAAGTATTCATGATCCTTAAAATCTTTCAACATTTTGTAATTTTACAACCACAAATGTACATCTATTTTATTGGGACTTTATGTAATAGACCAATACAAAGTGGTGAATTATTGTGAAATTGAAGGAAAATGAAGCATGATTTTCAATTTCTATTTATTTTTTACAAATAAAAAACTCAACAGTGTGGTATGCATCTGTATTTAGCCTCCCTTACTCCGATACCCCTAAATCAAATCTAGTGCAACCAAGTGCCTTCAGAAGTTACCTTAGAGTTCACATGTGTGTAAATCTAATCTTAGTAGAAATACAGCTGTTCTATGAAGGCCACAGAGGTTGATTAGCAAATATTAGTGAACAAACAGCATCATGAAGCATAAGGAACCTGGAAAGTTCTGGTGAAGTTTAAAGCAGTTAGGTTATTATTTAAAAATCCCAATCTTTGAACATCTCACGAACCACTGTTTAAGCATTCATCCAAAAATGTATATACAAATAAAACACATTTAAGTTTATGGTTGTAATGTGACAAAATGTGGAAAACTTCAAGGGTAGTCAGTTGGTGGAATTGTACCAAAATCTGTAAATTATGCAAAAACTAATTTGGCATTTACTGTGAATTTGTAACAATGTAAATATATTATGGATATATATATTTTTTTAATGGTTAATTACTCAACTTAGCATTACAGATTAAACCAACTGCATAATGATGTGGGAAGGCATTTAGATTAAAAAAAAATTGTTAGCCCTTCTTGATAATTTGGTAACTTGATACTATTTGGTTACCATTTCTCTCGTGCAAAGCTAAAGAGAAAGACGAAGAACACTAAACAGATGCTGGCTCCACTACTTTATCACAAGTACAACTGAAATGTATTTGCCAAACAACTTAGTTCATATATACAGTATAGTTTTTGTGCAATTATGTTTATTAATGAGCCTTTCTGCTGGTTTGGTGTTTGGCACAGCTTAAAAGCCTGATTATTTCCTGAATAAATGCTATTATGACAACTAAATTCACTACTGTGTGCATCTGCATCTGCTTTGTTTCTCATTACTGCTCCAGACCAGCCTAAATGTGTTCACACCATAGTTAATCGAAAGCATGCAGTTACTGCTACACTACCCACCACAAAATGCTTTGGCTTGGAAAAAAAATCTTTACCTGAGAGCCCAGCAAGCCCTTTGTACCACTTCACCCAAACAGATATAAGTAAAAACCACCTACCTGAAGAGCAACATGATGGCAGCGAGAGAGCTTTACAACCAGCTGATCAAGATCTCACAAGAGTTTAAGGTGATCACTTATCTCCATTTAATATCTTTTGGAGAAATTGACTAACCTCACTCAATTAAAAGTCACATAAAGTCTTGTATTAGGACCAAACTGCTTGTGGGGCAGCAAGTTCATATTAAAATCATTCCAACCTTTTCTTGCAAAAAAAATAAGCTACACTTTTCATTGATATGTTCACTAAGTCACGTTTACTCAAATTTTCCAGTGACAGCAAAGTGACAATATTCAGGCTTTCTCCAGCCAATTTAAACATTCATTTTTGTATGGTTTCACGTTTGGAGGGTCTGAGATATTAAGCATTTTTTATGATTAATTTGTGTCTTATGCATTCACGGCATTGTTTTTTTAAACTTTACCCTCGAAGTTAACAATCAAGTTACTGGGACAAATTACCATATACACATACATATATATATATATATACACATACATATATATATATATATATATATATATATATATATATATATATATATATATATATATATATATATATACACACACACACACACACACACACATATATATATATATATATATATATATATATATATATATATATACACACACACATATATATATATACACACACACACATATACATATATATGTAGGCATGTGCTGATAATATCAAATATCACAAGAACATCTTTTTACAATATTTCATTTGTGGATATCGTACAATGAGCTCACTATACAAGTTGATTAATCCATCAGAGAGCACCAGTCAAAAATTTAAACATATCTGCTCATGGAAAGGTTTACTTTAACAGTTTTACTTATTTATTTATTTCATTTTCTGAACCACTTGATCCTAATTAGGGTGCCGGTGAGGCTGGTGCCCATCTCAGCAGACCCTGGAACACAGTTTTACTGTTTCGATAATAAATGGAATATGTTCATTTTAATTTCCTTTTATTTTATGAACTAATTATTCTGTTTAGAGTCATGGGGACGATGGAGCCAGTCCCAGCTGACACTGGGAAAAGGAGAGGCATATCTGGAACGGCTTGCCAATTTCTTGAGGGACCAACATAGCTTATATAACCATTCACACACATTTATACAAAGAGCCAATTTGTCTAATGTTTATGATTCTGGAGAAAGCTGGAGTACCTTGTGGAAACCCATGCAAGCATGCCGATAATATGCAAACTCCAAGTTGGACACAGGGCTTCGACCTAGAACCTTCTTACTAGGAATCAAAATTTATAGCCACTATGATACCGTGCCACCCCAAGAAATATGTTAATTCATTCATCCTTTCATTTGCTGCACCACTTAATCGTACTATAGCTGCAGAGAAGCTGGAACCTATCTCAGCTGACTCTGGGGTACAACCTGAATGGTGAGCCAGTCCAGTGCAGCATCAACACATACGCACACACAACGAGGGACAATTTGAAATGGCTGATTAGCCTAATGTGCATGCCTGATTGAGCAAGGAAATCAGTGTACCTGGAGGGAACTCGCTCAAGCACAGAGAGAACGTGCAAAATCCGCACAGAAATGCCCTTGCCAAATCCGGGACTAAAACCCAGGCCCTTCTAGCTGTGAGGTGAGCATGGTAACCACCACATAGTAGTGCCTCTGTAAGTAATACGTTACTATACAACATTTAATTATCTATAGAATGATTTCAGTCTAGTGTGTTTAAACTTTTGACTGGTAAGAAATGAGGTTAGGTTAGCAATCTCTAGAGAAAACTAATTATATCCATGTTTAGACATAATTTTTTATCCCCATTTAATCCTGTAAACATGGAACAAATTGGTAATATATGATACAGTATACTTTAAGTACAGTATGCTTTCATTATGTTATAGTTTCCTATATTCTCTTGATAACCCTGCAGGGCCCTACTCATCCCTGCATGCCTACCTAACATGACCACTAAACTGTGGTTTATTAGCATGCTTTGAGTATGCACTTACATCGTACACCTCACTCCTATGTCTGCTTGTTATATATTTGTATAACTAAATATCAGTACATGCCTATGTCCATATTTGAATACACAGCTGGTGATTTCAGATAAGGTTTGACATCTAACAAACACTGAAAACTTGACATGCAGTTGGTTTTACTGAGTGGAACAACTGACATAACCAACTGAAGAACAAACAAGTGACACTGTGTTAGAGTGGCTTAGACTATGGTTTAGTGCCGCTAGTGACTGTAGCACCCTTTCCCAGAAGACACCAGTAAAGATGTACATGGCAGGTCAATATGTCTGGGTTACAACACACACAAAGGATGCATGAACACACACCCACGCTTTCATGCACAAGCATGCGTCTTACATGAGAAACACTTGGGAAGAGCCCTGGATTTTGACATCACACACGTAGAGACCTTCTTACAATGGCTAGAGGTGACTAGGGAACACAGAATCGAACAGGGTCAATGATCTCTTCCTGTGCTTGAGCGTTAGCATTTAAAAATCACTTTTTTCAAAACTTAGATGTGCAGAAACACAGATACAAGTAAATACACACTCATATCTGGGAAAATAAACCGTTTCAGTATCCGAGGTCAGTAATTTTGAGCTGCCTCATTTCTAGTAATCATTTTTGTAATCAAGCATGACTTTTAATTACTCTGTACAGGAAGAGAACACATAATTATTATACGTTTGGCCAAGTGGGAGGAACTGAGAATGATTTATACATACATTACTCCGGCAATTATTATGATTTATAGTGTCATATATTTCGCACCCTGTTTATTCAGATTCACACACTTCATTGCTGGCTTGTTCCCCCCATATGCTCCTTGTGTTCTGTCAAGAGATTGTACAGCACTTGCTCTTCGTGCGGTTTTCTTCCCATACACACTCACATTATCTGTATTGATGTGTTCTGGAGCCGTCTATATTATTTGAAATGGGATCAATTATCTGATGTATGAAAAACAGTAATAAAGATTAGTCTGTTGCGATATGATAAGCAAACACAAGTTTCTGAATGGTGGAGGTGTATAAGATTACACCCTGAAGAGTTTCAATCCTGACAGTGCCACAGTCATTTGTGGCTGGGAATAGAAAGCATAATTGCTCTCTCAGTGGGAAGGATGACCTCTCTCTCTCTCTCTCTCTCTCTCTCTCTCTCTCTCTCCCTCTCGCTCTTTGCTGTTCAACCAAGCAATGTTTGAATTACTAATATGCTTGGGAATGTGTTCCATAAAATCACCATCGCAGGAGAAAAAACTAACGAAACAAAAACAGAACTTGCTCAAAATGTATAGTACTCTTCTTAATGCCCAAAATTTAAAATATCCAGTCAATAAATACACAGTTAATAATGTCAGAAATAATAGTGTTCTACACCTTAATAAAGCAAATTTACCTGCATATAGACATGCTTTCTAGATTCATTAGAAAGCAGAAATACTAAAATTACTAGACTAGATTAACTAGAATTATTCATCTTTATTCGTCTTTGCTCAGACATAGTGTCCTGTAAAATATACATTCAACCTATTTAACCCTTGGGTTTACACTGCTGCAAGATGTTCAGCGATTCAAAAAAGCATGGAATGCCATGACTTATGACAAGACTTGGAGAAAAATTGGGGTACAAAAAGAAAGCAGGGTCGATGGAGCATGAAGGTCTGTTGCACTCTGTTAATATCTGTAGAGTTCTACTGTGCTCGAACATAATTCTTACATTCTATCATGACTGGAATCAGATTTTAAAACAGCAGATTGTAATTAGTGTATTGTGGAAAATTACAACAGTCAAAATTTTACCACGATCGGTACAATCAAGAATTCACCAAGTTTCTTTAAGATCATCACAATTCGATCCCATGACCTCCCATGCTCATCATGATTCTCCTAAATCACGCACATTGTGCCTCAGTGTAAATAAAGGGCTTTCTAACAATTTTTATTATAACTTACAATAATCTGGAAGGTGACTGTATAGAAACTGTATGTATCCAAAAAAGTTAACACCTGATAATCTGTGAATGAGAATAATGTTGTCCAAAAAAAAAAATCACTGCAAAAAGGCAAAAACATACGAAAGAGTGCATATTTTGGTGGAACACCCATTGGCACCTGTTTTATTGCTGAAATGTCATGATTACTGATTTATGAGACATTGTATAAGATTTTAGTAAATTTCAAACAGCTGGGTACCAAGTGATTATCTGGTAAATAAAGGAATTATTGGTTTTCTACCACAGAAATGGGACACTATGATGGAAAATATAGATTTTTTTTGCCTTTTAAGTCTTTTTTTTTTAGATTTTATTATTCACTACACTCACGCGTTCATTGCACAGAATACAGAGTTTCACCAAATAAGCAGCACTACAGTAACATTGTAGAATTGAATACACAAGATACACAGGACCTGCTGTCACAAACAAACAAAAAATGAGAAATTATCTGCCAAACCCTGATTGCAGAAAGCAGATTTCCTGCACAATTACGTGCATGGTGGTTTTAGTGTATGACTGCTTTAAAACCTAATTTACCATGAAAAAGTAACTAAAGTAATATAAATAGATATGGCAAGCTCATCAAATGAGTGCATTAATACAAGAAGAAACAATACATATATACAGGGATCCCTCGCTACTTCGCAGTTCGATTCATGTGGCTTCAGTGCATCGCGATTTAAAAAAAAAAAAAATTATTATTCATCAAATTAAAAAATAAGGAAAATAAGGAAGAATAGGGCAAAAAGTTGAGGAAAAATGACACAAAAACAAGGCCAATTATGCAATAAAACCCGTAAGCCAGTACAAAACAAAAACAACCTAAAATCTCCCATTAAAACTACAGTACTTACATTATTGCATCTGTGTGTGTATGCGCACCTGCACACGTGTTGTCGTCTTCTCATGCAATACCATCTCTATGTGTGTGTGTATTTATATTTTATTTACATCTTATGTTATTTTTTTAATGTTCAATTGTTATTATAAGCATTTATAGCATTGAATATGTATTTATTGATATTATATACACATATACAGTCGGGCCCCAACTTATGAAGACCCCTGTGTACGAAATCCCCGGGTTACGAAAAACATTTTCCTGAGTTTCCGTCCCCGAGATACGAAATAACCCCCTCTTACAAAAAGAAATTCAAAATTCAAACGTGCCAATCAAAATTTCACACGACGCGCAAGTTGCTCTCTCATTGGCTGTCTCTCAACATCCCGCCCCACTGGCCCCGCGCGAGAGAGACCAAAAACCAGAGTCGCTCACAATACAGACCATAACAGTGTGCTTTATTGAATAAATGTTTGACTTAATTTGCGGACCTATGGTATGAGTAACGGTACCATTAACTTCTGTTCAAAAGACGATGGAATGGATTAGAACCATCTACATTAATTGGGAAAAGCTGATTCGGAATTGAACGAGAGAGAGAGAGAATAATGCTTTAGTTTTTAGTTGTTTTAATTCCGTAAATGGTCAAGCAGGGAATACGATTTGAATTCATGTCTTGTGGGCATGGCCCGCAGCGCACGCGTGTGAGAGAGAGAGAGAGAGCGAGAGAGAAAAGGAACAACGCTTCAGTTTTTTAAGTTGTTTAATTCAGTAAATGTTTAATAAATGTGGGCACATTTGAGCTCATCTGGAATTCCGATCCCTCAAGGAATCAAATTAAAATTGAGTTTATCAAGCAGGGAATGCGCTTTGAATTCCACGTCTTGTGGACGTGGCCCGCAGCGCGCGCGAGCGAGAGATAGAGCAATAGAGAGAGAGAGAGAGAAAAAAGAGCGAGAGAGAGAGAGAGATGTGTATGTGTGTGTGTGTGTGTGTGTGTGTGTGTGTGTTAATAAAAAATGTTTAATTATGGTTTAATTAATAAATGTTAATAAAATGGTTTAATATGTTAATAAAATGTTTAAATATTTTGATAAATAATTTTCTTTTACTTTTAACACATATTTCATACAAAATTGGTGCACTTTTATCATTTTTAAAGGGTTTATGGGGTTTATCCAATCCAAAGACTGGAGCCTTGGAATGAATTAGGCTTTTAACATGTAAAATACGATCCCTACTTATGAAATCCCTGCAACAAGAAAAGGGTTCTGGAACGGATTAATTTCATAAATTGGGGGCCGACTGTATATGTAAGCATACGTCAGTCGGGGGAAATGATCCTACTTCGCGGATTTCGATGGTCGCGTGGGGATCTCGGTCTCACGGAAAGTAAGAGATCCCTGTATCTCCAAACAATGTTTCTAATTCATTTTCTCAATTTCAATTCTTTCAGCTGCTCCTATTAAGGGTCACTGCAGAGGATCATTCTTCTCCATCTTGCTCATCAGTACACTCACCATCCACCTCCCTGACCACATCCATAAATCTCTTCTCTACTAAGCTTCATCCTTAACATTGTTCTTCCACCACTCTAACCTGTTTCAATACCTGTAAGTCCCAGAGAAAATCACATTGTTTTCATCTCTGCCACTGCTAGCTCCACGTCTTGTCTTTTTGTCAGTGTTTCTTTTTATAAACCACACAACATAGGTGGCTCCAGTACTGTCTTAAAAACCTTTCCCTTCACTCTTGTAGATACCCGTCTATCGTAAATCATATGAACCACTTTTCTGCACCCATCCCACACTGTCTGCACTCGCCTCTTCACATTTCTACCATATTCTCCATTAGCTTAGATAGTTGACGCCAAGTATTTAAATCGTTTTCCACAATCTGATATTTGTTTCACTTTTCACATTCCTCTTTATCACCTCTATCACCATCTTCGTCTTTCGCTTAACTCGGGGTTGGGTCGCAAAGGCAGCAGCCTAAGCAGTGAGGAAGACGTTCTTCTCCCCAGACACTTACTTCAGCTCTTCCAGAGAGACTGAGGCGTTCCCAGACCAGACCAGTGTTCACCCCGGGTCTCTTCACAGTTGGACATGTCCGAAGCACCACACCAGAAGACATTCTAAACAGATGCTCCGGCCTCCTTAACTGGCTCCTCTCAAATGTAGAGAAGCAGCATTTCTATTCCGAGCTCCTTCCGGATGGTTGAGCTCCTCACCTTATCATTGAAGAAGAGCCCCACCAACCTTTAAAGGAAGTTCATTTCAGTTGTTTGTATCAACGATCTTGTTCTTCCTGTCACTACCCAAAGCACGTAACCATAAGATCCTAGAATCAGTGACAAAGGACAGCCTTGATTGTGTACTCTGCACAGAGACTGACCAATCAACTGCCCGAAGACTCAGATCAGTTCATTAAATGAGCCAAGTCAGGTGTGCTTGGTGCTTGGTTGAAACAAAAACCTGCAGTCACATGGCCCTTTGTGGTATGGATTTGACACCCCTGCTATAGAATGTATAGAGCTTGTCAAGAGTGCTGCAGCCCAGATGAAAACCACATTGTTCCTTCTGTATCCAAGGGTCAACCATCGGTAGGATCCTCCTCTCCAGTACCCTTGCATTGACTTTTCCAGGTAGGCTGAACTGTTTAATTCAATGACAACACACACTAAGGTCTCCCTTTTCAAAAATGTGGAACTACCACCCAAGTTTGCCAAAAAAAAAAATCCAGAACCCTGAGAGTTTCCAAAATACAGCCGGCCTCCTTCTTACGAAATGAATCCGTTCCAGAGCCTTTTTCGGAACCTGGATTTTTCGTAAGTAGAGATGCAGCATGTAAATTTTACATGTAAAACGCGTGATTCATTCCAACGCTCCCAAGACTACTCATAAACCCTTTAAAAATTATAAAAGTACACCAATTTTGTATGAAATATGTGTTAAAAGTAAAAGAAAATTATTTATTAAACCATTTAAACATTTTATTAACATATTTATTAATTAAACCATTATTAAACATTTTTTATTAACCAAACCAAACAATATTAAACATTTTTTATTAACTAATTTTTTTATTAACCAAACCAAACAATATTAAACATTATTAAACATTTGTGACGCCCGCCGCCAAGTGCGGGCAGCGTCGCGGCCGACACTGGAGCTTTTGGGGTGGAACACAGCTTGTCTAGACCTCCGATCTGTCAAACAGGCAAGTGCGCTTTGAACACTTGTTTTGTACTTAACATTCACTCGTTTGCTTGAGAGATTGGAAGTCCGGATGAGCCGCACCCCGTCTCGGGGGCTTTGGTGTCGGTCGCGACGCCGCCCTCATTTGGCGGAGCGCACCACATTTATGGCGCACTCCATGGCGTGCTCCGCCAAATGCAGGCGGCGTCACAGCCGATGTCAAAGCTTTTGAGATGGGGCACGGCTCATCCGGCCCTCCGATCTGTCAAGCAGGTAAGTGCGCTTTGAATACTTGTTTAACATTAAACATTCACCCATTTGCTTGAGGGATCTGAGGTCCAGATGAGCCGCGTTTTGCCCACATTTGGTGGAGCTTGCCACATTTATTAAACATTAACTGAATCTAACAACTTAAAAAAGTGAAAAATAAGCTGCAATGAGCACTTTCAAAAAAACTCACGAACCAACAATACATCTCTCTTTTACGCGTGTGACAAACAAGCATTATAGATACAGTACTATGGAGATTCAGCTCCCTCCTGGCCAATGGGAGGCCAATGGGAGGTCAACGGGGCGGGATGTTGGGAGACAGCCAATGAGAGAGCAACTCGCGCATTGTTTGAATGGCACGTTTAGCGCTTTTTGTAAGAAGTTGTTTCGTATACAGAGGACAAAAATTTAGGAAAATGTTTTTCATATACTGGATTTTTCGTATTCAGAGGTTTTTGTAAGAAGGGGCCAAGTGTACTCTCTTTTTCACCTCTAAAGGTATCAGACTACCATCGCATGCTGTCTAGCAACACTACCCCCTGTCACCATCTTACAGTCACTAATCTCCCTGAAGTTATATCTTCTGCATACAGCTTACTCCACTTTTATATATGTCACTTTTTGTTCCTTCCTCTTCCTATAATACAGGTCCTTCTAAAAAAATTAGCATATTGTGATAAAGTTCATTATTTTCTGTAATGTACTGATAAAAATTAAACTTTCATATATTTTAGATTCATTGCACACCAACTGAAATATTTCATTCAATATGTCTTTTATTGTTTTAATACTGATGATTTTGGCATACAGCTCATGAAAACCCAAAATTCCTAACTCAAAAAATTAGCGTATCATGAAAAGGTACTCTAAACGAGCTATTAACCTAATCATCTGAATCAACCAATTAACTCTAAACACCTGCAAAAGATTCCTGAGGCTTTTAAAAACTCCCAGCCTGGGTCATTACTCAAAACCGCAATCATGGGTAAGACTGCCGACCTGACTGCTGTACAGAAGGCCATCCTTGACACCCTCAAGTAAGAGGGTAAGACACAGAAAGAAATCTCTGAGCGAATAGGCTGTTCCCAGAGTGCGGTATCAAGCCACCTCAGTGGGACGTCTGTGGGAAGGAAAACGTGAAAGAAGGGCCGATTCCAGACCTTGGGGGACCTGTGGAAGCAGTGGACTGAGCCTTGAGTAGAAACATCCAGAGCCACCGTGCACAGGCGTGTACAGGAAATGGGCTACAGGTGCTGCATTCCCCAAGTCAAGCCACTTTTGAACCAGAAACAGTGGCAGAAGCGCCTGACCTGGGCTACAGAGAAGCAGCACTGGACTGTTGCTCAGTGGACCAAAGTACTTTTTTCGGATGAAAGCAAATTTTGCATGTCATTCGGAAATCAAGGTGCCAGAGTCTGAAGGAAGACTGGGGAGAAGGAAATGCCAAAATGCCTGAAGTCCAGTGTCAAGTACCCACAGTCAGTGATGGTCTGGGGTGCCATGTCAGCTGCTGGTGTTGGTCCACTGTGTTTTATCAAGGGCAGGGACAATGCAGCTAGCTATCAGGAGATTTTGGAGCACTTCATGCTTCTATCTGTTGAAAAGCTTTATGGAGATGAAGATTTCATTTTTCAGCACGACCTGGCACCTGCTCACAGTGCCAAAACCACTGCTAAATGGCTTACTGACCATGGTATTACTGTGCTCAATTGGCCTGCCAACTCTCCTGACCTGAACCCCATAAAGAATCTGTGGGATATTGTGAAGAGAAAGTTGAGAGACACCAGACCCAACACTGTGGATGAGCTTAAGGCCGCTATCGAAGCATCCTGGGCCTCCATAACACCACAGCATTGCCACAGGCTGATTGCCTCCATGCCAAGCCGCATTGAAGCAGTCATTTCTGCAAAAGGATTCCTGACCAAGTATTGAGTGCATAACTGAATATAATTATTTGAAGGTTGACTTTTTTGTATTAAAAACACTTTTTTTATTGGTCGGATGAAATATGCTAATTTTTTGAGATAGGGATTTTTGGTTTTTCTTTACCTTTTTGCCAAAATTATCAATATTAAAACAATAAAAGGCTTGAACTACTTCAGTTCTGTGTAATGAATCTAAAATATATGAAAGTCTAATGCTCATCAGTACATTACAGAAAATAATGAACTTTATCACAATATGCGAAATTTTTGAGAACGACCTGTATATATTCACAACTGTCATTTTCATTGTGTTTGTAGAATCTATGTTCATCTGCCCTTTAGCATTCCTCTCCTTGACGCAGTTCCTGCCCATCACTCCCTCACCATCCATATTCCCTTCATTAACATGCCTGAGTGCTCCAATCACCACCCTTTCTTCCTTGGGAACCTTCTCAATTACTTCACCTAAGTCCATGTAAGAGGAATCCCTTTTCACCCTCTCACACCCTTGTTGTTGGGTCATGGGCACTGATGAGAATAAATGTTACTCAACACTCATCACTTTGTCAGGCTTTCTCTTAATTTCCAAGACACTACTGAAAAAATAATTCTAATTACAGTTTTAAAAAAAATTATATTAAGTCCTTATTCAGATTTGGCAAGATTATTTAGATTCCTTAAATATATTTAACCGCAAAATGACTGCATCTAGTGTACAGAATTATATGATATTGACCAGTTTTAAGACGTTTAAAACGTCTTTTGTACATGTATCTGTCTCACTCTTGGGTATTGGTCTTGCTAAAAATACTCATGATTTCAACAGAGAGTTTGTGCAAATCATATCTGTACTGTTTTTGTTCCTCATGATCATAGTTCAATGAGAAGTAATTCCAGAAATATTGTTGGGGAATTAGGCAAGCAAAGCTAATTTGTTGAATTAAAGGCTTCGCCTCAAAAAAATTGATGCTTTTCAAATTTGATCTTAACTCAGTATTACTTTTTTCATGGTTGGCATGCTTGTTTGAGGAAGGAGGGAAGGAGAGAAGGAGAGAAGGAGGGAGGGAAGAAGGAAGGAAGGCCTGGACACAACATCTGTCCCTGATGCCCTGGTTAGATATTTGTCCATCCCTACCTGTGATGCACTGAGTGCAATAATATAATAAACTATTTTTTTAGAATATCATATTTCCGGTGGGAATTCAGCTACACTGCAAAATAGCTGACACACAAAGATATTATTATGTGAACAGAGAATGAATTTAGACATCTCAAAGGAGTCCCGCAGAAGATAGAGTTTTTGATTCTCATGAGGACGGAAATTAACATATAAAGAAAGATCAAAGCACACAGCTACTTAATTAACACTTCCACCATTTTAAATTTAATTAAAAAAAAGAAGAGACCACTTGAGTCTTTACGTTGTCTATTAGCTCAAGCTTTCAAGATTGGTAATTTTTTCCAGGCTAAATTTCCACTAGATGCACTCAGCATGAAACTAATTTCAACCAGACTGCTAACAGAAGCAAATTCCTTTGACGCATTCCCATGTCATTTCCCATTCAAGTGATTTGTTTTTCACATTTGCATTCAGCTTGACTCCTCCAGAGTTTTTATAGTGTATGGGAGCTGCCCAAATTATGCAATTGAAAACAACTGCTTTGTTGATTGTGTTTACTATAAAGGACTTGAAACCTTAGGTATGCCTGTATGTTTCTGTGTAGTTTTTTGAAAAGCAAGTGTGATTGGTAGTGTGCACATCTTTGTTTATGCTCTGCTGGAAGGTCATGAAAGTTCAGCAGCTGTCAGAGAAAAAGACACAACGACACTATAACTAGCATAAATACAGATAGTTCAGAACCAGCAGGGGAGACCACACACACACCATATAGCAGAGGCATACTTTGTCTAATGCTTTACATGTCTCGTGTCAAAAAAATAAATAAATTGAAGGTTATTTCAAAAGACATCAGACAAGATAACAAAAAGCACAACATCAAACATGACACGAGAAAGGATAATTTCGGCATAACTCATAATGTAGCTGTATGCTTCTTACCCATGCCACTACTGTGATTGAAGTCTCCTTTAACAATTTTGCAGGACTTGCCATCTCCATTACACACTCCACAGTGGTCCTCTTTGGCTGAGGAGCCAATAATACCATCACAGCCAATTTTCTGAAGGAAAATAAATGTTAAATTATAGCCATGTACAAAGGTTGAATTAGCATTTTGATACTACATCCATGTTGTTGGAGTGAACCGGGAAAGTAGCAGTGAGAAGTAGTTCTCATAATAGTAATCAGCTCAGAACAACAACACACCATGAAACCTGACTACACTTGTGGCTTTTAAAGGAATTATTACAGAAACATGAAATAAACAAATGCACTGCTGTTAAATAATGATGTTGCTGGGTTTGTTTGAATGTTCACTAATATTGCCGGCCCTATATATTAATTGTAACCAGATGAATATTCTGTAAGGCAGTACATGTTATGTACTGAATGATGCTTGTCAGTGTGTCAAAAAATAAATAGCATTTGTTAGGTTATCACTATCTGTTTCATTCTTATTTCAGCATCTGTGAATCTATCATGCTATTAATTTCTTGCTATAAACTCAATTGCACCTAATGTGAATACACGCACTAGGGGGCAGTATTCCATGTTTGTAAGAGAATGTAAATAAGCCTGTTCTTGAGCCATCTTATATAAGACGTAAACAAATAATTCTCAAGTGCTCAAAAAGGAATCGTAGATGCAGCAACAGTACTGCACAATGCATGAATGCTTTATCGTGGTCAAGCTTGGTGTTTTTCAAGTTAAATACAACAGACTTGGTTCAACAAACTTGGTTCAAAAGAAAATATTGCAAGAAAGCTGTTAACTGTTTTCGCTCAAGCATGTTAGGGGCATGAAGATGGTATAGGCTTGCATGGCTGCTTCTGGAACGGGCTTACTTAGCTTAAGTGATAAGGTAACTCTTGGTGGTAGCAGCACAATGGATTTGGAAGTCAGTCTACACAAAAATACATCAATCCAACGCGAAAGAAACTTCATCATGCAGCAAAAAATATACCAAAACTCATGGTCAACACAGCAAATTAAATAAATAATTAGGGTAAAAAGTGAACAATTTTTTTGTCAGACCAAATCAATCACCAGAGGTAAATACAACTAATCACACATTTCACTTCCAAAAAGGATACTGAAAACACTCAACAACATCTGAATTATTGTGGCACGCCACAAATGTTCCGTGCACAGAATGCTCCATTGGACAAAAGACCTCCGATCTCACAAGAAAGCAAGTTAATATTGAATCCGGACCGCTGATCTCTCAAGGAAGCAAGTTAATATTGAATCCGGACCTCAGATCTTTCAAACAGGTAATTCCGCTTTAAATACAACACCCAGTCTCAAAAGCTCCATCGGCTGCGCGCTGCGTGTGGGCGGAGCCCGCATTCGGCAGAGCGCGCCACTCAAAGAGAGAGAGAGAGAGAGTTGTGAGTGTGTAAGTGCGTGAATAAAAAATGTTTAATAATGGTTTAATTCATAAATATGTTAATAAAATGGTTTAATATGCTAATCAAATGTTTAAAATGGTTTAATAAATAATTTTCTTTTAACACATATTTCATACAAAATTGGTGTACTTTTATAATTTTTAAAGGGTTTATGGGGTAGTCTTTGGAGCCTTGGAACGAATCACGCGTTTTACATGTAAAATGCGCCTCTACTTACGAAAACCCCAGTTTCCGAAAAAGGCTCTGGAACGGATTAATTTCGTAAGTAGAGGGCCGACTGTCTTTGTATGTGTGTATGTGTGTGTGTGTGTACACACACACACACACACACACACACACACACACACACACACACACACACACACACACACACACACACACAGTGGTACCTCACTTTACAAAATTAATTCGTTCCAGAGGCAGTTTCGTAACCTGGATTTTTCATAAGTAGAACCGCATTTTACATGAAAAAACCCGTAATTCGTTCCAAGGCCACTAATACTACCCCCTAAACCCTATAAAAATTATAAAAGCATACTTTTTAAGGTACTTACTTCATGTTGATCAGGTCTTCTCAGCAGAGTTATAATCTTACAAATGTTTATGCAAGGTTAAAAGCCTGAACCAAAAAAATACAGTTGCAATGAGCACACTCGAAAAACTCATGAAACAACAGTAACTCTGTCCTTTACACGAAAAGCATCATGGGTATTATGGCGATATAGCTCCATAATAGCCAATGGGAGGGAGCTGCGTCATCCCTCCGAGCCAATGGTAGGCTAGTAGGGCAGGATGTTGGGAGATAGCCAACGGAAGGGAGCTGCGTCATCCCTCCTAGCCAATGGGAGGCCAGTGGGGGCGGGATGTTGGGAGATAGTCAATAGGAGAGCAACTCGTGCATTGTTTGAATGTTTGAGATGGTGCTTTCGTAACGTGAACTTGTTCCGTATCCTGAGACAAAAATTTTAGGAAAATGTTTCTCATAACCTGGATTTTTCGTTTGCTGGGATTATCGTAAGGTGAGGTAGCACTGTATATACTAGTATGTACATAAAAGCAAGCAAGTAGAGTAGGTGTTATTTAGAATAACACCATAGTCTCCAGTTCTTTTTTTTTTTCACCAAAAATCAGATGATCTGTCTCCTTATGTGACATGATTTTAATCTTTTTAACTTTTAGAAAATGAAATCTGAAATCCATATCTATAGTCAATCATGTTTTGATCTCAAACCCAAATGGCTTCAGTGTTCAGCAAAACAAAAGAATTGGACTTGTCTTTCCTGGACTTTTAGAGGGGACAGCATGCAGTCATTTGTGGCAGTGATGTAACACTTTTTGAGATCACTTTTGGATTCAAAACTGTTTTCAGAAGATTGAATAATTGCTCAGCAGTTATACCCAAATCTATACATTTGCGACAGCTTGATTTTTCCTCTGCTCCACCAAAAGTCAATAATGAGTCAGAAGTCTGTGTGAAAATGCTCCTTTAGTTTCCTGTAATAGCAAAATGTGCCGTGAAAGACCCTCTTTCTAGGTAAAGTTTCAGTTGCATAATGTGCCATAAATATCATGTCATGGTATTGCTAATAGGGATTACAGATGATAGGTGATCTATGACATCATGAGCAAAAGGGATACTATAAATAAAAGCATAGCAGTCTTCTCTCTCTTCACAAACACACACACACACACACACACAGAGAGAGAGAGAGAGAGAGAGAGAGAGAGAGAGAGACAGAAAGACAGACAGAAAAGAAAATGGTGAAAACAAACCAAATTCCAGAATGCATCTGAAATGTGCATAAAAACAAAGTCTTACTCTGGGAGTGCAGCTGAATTTGTAACACACCCAGACTATGAAATGACCTCACAGTAGGTTTTGTGTGTGTGAGTGTGAGAGAGAGAGAGAGAGAGAGAGAGAGAGAGTAGAGGATGCAATATACTTCATAACTGTCTGGAATCTGGAAGTCATTTTATCAAAGTGCAGCCAGAGTAAAAAGAGAGAATCTAACACGTCTTTGGTATGTCATACTCTTTTGTTTATTGATTGTCTTTTAATGTATGTGTGCGCAAGCTGTCCTTCACAGATGCATCATTTATTAACGGTGGACATGTCCTTTGTTGGACGAAATCTTCTTGAGGAGCACCCACCTTCACTTTCCGTGGTTAATGGGGACTGAGACACCCCCTGTGACCGCCGATTTCCATGAAGTAGGATCGAGCCCCCTGACTGATGCATACGTACAGAATACACAGAATAGGCACGCAATACAAAATCTAACTTACAGCCTCTCTGTTCGCTGTTTACACAAACACTTTCGACCGCCATACAGCCGTGTTTGTATGTCCGGATTTTCGTAAAACAAATATTTGTAAGTAGGGTAGCATCTGTATATGTGTATATAATATCAATAAATACATATTCAATGCTATAAATGCTTACAATAACAATTAAGCATTCAAAAATTATGCATAAGATGTAAATAAAATATAAATACACACACATTCAGATGCGCACCTCACATAAAAATGTAGGTAGTTTTGTTGAGGGGGTTTGTTTTGTTTTTTTTGAACAATTGGCCTTGTTTTGTGGCATTTTCTTTAACTTTCCCCCTATTTTTCCTTATTTTTCGATGAATATTTTTGAAAAACCCACGATGCACTGAAGCCACAGAAACTGAAGCTCAAAGTAGCGAGGGCTCACTCTATGTTCTACAGTAAAAAGAAAAAACTTGTCTTGTTTGAAGGTTTTAAAAGATGGCCAGGGCTTCCAAAGTCATTCGGAGTCAAAGTTTTAATTTTCTCATTTAAAAGCACTGCACATATAGAGTTTCCTAGTAGTGTTACATGTAACAGTCTGTCAGTCAGCACTTGTTTTGAAGTTTAAGCAATTTATTTTTTTCAAAACTTTGTGGCCTTCATCTTTGATCAAAACATTTCAAAATCTAGAATTATATTATAATGGGTAGTCACCCAAACATGTTTGGTGTTGTTGTTTGCTGTTTAGCAGTTTGTCGTGGCCGACGAAGACGTGGAAGGCATTGTCCAATGCCGGTGACGTTGGTGTGAGAACAGCCCGGAATTGGACATGAATCTTCTTCCGTAGATGTCACCCGCAGCGGCTGCCTCATTCGTCAAGATTGGCTGGCTTATTCGCACCCTCTTGTCTGTCCAGGCTTTTACATTTCATTCTCGGATTGCATCTGCAACACCGCCCACAACTGTTTTCCATGCTTTCCTGTCTTCCACAGCTTGTCTCCAGTTGATGAATTTGTCAAGTTCCTTGAGGCACTTCCTGAACGTGTCTTTGTACCTCAACCTCAGAGCTCCAGTCTTTCTGGTGCCTTGTCGCAGTTCACCAGACAGAACAGCCTTCAGAAGCCTGTTTTCTGACATATGCACAACGTGCCCAGTCCACATTAGCTGGGAGGTGGTGATCAGCTCCTCTATGCTAGGAATGTCAGCTCTTCTCAGGACCTTGAAGTTCGATACATCATCTTTCCACAAGATGTTCATGAGCCGATGGATGTCTTTGCTGGAAGGTGTCCAATCGCCTCAAATGCTGTCTATAGAGAGTCCAGGTCTCACATTACTAACAATTGTAATCACTCTGTAGGCCTTAATCTTGGTCTTCAGGCAAATGTCCTTCTGGTCCCAAAGTCGGTTTCAAAGTTTTCCGAAAGCCATTGCAGCAGCTTGAGTTCTTCTTGCAATCTCAGGATCGATAGTTCCGTTGTTAGATATGGTACTGCCCAGGTACGTAAACTTTTCAACTTCCGCAAGCGGTGCGCCGTCAAGTAGCACCTACCTGGGGATCACTGCGTTGATTTGAGTGTCCTGAATCAGTACTTCGGTCTTCTTGCAGTTGATAGTTAGTCCAAATCTCTTAGAGGCATCAGCAAATGCAGTCACCAGGTATTGCATTGCTTGCAGACTGTGCGTCACGAGCACCGAGTCGTCTTCGAAGAGGAGCTCTGGGATAAGTACGTCACAGGTCTTGCTTTTTGCTTGTAGATGTCTGAGGTTGAATAGATTGCCATCACTTCTTGTTTGTAAGTATAAATCGCCAAGTTCTTCTGACATGCTTCGTAGAACTGCGGCTAGGAAGATCGTTAAGAGTGTTGGGGCGAGAACACAGGCCTGCTTCACACCATGCCCAATGCTGAACAAGTCCAAGCATCCGTTGTCACACAGAATGCAGACAGTCATACCATTATGAAAGCTGTGCACAACGTTGACAAATTTCTCTGGACACCCATAACGAGCAAGATGTTTCCATAGAATTTCTCTGTCCACTGTGTCAAATGCCTTGCTGAAATCCACAAAAGTGACAATTAGAGGCTGCCACTGTTCTGTTCACTTTTCCTGTAGCTACCTGAGTGGAAATATCATGTCTTGTGTGGATCGGTTAGCTCTGAATCCGCACCGAGTCTCAGGAAGGATGGCTTCTGCAAGAGACTGGAGTCAGTAGAATTTTGGCCAGAATCTTTCCCGCTGTAGACAGCAATGAGATTCTTCTGTAATTTCCGCAGTCTGTAGGCTTGCCCTTTGTTTTGTAGATTGTGACAATGATAGCATCTTTGAAGTCTTGGGGTACTCTTTCGCTTGAGGACCAGATGTTGCGGAACAGTTGAAGCAGCTGGTGCCTTAGAGCTGTTCTGCCGTACTTGCAGACTTCAGCTGGTATGCCATCTGGACCTGCAGCTTTTCCGTTTCTGATCTTCTTGATGGCGAATTCCAGATTTTCTGCAGTCGGTGGTCCACCCATGCCATGCCTAATAGGTAGCGGTGGTATTTCATGAGCACTCTCATCAGCACTGGCCTCTGGATTCATCAGACGCTCAAAGTGTTCCTTCCATCTCTCTATTAAGTTGCTCTTCTGCGTATGAAGCACCGCACCATCCATGCTCTTCATAGGTTGAAGGCAGGCACCGTGTGGCCCGTAGACTACTGTCAGAGATGCAAAGAACGCTTTGGAGCTGTTTTCGTCTGCTTGTCGCTGGATTTCACTTGCCTTCATTTGCCAGCAGTTGTTCTTCATCGCTCGTAGCTTCCGTTGAAGTTCTACTTTTGCCACCCTGTATTGGTTTTTTAAAGCTCGTGCAATGGCTGCCCAGAGTCCGCTGGAACAAAGCGTTTTTTCCTGACAGTGAGAGCTGTGATCTCTTCGTCAGATGCATCAAACCAGTGTGCATGTCTCCTGCTGGGTTTGCCCAGGACCTCTGCGGAAGTGCTGTAGACTGCATCTTTCAAGGCCGTTCACTATTCCTCTACAGGTCCGATGGCCATGGGCGGAAGATTACCGGTGATCTCTTTCAGCGTCAAGTTAGAAATTGAAGGTGTGATGTTCAATGTTGTTAGTGCTTATGCTCCACAGGCAGGATGTGAGCTAGAAGAGAAGGAGAGATTCTGGAGTGAGTTAGATAAAGTGATGCAGAGTACCCCCAGAGGTGAAAGAGTGGTCATTGGTGCAGACTTCAAAGGACATGTTGGTGCAGGCAACAGAGGGGACAAGGAAGTGATGGGCAGGTTTGGTATCCAGGACAGGAACACAGAACAACAGATGTTGATAGATTTTGCAAAAAGGATGGAAATTGCTGTGGTGAATACTTTCTTCCAGAAGAGACAAGAGCATAGGGTGACTTACAAAAAGCGGAGGTAGTGGGACATAGAGAGGACCGAAGAGAGTAAATAGGAGTACAGGGAGACACAGCGTAAGGCGAAGGTAGTGGTGTCAAAGGCCAAACAGAGGGTGTATGATGACCTGTATGCTAGGTTGGACAGTAAGGAGGGAGAAAATGATTTATACAGGTTGGCACAGCGAAGAAATAGAGATGGGAAGGACATGCAGGAAGTTAGAGTGATTAAGGACAGAGTGGGAAATGTATTGACTGATGACAGAAGTGTGCTGGGAAGATGGAAAGAGTACTTTGAAGAGCTGATGAATGAGGAAAATGAGAGAGAAGAGGTGACTGTAGAGGACCAGGAAGTAGCAAAGATTAGTAAGGGTGAAGTGAGGAGGGCATTGAAGAGGCTGAAGAGTGGAAAGGCAGTTGGTCCTGATGACATACCAGTGGAGGTATGGAAGTGTCTTGGAGAGGTAGCAGTAGATTTTCTGAAAAGAACATTCAACAAGGTCCTAGAGAGTGAGAGGATGCCGGAGGAATGGAGGAGAAGTGTGATGGTGCCCATTTTTAAGAACAAGGGAGATGTGCAGAGTTGAGGCAACTACAGAGGGATAACGTTGATGAGCCATACAATGAAGTTATGGGAAAGAATAGTGGAAGCTAGGCTAAGGGCAGAGGTCAGCATTTGTGAACAACAGTTTGGTTTCATGCCAAGAAAGAGCACCACAGATGCAGTGCTTGCGTTGAGGATGTTAATAGAGAAGTACAGAGAAGGTCAGAAGGAGCTGCATTGTGCCTTTGTGGATCTGGAGAAAGCATATGACAGGGTGTCGAGAGATGAACTGTGGTATTGCATAAGGAAGTCTGGAGTGGCAAAGAAATATGTTAGAGTGGTGCAGGACATGTATGAGAGATGTAAGACAGTGGTGAGGTGTGCTGTCGGTGTGACAGAAGAGTTCAAGGTGGAGGTGGGACTGCATCAAAGGTCAGCTCTGAACTCCTTCTTGTTTGCTATGGTGATGGACAGGCTGACAGACGAGGTTAGGCAAGAATCTCCATGGACTATGATGTTTGCAGATGACATTGTGATCTGTAATGAGAGCAGAGAACAAGTGCAGGAAAATCTAGAGAGGTGGAGGTATGCCCTGGAAAGGAGAGGAATGAAGGTTAGCCTCAGTAAGACAGGATACGTGTGTGTGGACAACAAGGACCCAAGAGCAACAGTGAGGTTACAGGGAGCAGAGATAAAGAAGGTGGAGGATTTTAAGTGCTTAGGCTCAACAATCCAGAGCAATGGAGAGTGTGTAAGAGAGGTGAAGAAGCGTGTGCAGGCAGGTTGGAATGGCTGGAGAGAAGTGTCCGGTGTGATATGTGATAGAAAGGTATCGGCAAGAATGAAAGGAAAAGTGTACAAGACGGTGATGAGGCCAGCGATGTTGTATGGTTTAGAAACAGTGGCCCTGGGCAAAAGACAGGGGGCAGAGCTGAAGGTAGCAGAGATGAAAATGTTGAGGTTCTCTTTGGGAGTAACGAGGATGGATAGGATCAAGAATGAGTACATCAGAGGGACAGCACATGTTAGATGTTTTGGAGACAAAGTCAGAGAGGCTCGATTGAGATGGTTTGGACCTGTACAGAGGAGAGATAGTGAGTATATTGGTAGTAGGATGCTGAGGTTGGAACTACCAGGCAGAAGTCCGAGAGAAAGACCGAAGAGAAGATTTATGAATGTGGTGAAGGAGGACGTGAAGGTAGTTGGAGTAAGAGTAGAAAATACAGAACACAGGGTGAGATGGAGGCGGATGGTTTGCTTTGGCGACCCCTGAAGGGAAAATCCGAAAGGAAAAGAAGAAGAATCAAATTCACTCATCAAATATCAAATACAGTATAAAATATAACCTTTAACATTCTCTATGATGCAATCTTTCTGCTTGTAAATGGTCCCGATGGTCACTTTACATGAAGCTGAGCCGAGTCACATTACATGAAGCTGAGCCAACTCTCTTTACATGAAGCTTAAAACAGCCAATCAACACTTACAATATGTGAGGCACTCAACACTGAAAGTAGTGTACTTTCTGTGCTTGACATAAAGCGCGGGTTATACAGACTTCCAGTCTTTCAAGTGAGCAAGGGCGCCGTTAAACTCATTTAGTACTCAGCCTCCACTGATGTGTATTACCAGCAAAGCGGAGCGTTCTGTTTCTTTTCTGGATTCAGGTTTTCATTCACTTTACAACTCTCTTTGCTTAACTGAGTATGCATGGTAAATTGCGCCAATCCGAGCAGATAGTTAATTCATCTCTGTGTATGAGATGCTCGTAGGCTTACGCTTCTGACCAACCATATTTGCTTAGGGTTACAAAAGTCAGCAAAACAGTGTAAACACAAAGGTCACAGAGATGACGTCTTAACACAAGGGTAACACGCTATATAACTGGTATATATATATATATATATATATAAAACATTATACAGTATATATAACTAAACTGGGAGGAAGCAGAGGCACGTTCAGTCTGTCGTTTGTAAACAATGGATACAGCGTCATTACGTCATGGCATTATTACGTCAGCATACTACGGAGCTCAAAAATTTGACTTTTTAAAAAACCAAAAACATAAAATCGAAAAAACGTAAAACGAATGAACGTAAGTTGGGGAGTGTCTGTACACAGTGGTCTTTCCCTGTTTCTCACCGGAGTCAGAGTGAAGCCAAGTGCTACATCCGCCTCCTCGAGTTAACTTTCGGGAGACTTTCGTTTCTCTCACTGTCTCTGTCACTTCGCCTCTCTTTCCGTCCCTGTTAAAAATTTCCATGGTGGGTTTTATGAACTTCACTTCGTATTTTACCTCTGGGCACACTCTAACACTGAGGAAGCCACTGCCACCTGCTGTAGTGGATGTAGAATTAAACTTTATCTTAATATGGCAAAAAAATGTATCAGTTCAGTATTCCTTTTTTTCCTTGTTTTCGCACCGCTGTAGTGGATTCCCGCTGACCGTGGTTTGCCAGCCAGGAAATGTTGAGAAAGCAATTTTCACCTTTTCTAGGACCCTCCCTAGATTGGAGCAGGCAGTGCATCCCTAAAAAAGGCTGCATGGTCGTCGAGGCAGCTGCCTTGCAATGCTGTCGTTTGTCAGCAAAAGCATGACCATCACACCTCAACCGTCTATGTGCAGGAATCACGCTGTGGCTTCCAGTTCATCAAACCTACCGGTTCGTCTTCACTCCATCGCCATAGGACTTCGTCCAAATACCCTCCAAAGCTTGGGCAAATGGTAGAAACTAGCAGCTTGCCCAGTACTGATAGCACCCTGTCCATTGGTAGTGGAAGCGCAAGGTAAGACCAAGACAGTCTGAGCAAAGCAGCCAATCGCATCAGATGACAGGTGCAGGAACATAGTCCAACGCGTCAGCACTGCGGTGTTTGTTTCTAAACCGCGCTTCGTCTGGACCTTCACCCTTGGGTGACCCTACCAGAGGCATTATGCCCCCAACCACATAGCTCCTAGGATCATTAGTTCACCTAAACCCCTCCACCACGATAAGGTGGTGATTCAAGGTAGGGTAATCTTCAATCAGAATGACATCTCTGTCAAAGTTCAAAATCTTGAACTCTTAATGGGTAGTAACCCCAACATGTTTGGTAAAATCCCTTTAACAGGTGTGGTCAGGATTTTGTTCACAGATATAAAACAAACAACCATGCAGATAACACAGATGGAAAAATAAATGCCAGTGAAAGCAATTAAATAAAAAAACAATCCCAAAGTCCTTCTCTTTATGAATTCGTCCTTCGCTCTTTTCTCATGTGACTCTACCAAGATTTCTGAATAAGTAGAATGAAAATATGAGGGCAAGAAAGAGATAACAGTTGAAAGTGGGTAAGGTGTGGGTGGGTGGATGGGTTTAGGAGAGGTGTTAAGAAAGAATTCTAGATGTAATTAGTGATTAAAAGCAGTGATCCTCAACCTTTTTATCACCGCGGACCAGTCAACGCTTGACAATTTTACAGTGGTCCGGGGGTGGGGTGGGGTTCATAGATTGTTTATATGGTAAATATAATTTATGTATTTATATGAATTATTATTAGTAGTAGTAGTAATAATAATAATAATAATAATAATAATAATAATCACTCTATGAATGTTATTTTTTAACAGCTGAAATAAAGTTGGTTGGGAAGTAGAGCTTAAACTTTTCTAAAAAAAAAAGCCCACAGGTGATGGTGCACCAACCGGAAGAATGAATTCTCAGGCTGACCCAAAATTCCCGCTATTGTTTGAAACATGTCCAACACACCTCTGTTCACATGCCGTCCCCTTGTGGGTTACATTTTAGTGCTCAAATGACGGACATGTAACCGAGAGAATCCAGTCATTTTTCAAAATAAAAGATTTTTCAAAAATAAAGATCGTTCAGACTCAGATAAATAAAACGGAAATAATTAATTATTTGTTCTGTGGCCTGGTACCAATTGAGCCACGAACCGGTACCGGACCGTGGCCTGGTCGTTCGGAGCCCCTGATTTAAAGAACATATTACCATCACAACTGGAATCCGCATATGCTGTTTATTTTTTTTAAAGCTAATTTTTTGGAGTTTAATTATTAAATAGTGTCTGCTAAATGGTTTAATTTGCGGAATTAATTAGAGTTCAGGCAGCATGGTGACATCAGTGTTAAAATGCTTGTCTCATAGCACAAAGGTCCTGAGTCCTGTGCTTGTCATGTACACTTCTGTGTGGAGTTGCATGTTCTCCCCGTGCTTGCATGGTCCTTCTATGCCTACTCTGGTTCTCTCCCACAGTCCAAACATATGCACATTATACTGATTGGCTGCGTCAAGTTGCTCAAGGTGTGAGGTTGGACGTTTGTGTGTGTTAGCCATGCAATAAGTTGTCAAGCTGTTCAGGTTTATATGTCACATAATTGACCATTTATTACACATGGTGAAATAAAAGTTACGCAAGAAGCAAAAATCTGAAAAAAAAAAAAAAAAAAAAAAAAACTTATTTCCTGAAAAATGGAGGATGTTGTACAGTACCTGACACATCCCGTGGACACATAAGTCACTCTCATAGGGCCCACATGGTGTCCCATCTAACACACGCTCAGCCATCAGCACTGGTGCATCCCTGCCTGCCGGTGTACAATACAGAGCACATGCCTTTTCTGAGAAAACAAAAACACATAAATTCACAATTATGACCTCTGCCAAACAGTCTTCATCAGAGTGGGTTTATTTGTTTGTCTGTCTGTCTGTCTGTTACTACCTTGCCTTCCACAGATTTTAACCCATCAATCTGAAATTTTTATAATGGGTCAGTGATCACCTAAGGATGTTCCGATTAGATTTTGGAAAGAATCACAAAAAATCCCTCTCTCTTATAATGGTTGAAATAACTAACAAAAACAAATCCAATTTGAACATAATTTTTGGAGCTCCCTACTTGGGCAACGTGAAGCTTAATTTTTGTTGTCACGTCCATGTTCACGTGACCACAAAGGAAACCAACTGATGCGCATGCCACCACCATCAGCACTGAGTGCACTTGCACTTCACTGAAAATGTTCCTGCCAGGTTAATGGTTTTTCTCCCTGAGAAAAAATAAGTATTTGAATATACAGTAGGCCCTTGACTATTTGTGGTTTTGCACTCGCGGCTTTGCCTATTCACGGATTACCAAGCAACTGTCACGTGATTCAAATTCAGCAAATGGCTGTTCTCCCTCCTGCTGACTGGTTGAGATTATGTAACGCCCCTTTTTCCTCATTCTTGCACACTTTGTGCATGTGCTTTTTCAGTGTGTGTGTTTTTAATAACAGTTAAGCTCCATCATGCCACCCAAACGCTGCGCACAAACGCCGCGCACCTCCTCAGGCTTCTGGTAAGGCGCCGAAGCGCTAGGAAAAGGTAATGATGCTGCATGAAAAAGTTGAACTGCTTGATATGATTCAGGAAGGAAAACGTTTTGCTGAAGAAGTGCTAAGAAGGTGAATGTTGTATGACACAAGGTCATCATCAGAATGGAACCTGCTTTAGTACTCTGGATACTTCTAGTTCAAGGGTCAGCAACCTTTGCCGTTCAAAAAGCCATTTGGACCCGTTTTCCAGATTAAAGAAAACACTGGGAACCACAAATCCTTTTTTGACATGTAAAATCAAATTACACTGCATATAATGTTTTCCCAGTGGTAGTGGTGAAAGTGGTGGTCGAGTGGATAGGGCACAAGATCGCTGATCCTAAGGTTGGGGGTTCGAGTCCCCACAGGGTTGTCACTGTCCCCCCAGTGCAGCTAACTGGGTTATCAAAGGCGGGCCATGTCTTTCACTATCCATGGTGAGAGGCATGTAAAAGAACCATTGCTGACTTTCGTGAAGAGCAGGCTGCAAAGCCGTCAGCGTGTTTCTGTCACTTGCTAAAGGGTTGTGACAGGAAGGGCATCTGACATAAAAACCTATGCCAAATCAAATGTGTGAATCAGATAATTCGCTGTGGCAACCCCTGAGAAAGGGAAAAAGCCGAAAGGAAAAGAAGAAGAATGTTTTTCCCCTTTTTCCTTCATGTTAATATAAAGCAACAACGTGTTGCATTGATTTAAACGATTGCAGAGACAATTAAATTACAAGTCTGCTTGCAACAAAAACATTTAGATTAAAAAAAAAAAAAAAATCACCAGCCTCCTTAACCCTAATTAGGATTAAGTGTTTCAGAAATTGAATGAATGTGTTCGAGTCTTTCTTGTATTTTTATATAGAAAAAGAATAACTGTCCCACGAAGGGAGGGACGGGGTGCAGCCAGATGTGTTAACAGGTTGGGTAGTCGACCTCACCATCACGCCCTTCATGGGATCTTCTTTTCTTTATTCATTATATGAATGTTGTTTTGTCATAGTTTTAATTTACAAAAACGACAGCAACACAAAAAAGTATATGAAGACTTATTTAAAGAAGTTGCCTGCTCAACATTCTTTTAAATAATATTCATGCTTCATGCTGCACTGACCGACCCATTCTCAGAGTGGAGACTGAACCACACCCAGTCTTTTATTTTGTCACTAGGACGAGAGTTATTTAATTCGGAGATTGCTGTGTATAAACAAATGCCATCCATTGTCTCTTGTTTCAGCTGTGATTTCCGTTCCTGGATTACAAACCCCGGTGGCGGGAAAAAATCTCTCGCTGGCCACTCTGCCGATGGTGAGAACACTCCTTGCCATGAGCACAAGAATTTGGAAATCCACCAAAACAGCACATCAAAAACACTGAGACTCTCAATGTAGCTGATTAAGAACACACACACACACACACACACACACACACACACACAGACACACACACACACACACACACACACACACACACACACACACACACACACACACACAAAATCACCCCACCCACACCAAATAAATATCCACCCACACCCGTGACTGTTAATTTTCATCTATGTAATTTTCACCGCGAAAAGAGCATTTTTGAAAGGGTCCCCACTGGATACCTGTGGGTACTCAACCATTGCAGGACTCTGCCTTAGGACGATTCTCCCATCATTCAGGTGAAAGCTGGTTTAGCTACCCCTGGAAGCTCGAAGTGAGTAATATAAGCAGCATTTTCTTTTTGCAGTTGAGCCATGGGTTACCGACCCTTGATATAATGCAATACCTCCCCCTAGTGGGCATTTTTGAAAACTACAGTGCTGTCTGTTTGAAGGGGAAATGAAGCACATCGCAATGTAACATTGTCTCGCTTCATTTGGTCCTCAATATCACGTTTTTGCAGCTGATCAGTTGAAAATCGCCCTGATGATAATGTAAATCCAATTTAAAATTCGCTGTGTGAGACCATGTAAGCCAGCATTGGTCCCCGGCTGTTTTCTATGACGTCACTGGGTTGGTGGTCGTGAAATTGTGTAAATATCAGAATGGCTAGCAATGCATCAATGCATAATAATAAAAAGCCCTTAAGTACTGGTCATCACTGTAACGCACCAGGCTGTACAAACAACTATAATAAACGTAAATGCGTGCATTTTCACTGGCTGCCTTTCAGCAACAGTAAGCTATTGAAAGCCTGGCTCAGTGCATTGAAACGTGCCAACCCACCAGTGAATCAAAGCGCACGCATTTGCAGCGCCCATTTCAGGACAAAAGATTATGTACACACATACAAATCCGACGAAACGTAAGTGAAGGGTGGAAAAACGAGCTCTCTAGGCTGAACACACAGAGGTATTGAATATTAGACAACCATAGACAATAACATGACAACCACAGATAATAACATGACAACTATAGATAATAACATGACCATTCTTACTTGATCTGTAAACCTACTGACTATGTATGGGGCGTTCAAAGGTTTCAGCACGAACATCTCTCATGGAGACCATGGCCACCTCTAAAATATCCCTTTCAATGCACTGCATAAGAAACAGTCTGTAATTTTTTTATGAACATCAGCTCCCCCTCAACTCGCGAGAGATGGTCAAGCGCGGCGTCCTGGCAGCAAGGCATTTGTGGTAACGGTGTACAATTGTCACAAGTGCACATAAAATTGCCGATCTGGTCATGTTCACCGGCATGTCCATGATCACTGTCAATATCATGATCACTGTTAATATCCCTATTATCGCTCTTGGCGTCAGATTCACCCAGGGTTCTTGGGCTAACGTTGGCGATATTCCGTCGGATAGGCTCGAAAGCATATGTGATGCGTTCCACCGAATCGTTTGAGACAAAACGCGGCTTATCCGGACTTCCAATCTTTCAAGCACGAAGGTGAACGTTGAGTTCTAAACAAGTATTCAAAGCGTACTTACTTACTTGACAGATTGGAAGTCTGGATAAGCTGCGTTTTGTCTCAAAATCTCCGGGGTCAGTTGCAACACTACATTCAGTGGAGCGCGTTACATATGCCTGTGGATTAGCACGCATTTCCTCTACCCCAATATCACCATCATCTTCCTAAAAATTATCGTCTTTTGCTGAAAAAAATGTGCGTTGTTGGCGTGAGATTCCATGTTGTTTATATCATACTAGTCCTTCTGAAGAAATTAGCATATTGTGATAAAGTTCATTATTTTCTGTAATGTACTGAGAAACAGACTTTCATATATTTTAGATTCATTACACACAACTGAAGGAGTTCAAGCCTTTTATTGTTTTAATATTGATAATTTTGGCAAAAAAGTAAAGAAAAACCAAAAATCCCTATCTCAAAAAATTATTTCATCCGACCAATAAAAAAAGTGTTTTTAATACAAAAACGTCAACCTACAAATAATTATGTTCAGTTATACACTCAATACTTGGTCGGGAATCCTTTTGCAGAAATGACTGCTTCAATGCGGCTTGGCATGGAGGAAATCAGCCTGTGGCACTGCTGTGGTGTTATGGAGGCCCAGGATGCTTCGATAGCGGCCTTCAGCTCATCCACAGTGTTGGGTTTGGTGTCTCTCAACTTTCTCTTCACAATATCCCACAGATTCTCAATGGGGTTCAGGTCAGGAGAGTTGGCAGGCCAATTGAGCACAGTAATACCATGGTCAGTAAACCATTTACCAGTGGTTTTGGCACTGAGCAGGTGCCAGGTTGTGCTGAAAAATGAAATCTTCATCTCAATAAAGCTTTTCGGCAGATGGAAGCATGAAGTGCTCCAAAATGTCCTGATAGCAAGCTGCATTGACCCTGCCCTTGATAAAACACAGTGGACCAACACCAGCAGCTGACATGGCACCCCAGACCATCACTGACTGTGCGTACTTGACACTGGACTTCAGGCATTTTGGCATTTCCTTCTCCCCAGTCTTCCTCCAGACTCTGGCACCTTGATTTCTGAATGACATGCAAAATTTGCTTTCATCCGAAAAAAGTACTTTGAAAAAAAGTCCAGTGCTGCTTCTCTGTAGCCCAGGTCAGGCGCTTCTGCCGCTGTTTCTGGTTCAAAAGTGGCTTGACCTGGGGAATGCGGCACCTGTAGTAAAGTCCACTGTTTCCACAGGTCCCCCAAGGTCTGGAATCGGCCCTTCTCCACAATCTTCCTCAGGGTCCGGTCACCTCTTCTGGTTGTGCAGCGGTTTCTGCCTAACGTTTTCCTTCCAACAGATGTCCCACTGAGGTGCCTTGATAAAGCACTCTGGGAACAGCCTATTCGTTCAAAGATTTCTTTCTGTCTTACCCTTTTGCATGAGGGTGTCAATGATGGCCTTCTGGACAGCAGGCAAGTCGGCAGTCTTACCCATGATTGCGGTTTTGAGTAATGAACCAGGCTGGGAGTTTTTAAAAGCCTCAGGAATCTTTTTTTGAAAAAACATCTTTTTTATTGGTCGGGTGAAATATGCTAATTTTTTGAGATAGGGATTTTTGGTTTTCATGAGCTGTATGCCAAAATCATCAGTATTAAAACAATAAAAGACCTGAAATATTTCAGTTGGAGTGCAATGAATCTAAAATATATGAAAGTTTAATTTTTATCAGTACATTAAAGAAAATAATTAACTTCATCACAATCTGCAAATTTTTTGAGAAGGACTAAAATATATATATATATATATATATATATATATATATATATATATATATATATATATATATATATATACACACACACACACACACACACACACACACACACACAATAGTCCCCCTGATTTCGCGGTTAATGGGGAACAGCCCACCCCCACCCCCTGACAACCCACGCGAAATGCGTGCCTTTTTTAGTAAGGGACAGAAACACGCTGACAAGTTTGCAGCCTACTCTTTACGAAAGTCAGCAATGGTTCTTTTACATGCCTCTCACCATAGACAGTGAGAGACATGGCCCGCCTTTGATAGTAGGGGGTGGTGGGGGACAGTAACAACCTTGTGGAGAGTGGGACTTGAACTCCCAACCTTTGGATCAGCGATCCAGTGCCCTATACCACTAGACCACCACTGCCCCCATATATATATATCTTCTTTTCCTTTCGGCTGTTCCCTTCAGGGGTCGCCATAGCAAATGATCTGCCTCCATCTCTCCCTATCCTCTGCATCTTCTACTCTTACTCCAACGACCTTCATGTCCGCCTTCACCGCATCCATAAATCTTCTCTTTGGTCTTCCTCTGGGCCTTTTGCCTGGTAGTTCCAACCTCAGCATCCTACGACCAATATACTCACTATCCCTCCTCTGTACATGTCCAAACCATCTCAATCTAGCCTCTCTGACTTTGTCTCCAAAACATCTAACATGTGCTGTCCCTCTGATGTACTCATTTCTGATCCTATCCATCCTCGTTACTCCCAAAGAGAACCCCAACATTTTCATCTCTGCTACCTCCAACTCTGACTCCTGTCTTTTCCCCAGGGCCACTGTCTCTAAACCATACAACATTGCTGGCCTCATCACCGTCTTGTACACGTTTCCCTTCATTCTTGCCGATACTCTCCTATCACACATCACACCGGACACTCCATTCTAACCTGCCTGCACGCGCTTCTTCACCTCTTTTCCACACTCTCCATTGCTCTGGATTGTTGAGCCTAAGTACTTAAAATCCGCCACCTTCTTTATCTCTGCCCCCTGTAACCTCAAAGTTCCTCTTGGGTCCTTGTCGTTCACACACATGTATTCTGTCTTACTAAGACTAATCTTCAATCCCCTCCTTTCCAGGGCATACCTCCACCTCTCTAGATTTTCCTCCACTTGGTCTCTGCTCTCACTACAGATCACGATGTCATCTGCAAACATCATAGTCCATGGAGATTCTTGCCTAACCTCGTCTGTTAGCCTGTCCATCACCATAACAAACAAAAAGGGTCTGAGAGCTGACCCTTGATGCAGTCCCACCTCCACCTTGAACTCTTCTGTCACACCGCCAGCACACCTCACCACTGTCTTACATCTCTCATACATGTCCTGCACCACTCTAACATACTTCTCTGTCACTCCAGACTTCCTCATACAATACCACAGTTCTTCTCTCGGCACCCTGTCATATGCTTTCTCCAGATCTACAAAGGCACAATGCAGCTCCTTCTGACCTTCTCTCTACTTCTCTATTAACATCCTCAAAGCAAACACTGCATCTGTGGTGCTCTTTCTTGGCATGAAACCAAACTGTTGTTCACAAATGCTGACCTCTGCCCTTAGTCTTGCTTCCACTATTCTTTCCCATAGCTTCATCGTATGGCTCATCAACTTTATCCCTCTGTAGTTGCCACAACTCTGTACATCTCCCTTGTTCTTAAAAATGGGCACAAGCACACTTCTCCTCCATTCCTCCGGCATCTGCTCACTTTATAAGACCTTGTTGAATATTCTTGTCAGAAAATCTACTGCTACCTCCCCTAGACACTTCCATACCTCAACTGGTATGTCATCAGGGCCAACTGCCTTTCCACTCTTCATCCTCTTCAATGCCCTCCTCACTTCTCCCTTACTAATCTTTGCTACTTCCTGCTCCTCAACGGTCACCCCTTCTACTCTTTTTTCTCTCTCATTTTCCTCATTCATCAGCTCTTCAAAGTACTCTTTCCATCTTCCCAGCACACTGCTGTCATCAGTCAATACATTTCCCTCTCTGTCCTTTATCACTCTAACTTGCTGCATGTCTTTCCCATCTCTATTTCTCTGCTGTGCTAACCTGTATAGATCATTTTCTCCCTCCTTACTGTTCAACCTATCATACAAGTCATCATACGCCTCTCTATTTGGCCTTTGACACTGCTACCTTCGCCTTACGCTGTGTCTCCCTGTACTCCTGTTTACTCTCTTCGGTCCTCTCAATGTCCCACTTCTTCTTGGCTAACCTCTTCTTTTGTACACACTCCTGCACTTCCTCATTCCACCACCAAGTTTCCTTATCTACTTTCCTTCCAGAGGACACACCAAGTACTCTCCTACCGGTCTCCCTGATCACATTGGCTGTGGTTGGCCAGTCCTCTGGAAGCACTTCCTGACTACCCAAAGCCTGTTTCAACTCCTCCTTGAAGACAACACGACACTCTTCCTTTTTCAGCTTCCACCACTTTGTCTTCTGCTCTGCCTTTGCCTTTTTCACCTTTCTCACCATCAGTGTCATCCTGCACAGCACCATCCTATGCTGTTTGGCAACACTCTCACCCACTACTACTTTGCAGTCACTGACTTCCTTCAAATTACATCGCCTACACAAGATGTAGTCTACAGCCATTTCCATACTTTTTGCAAAATCGATCAACATCTGTCCTTCTGTGTTCCTGTCCTGGATACCAAACCTGCCCATCACTTCCTCGTCCCCTCTGTTGCCTGCACTAACATGTCCATTGAAGTCTGCTCCAATGACCACTCTTTCATCTCTGGGGGTACTCTGCATCACTTCATCTAACTCACTCCAAAATCTCTCCTCTTCTAGCTTACATCCTGCCTGTGGGGCATAAGCACTAACAACATTGACCATCACGCCTTTAATTTCTACCTTGAGACTCATCACTCTGTCTGACACTCTTTTCACTTCTCGAACATTCCTGACAAACTCCTCCTTCAAGATGACTCCTACTCCATTTCTCTTCCCATCCACACCATTATAAAACAGTTTAAACCCTGCTCCTAAGCTTCTAGCCTTGCTACCTTTCCACCTTGTCTCCTGAACACACAGTATGTCCACCTTCCTCCTCTGCATCATGTGAGCCAGCTCCCTATCTTTTCCTTACATAGTTCCAACATTCAAACTCCCTACTCTCAGTCCTAGGCTCACGCATTTCCTCTTCTCTCTCTGCCTACGGACACGCCTCCCGCCTCTCCTTCTTCGACGTCTTCGACCAACAGTAGTCCAATTTCCATCAGCACCCTGTTGGTTGACAGCACTGATGGCGGTCGTTGTTAACCCGGGCCTCGACCGATCCGGTATGAATTCTGTATTGATCATTTGCATTTTTAAATGTGGCAGTTTTACGCCGGATGCCCTTCCTGTCGCAACCCTCTGCATTTATCCGGGCTTGGGACCGGCATAAGAGGGAGAGACACTGGTTAGTATATATATATATATTTTTTTTATATGCTGTATAATGATTATATTTTATTATCAATCAATATCACAGTAAAAAATTAAGTTTTTCTTAAATCATAACTACATTTTACATTAATACTGTATTAATGAGTAAGACTGTCTATAGAATGTGTTTAAGAAGCATATTTTAGTGCATGTAATAGATGCATAGTATTTTACTTCCGGTTGATCATTCGCGCATGTAATATGATACATGGGGTTTTACTTCCGGGTACAGAACTCGCGGATTATCTTCATTCGCAGGAGGGGCCGGAACCAAACCCCCGTAAATAACGAGGGCCTACTGCAATTGAAAAGACAGGCCATAACATATTATCGAGATACCTTTACCAAAAATTCTCTGAAATTCACTTTTAGGCAGTGAATTAATATTCACATTAATCTGGATCAGAGGCTTTGTTGTCACACCAAGTTTCCTCCGGATCTCATTCACTCATTTCCTGAACTGCTTAATCCTAATTAGGGTCACAGGGAGGCTAGCACCCATCACAGCCGACCTTAAGCAAGGGCAGTGTACAGTTCGCCGTCCATCGCAACACCAAGACACACACACACACACACACACACACACACACACACACACACACAAACACCATTCAATCCAATTGCCTACTCTTTCCAGACAACAGCAATGGTTCCTTTTTATGCTTCTCACTACAGACAGTGAGAGACATAAACCAGTTCGCTGCACTGTGACAACTCAGTGATAGTGTGGTTTAAACCGATCTGATCCAGAAAATTTTAATATAACCTTAGAAAGCCGATTTATTTTGAGGCGGGATCATTCAGCCGGCACAGCAGGGGACATCTGCATACTTAATTTTTATGACTTCAAGGCAGTTTGCGCACTCTGCATGCTGTTGTTTATATACTGTGGGGTCCAACATCTGAGTCCACTAATGAAATTGCTTCTGATTTACATTATTTTCTTTTTAAATACAAATGAGGCTGAAGCGGACATGGATGTCACATATATAAAAAGTCCTACCCCTTCATATCAAACGATGATAGGGATTGCTTAGTTCAGAAATGGATTAACACAATTCACACAAACTGGCATAAATTCAAACGGGAACATTCCAAACCATGTAGATCTGATATTTGTGTAAATGATATAGGATCTGAATTCCTATATTTGACTTTCTACCGCAGTTAAGCATTTATATTTCTTGGTGTCTATAAATTGTTGTATAATCATATTAAAATAATTGATAATGCTGAAAGAAACTGTGGGCAGCATCAGGAGGGTTACTACAATGTCTTTCTTCTTCTTCTTCTTTTCCTTTCAGCTGTTCCCTTTTTCTCAGGGGTCGCCACAGCGAATCATCGCATGTTTGATTTGGCATAGGTTTTTACATCCGATGCCCTTCCTGACACAACCCTTAGCAAAGGGCAGAAACACGCTGACGGCGATGCAGCCTACTCTTGATGAAAGTCAGCAATGGTTCTTTTACATGCCTCTCACCATAGACAGTGAGAGACATGGCCGGCCTTTGATAACCCAGTTAGATGCACTGTGGGGACAGTGACAACTTTGTGGAGAGTGGGACTCAAACTCCCAACCCTAGGATCAGTGATCCAGCACCCTTTACCACCAGGCCACCACTGCCCTACTACGATGTCTATCTGTTCATCCTCAATCACTTTTGAACCCTACATGCGACAATGGCTGAAATGATTTGAGACTGGATCTCTTACGGGTGCATTCAGTCTTATTTCAAGACCAGTTCCTGATAAGACAATGAAAGAAAGAATTTCCAAACAAACATAATAGATCCGAGTGCTTCTTGAACATACTAATGTTTGGTCTTAATGTACAGGCTTGTAGAAAAACTTTTTTTTTTTTTTTTTGCTTCGGAATTTGAGTAAAATTGATTGTTTTGGGCATGATAAAAGTACATGCAGAAATAAAAAATAAAACATGGGGGAGGGGGGCAGGACAGTGATGAAGTGTAGGTTAAATCTGGGTCAAGAAAGTGAATAAAAGGTTTGTGAGTACAAGTCTCAAGACTGCCAGAAGTACACTGTTGCCTCAAGCAAAGTTGTTAACCCTCAAAAGCTAAGCACTTCACATCGAGAAAGCCAATGGGAGAGCAACTCTATCATGCCAATTTCAAAATAAAAGCCGAGCGCGCATTGTTTCAATTTTTGAGATGTCGTGTTTCATAAGGTGAATTTTTTTCATATCCAGAGACAGAAATTTTAAGTAAATGCATTTCGTAACTTGGATTTTTCTTTTGTTGGGTCTTTCATAAGGTGAGGTACCACTGTGTGTGTGTGTGTGTGTGTGTGTGTGTGTATATATATATATATATATATATATATATATATATATATATATATATATATATATATACACATACACACATATATATATATATACATACATACATATATATATACATACATACATATATATATATATATATATATATATACACACATATGGTCAAGGTCTACTGTATATGTACAAGCAGGAGGAAAACACGGTATACAATAGGCCCTTGTTATTCACGGGGGTTTGGTTCTGGCCCCTCCTGCGAATGAAGATAATCCGCGAGTTCTGTACCCGGAAGTAAAACCCCATGTATCAAAATACATGCGCGAATGATCAACCGGAAGTAAAATACTATGCATCTATTACGTGTGCTAAAATATGCTTCTTAAATACATGCTATGGACAGTCTTACTCATTAATACAGTATTAATGTAGTAAAACGTAGTAATGATTAAGAAAAACTTAATTTTTTACTGTGATATTTATTGATAACAAAATATAACCATTATACAGGATTATAATAGTTTTCTTTAAACTGGTTTATGTACAGCAATCTCCGAATTAAATAACTCTCCTCCCAGTGACAAAATAAAAGACTGGGTGTGGTTCAGTCTTCACTCTGAGAATGGGGTGGTCAGTTCAGTATTGAGCATTAACATTATTTAAAAGAATGTTGATCAGGTTCCTTCTTAAGATATGTCTTCATATACTTTCTCTGCTGCTGTCATTTTTTATGAATTAAAACTGTGAGAAAACATTAATCTAATGATTAAAGGCAAAAAAGATCCCATGAAGGAAGTGCTGGTGAGGTAGGCTGCCCAACACATCTGGTTGCACTCCATCCCTGCACCACAGATATTCTTTTCTTGATAAAAATACAAGAATGATTCGAACACATTCATTCATTTTCTGAACTGGTTAATTCTTATTAAGGTCGCAGGGAGGCTGGTGATTTTTTTTAATCTAAATGTTTTTGTTGCAAGCAGAATTGTAATTTAATTGTCTCTGCAGTCATTCAAATCAATGCAACACATTGTTTTTATATTAACATAAAGGAAAAAGGGTAAAAACATAGTATGCAGTGTTATTTGATTTTAAATGTCAAAAAGGGATTTTTTGCACCCTCTTAGCACTTCCACAAAAACTCCATGCTACACTAGCTCTGATTGCCTTTTCATTTTTCTTTATGTAGTGGATTGTACTTTCATTCACTTTATAATGGCACCCTACTGCAGCAAAACGTTTTCCTTCCTGAATCATATCAAGCAGTTCAACTTTTTTATGCAACGTCATTACCTTTTTCTGGCACTTCGGCACCTTACCAGAAGCCTGAGATGGTGTGCAGCGTTTGGGTGGCATGACGGAACTGAACTGTAATTAAAAACACACTAAAAAAGCACATGCACAAAGTGTGCGCGAATGAGGAAAAAAGGGTGTTACATCATCTCAACCAATCAGCAGGAGGGAGAACAACCATTGGCTGAATTTGAATCACGTGACAGTTGCACAGCAATCCGCGAATATGCAGAGGCGCAAGTGCAAAACCGCGAATAGCCAAGGGCCTACTGTGTGTGTGTGTGTGTGTCTATGTATGTGTGTATGTATGTATGTATGTGTGTGTGTATTTATATATATATATATATATATATATATATATATATATATATATATATATATATATATATATCAGTGGTTCTTAACCTTGTTGGAGGGACCGAACCCCACCAGTTTCATATGCACATTCACCGAACCCTTTATCAGTGAAAAATAGGATTTCAAAAAATGATATACATTCCACTACAGTTTGTAATACTTCTGCCATTTTTGGAGGCAAGATTTTTGTTGCCAACGCATGCCTGTGCAGAATACAATGCGTAAGAGTGATGTGTGGTGCATCGGCTTTTACAAGCGCACCAAAACCCGACTTTCTTCCCAGCATGACTGGAGCGCCATCAGTATAAACTGCAGAAACCATGTCCATGAAAGATTGTTGTCTCTGAAGAGGTCATCCACAAGCTTCTTCACATCGGCTGCCTTAGTTGTTGTAAGAGGCTTACAAAATAAAAATTCTTCTTTAATCATGTTGTCTTTCAAATAGCGCACAAAAACAGCAAGCTGGCTTCGACTAGAAACGTCTGTGGTCTCATCAAGTTGAAAGCTGAATTTTGCTGGGCTTGAGATTAGATCTGCGACTAGTTGAGCCAAGATGTCTTTACTCATGTCCTCTATTCTGTCACTGATGGTGTCATTTGAAAGAGGAATTTGGGATAATTTACCTTCAGTCGCTGTTCCGAGTATCAGATTCGCCATCTTTAACACAGTTGGCTTTATGAGAGTTTCACCATTGGTGTGTGGCTTGCCCTGCTTTTCGATCAGGTAAGCAACCTCGTACGATGCTGTGAGTATCGGTTTGTTAATGGGTACAAATCCAAGAGCAGGCAGAGTAGCCATTTCTTCGAATCTGGCTCTCTTCACCTTGAATTCAGCAAGCGTTGTGTTCTTGTATTCCCCATCTCCATGCAGTTTCAAGAAGTGTTCCTTTAGTTTTGCCGGTGTGAGACTAGAGTTGCTCAACTTGACATTGCAAATCATGCAGATAGGACGCTGAGTCCCATCACGTTCCGTGATGCATATGAATCCATGTTGTACATATTCGTCAGACTACTTTCTTTTTTTGCTCAACATAGTTAGTATGGATTAAAATATTCAGAAAAAAAATCTCACAACGTCACACATTGAAGACTGAGCACGCTAAATTCCCCGCAGCACTGATTGGCCAAGCAATGTAATGTGATCATCTGCAGCCAGTGATGGCCAAGCGGGGCATGTCATCACTAATTGACATGATGAGTTGGGTGTGGCTTGACCTCCATGGCAGAGGCTCCGCCAAACCCCTGAGACCGACACACTGAACACCTAGGGTTTGATCAAACCCGGGTTAAGAACCACTGATATATATCTGTAATAATTTCCTTCAGTGAAATTCAGCTAGTCAAAATGTGAATAAACATTTGGCATTAAAGTAAACGTATTAAAGCAAAAAAATGAAACTGAGAAATGCAAATAAAAATTCCTCTTTGGATGGCTGTAGTTCTTTTCATATGAGAACCAAATGCTGACGCATGTACACTGTAGGGGTTGCCAAAGCTACTGACACACACTTGTTCATCCCTTTCAGGTCACCATAATATTTTTAAGATTTAACGGTGAGACTTGTTTTACATTTTGTGACCCTGACTACCTGAGGATCCACTAGGGTTTGTGTTATGTACATTACATCATCAAAGGGTATTTACGTGACTCTTTATGTGTGTGTTCCTGATTTGTTATCCTATAGTACATAGCCACAAAAACAGATGCTGGATTTGAAGAGAGAATGTCGAAAGAGATGTCATTATCAACATCTGTACAATTCTTCTTTATAGCGATATAACAACATTTAAATGTGGAATCATTCAATTTTCTGATCAACTTTATCCTTTATTAATGTCACAGAGAAACTGGGGCTCTACCCAACCGACTCTGGGCAAAGACAGAGTACATCCTAAATGGCTCGAAAGACCACTTAAGGGTAACGCAGACACACAACATTGACACTCACATTCACACATCAGTGCAATAGAGAATATCCAATTAGTCTAATCTGTATCTCTTTAGAATATGGAATAAAACTAGTGTTTCCTCAAGATGCTCCAGTTTTCTCAAGATAATATTTTGAGGAAACGAAAGCTTTCTGAAATAAACACGGCAAAAACAAGCAAACTTCAAAGAGCCAAGCAGAGAGCTCAAATGCAGAATCTTGAGATGCTATCAGGCAGTAGTGGAAAACCGCTATGCCTTCGTGCCACCTTGATCAATAATTTCTGGAAAGAAAATGCTTTATATTTGATTATTCATTTTATATATTTGAAATTGGGCAGTGGTGGCCTTGGTGGTAAAGTGCTGGCTCACTGATCCCAAGGTTGGGGGTTCAGGCCCCATTCTCAACAGGTTGTCACTATCCCCCTAGTACAGCTAACTGGATTATTAAAGGTCGGCCATATCTCTCACTGTCTATGGTGAGAGGCTGTAAAAGAATCATTGCTGACGTTCGTCAAGAGTAAGCTGCATAGCCATCAGTGTGTTCTGCCCTGCGATGGCCTGGCAAGCTGTCCAGGGTGTACTCTGCCCTCTTCCCGAGTTGGCTGAGATGGACACAAGCCTCCCCGCAACCCTAATTAGGAATAAGTGGTTCAGAACATGAATGTATGAATGAATATATTTGAAATTGTTTGCCTCCTTGAATCACCACTTTATCATGGTGGAGGGGTTTGCGTGTCCTAGTGATCCTAGGAGCTATGTTGTCAGGGGTATTATGCCCCCTTGTAAGGTTACCCAAGACAAACAGTTCCTAAGTGAAGGTCCAGACCAAGGTCCTGACTGTTGTTTTGGCTTATGCACTAAATAAATGTTCAGAGTCCCTACCCTTCCTGAAGTCTTTAGGGGGTGGACTAGAAAACACTACCCATGGGGACTCCCTTGTTGTCCTGGGAGACTTCAACGCCCATGTGGGAAATGCTAGTGTAACCTGGAAAGGTGCAATCGGTAAGTACGGCTTCTCCAGTCTGAACCTGAATGATGTTTAGTTGTTGAAATTCTGTTTGTCACGGTTTGTCCATCAAGAACACCATGTTCGAACATAAAGGTGTTCAGAAGTACACTTGGCACCAGAACTTTCTAGGCTGCAGTTTGATGATCGACTTTGTAGTCATGTCACCAGACTTGCGGCCACATGTTCTGGATATTCAGGTGAAGAGAGGAACTGAGCTGTCAACCGATCACCATCTGGTGGTGAGCTAGCTCCGATGGCAGGGGAAGTGGCCCAACAGATCTGGTAGACCCAAGCATGTAGTTAGGGTTTCCTGGAAACGTTCGGCAAAGTCTCCTCTCAGTGGGGCCTTCAACTCCCACCTCCGACAGAGCTACAACCACAACCCGAAGGAGGCAGGGGACATGGAATCCGAATGGGCCATGTTTTGTGCCTCCATTATTGAGGTAGCAACCCATAGCTGTGGTCGGAAGGTTATTGGTATCTGTCGTGGTCATAAGCCCCAAACCTGGTGGTGGACACCTGCGGTGAAGGAAGCTGTCCAGCTGAAAAAGAAGACTTAGTTGGTCTTATTGGCCTCGTGGGACTCTTGAGGCAGCAGATGGGTACCAGCAAGTCAAACATTCTGCAGCCCGAGCTGTCGCCAATGCAAAATCTTGGATGTGGAAGGAGTTCGGAGAGGGCCTCAAAAAGGTTCAGGGACTCCATCCGATACCACAGGAAGTGTAAGTAGTTTTCCAGAAATACTGTAAACAGTCAGACAGGAGGTCGCCAAGGTAGTCAGAAAGTTCCTGGTCGGGCTCGGAGGGTGGATGAGATCCACCCTAAATATCTCAGGGCTCTGGATGTCATAGGACTGTCTGGGTTGACACGTCTCTGCAACATCTTGTGGTCATTGGGGGCCATACCTCTGGATTGGCAAACTGGGGTGACAGTACCATCTCATCTCATCTCATCTTCTTCCGCTTAGTCCGGGGTCGGGTCGCGGGGGCAGCAACCTTAGCAAAGAGGTCCAGACATCCCTCTCCCGAGCCACTTCCTCCAACTCTCCCGGGGGGACACCGAGGCGGTCCCAGACAAGCCGAGAGACATAGTCCCTCCAGCGTGTTCTAGGTCGACCCCGGGGTCTCTTCCCGGTTGGACATGCCCGAAACACCACACCAGGGAGGCGTCCGGGGGGCATTCTAACCAGATGCCCGAGCCACCTCAACTGGCCCCTCTCAATGCGGAGGAGCAGCGGATCTACTCGAAGCTCTCCCGGATGGCGGAGCTTCTCACCCTATCTCTAAGGGAGAACCCCGCCACCCGGCGAAGAAAGCTCATTTCAGCCGCTTGTATCCGTGATCTTGTTCTTTCGGTCATTACCCAAAGCTCGTGACCATAGGTGAGGGTTGGAACGTAGATCGACTGGTAAATTGAGAGCTTCGCCTTGCGGCTCAGCTCCTTTTTCACCACGACGGACCGGTACAGGCACCGCTTAACAGCAGAGGCTGCAGCGATCCGTCTGTCGATCTCTCGCTCCATCCTTCCCTCACTCGTAAACAAGACCCCAAGATACTTAAACTCCTCCACTTGGGGCAGGACCTCATCCCCGACCCAGAGGGTGCATTCCACCATTGTCCGACTGAGAACCATGGCCTCGGACTTGGAGGTACTGATCTTCATCCCGGCTGCTTCGCACTCAGCTGCGAATCGCTCCAATGAGAGCTGGAGGGCCCGACTTGATGAAGCCAAAAGGACAACATCATCCGCAAAAAGCAGAGATGATATCCGATGGCCACCGAACCAGAACCCCTCATCGCCTCGACTGCGCCTAGAAATTCTGTCCATAAAAATTATGAACAGAATCGGTGACAAAGGACAGCCTTGGCGGACTCCAACTCCCACCGGAAACGAATCCGAGCTGCTGTTACCAATATGGACCAAACTCTGGCTCTGGTGATACAGCGACCGAATAGCTCGTAGCAACGGATCCGGAACGCCGTACTCTCGGAGCACGCCCCACAAGATCTTTCGAGGGACACGGTCGAAAGCCTTCTCCAAATCCACAAAGCACATGTGGACAGATTGGGCAAACTCCCATGCCCCTCCAGAATCCTGTGGAGCGTATAGAGTTGGTCAAGAGTGCTGCGGCCAGGGCGAAAACCACATTGTTCCTCCTGAATCCGAGGTTCGACTATCGGTCGGATCCTCCTCTCTAGTACCCCTGCATAGACTTTACCAGGTAGGCTGAGGAGTGTAATTCCCGATAATTGGAACACACCCTCCGGTCCCCTTCTTAAAAATTGGGACCACCACCCCAGTTTGCCAATCCAGAGGTACAGCCCCGATGACCACGCGATGTTGCAGAGACGTGTCAACCAAGACAGTCCTACAACATCCAGAGTCCTGAGGTATTCCGGGCGGATCTCGTCCAACCCCGGAGCTCGACCACCGAGGAGCTTTTTGACAACCTCAGTGACCTCCACTCCAGTGATGGGCGGACCCTCACCCGAACCCCCAGGGTCTTCCTCTTCCACAGAGGGCGTGTTGGTGGGATTGAGAAGGTCCTCAAAGTATTCCCTCCACCTCTCAACAACATCCCCAGTCAAGGTAAGCAGCTCCCCACCTCCACCGTAAACAGTGTTTGTGAAGAACTGCTTCCCCCTCCTGAGGCGTCGGATGGTGGCCCAGAACCTTTTTGAGGCCAACCGATAATCACTCTCCAGGCCCTCACCGAACTCCTCCCACGCCCGAGATTTTGCATCTGCGACAGCCTCGGCTGCAGCACGTTTGGCCTGCCGGTACCCGTTTGCTGCCTCAGGAGTCCCACAGGCTAATAAAACCCGATAGGCCTCCTTCTTCAGCTGGACGGCCCCCTTCACCGCAGGTGTCCACCACCGGCTCCCGGGATTACCGCCACGACAAGCACCGACGACCTTACGGCCACAGCTATGGGCTGCCGCCTCAGCAATGGAGGCACGAAACATGGCCCATTCAGATTCCATGTCCCCCGCCTCCTCCGGAACGTGGTTGTAGCTCTGCCGGAGGTGGGAGTTAAAGGCCTCTCGGACAGGGGGCTCCGCCAAACGTTCCCAGCAGACCCTGATTACACGCTTGGGCCTGCCAGGTCTGGAAGGCAACCTCCCACACCACCGAAGCCAACTCACCACCAGGTAGTGATCGGTAGACAGCTCAGCTCCTCTCTTCACCCGAGTGTCCAGAACATATGGTCGCAAGTCCGATGACACGACTACAAAGTCAATCATCGAACTGCGACCTAGGGTGTCCTGGTGCCAAGTGCACTTATGGACACCCTTATGTTCGAACATGGTGTTCGTAATAGACAAACTATGACGAGCACAGAAATCCAACAACGACACACCATTCGGATTCAGACTGGAGAGGCCGTACCTACCGATCACACCCTTCCAGGTCACACTATCGTTGCCCACATGGGCGTTGAAGTCTCCCAAGACAACGAGCGAGTCTCCCGAGGAGCGTTCTCCAACACCCCCAAAGACTCCAAAAGGGTGGGTACTCTGAACTGTCATTTGGTGCATAAGCACAAATAACAGTCAGGACCCGTCCCCCACCCGAAGACGGAGGGAAGCTACCCTTTCGTCAACCGGGAGAACCCCAACATTTGGGCACCGAGGACGGGGGCAACAAGAATACCCACACCGGCTCGCCGCCTCTCCCCATGAGCAACTCCAGAATAGAAGAAGGTCCAGCCTCTTTCGAGATGGATGGTTCCAGAGCCCAAGCTATGCGTTGAGGTGAGCCCGACTATATCTAGTCGGTATCTCTCCACCTCACGCACCAAATCAGGCTCCTTTCCCGCCAGAGAGGTGACATTCCATGTCCCGAAGGTCAGAGTAAGCAGCCGAGGATCAGTCCGACAGAACCCATGCCTTCGGCTGCCACCCAACTCACACTGCACCCGACCCCTAAAACTCCTCCCACGGGTGGTGGGTCCATGCGAGGGCGGACCCATGTCTCCTTTTCGGGCTGGGCCCGGCCAGGCTCCATGGGCATAAGCCCGACCACCAGGCGCTCGCCTTCGAGCCCCTCCCCTGGGCCTGGCTCCAGGAGGGAACCCCGGTGACCCGCGTCCGGGCAAGGGAGACTGATTCCTGTGTTGTTTTGTCATGTGACACTCATGTCTTAGGGGTCTGTTTTGAATCGCACTTTGTCTGGACCTTCACCCCGGACCTGTTTGCCTTGGGTGACCCTACCAGGGGCATTTGCCCCCGACAACATAGCTCCTAGGATCATTAGGTCACGCAAACCCCTCCACCACGATAAGGTGGCGATTCGAGGAGGGGGTGACAGTACCTCTTTTTAAAAAGCCAAGGCCATCCTTTGTCACTGATTCTATTCATTATTTTTATGTGCAGAATTGCTAGGCGCAATAGCGTTTTTCAGCTGGAAAAGAGTGGAATGCACCGCCCTGGGTCCGAAATGAGGTCCTGCCCACATGAAGGAGTTCAGCTATCTCATAGTCTTGTACACGAGTGAGGGAAGGGTGAAATGTGAGATCACTGCAGCCTCTGCTGTACTGGTCTGTTGTGGCGAAGAGGGAGGTAAGCCACAAGGCAAAGCTCTCAATTTACCAGTCAATCGAGGTTCCAACTCTCACCTATGGTAATGAGATTTTAGGTAGTGACCGAAAGAACAGGATCATGGATACAAGTGGCTGAAATGAGCTTCCTTCGCAGTGTGGCAGAGCTGTCCACTAGAGATATGTTGAGAAGCTCAGCTATACAGGAGGAGCTTGGAGTAGAACCACTGCTCCTCCACATTGAGAGGAGCTAGTTGTGGTAGCTCAGGCATCTGGTTAGAATGTCTCCTGAATGCCTCCCTGGTGTGGTGTTTCAGGATTCTGACCGGGAGGAGACCCCGGGGTTGACCTAGAACATACTGGAGGGATTATGTCTCTCGGCTGATCTGGGAATGCCTCAATGTCCCCCTGGAAGAGCTGGAGTAAGTGGCTGGGGAGAAGGATGCCTGGACCTCATTGCTTAGGCTGCTGCCCCCGCAACCTGACCCCAGATTAAGTGGAGAAGGATGGTGATGAATTTGTTTGCAGTGTTTAACTTTGTTTTCCTTAAAAAGTATATGTATATGACGCACAAAAGGCGGCATGGCGCCGTAGTGGTTAGCAATACTGTCTCATAGCAAGAAGGTGCCCAGTATACTTTTTGGTGTACAGCTTGCATGTTCTCCCTGCAACCATAATAAAGAATAAAGTGATACGGAAAAGAAATTTAAATTTAAATGGACCATGAAGTAAGAATTACTGTGTTTTACCAAGTAAATTCCAAGAGGACTAGAAACGGTATAGATACAGGTTAAGAATTTCAGATATTTGTTCATATTTAATATCAGAATGCGTGTTTCAGTGACTTTTACCATGGTATGGTGGCTGGTTTAACAAACTAGTCTAAGCTTGAGATTGGAACACACAGCAGTCTCAAGAGTTTACATAAAATATTCCAAAAACCAAAATAAAAAATGACTGAGAGTTTTGAGGACATACTTTTTTTTTTTTTGGCTACATGCTGATTTAGTTTTTAAACACATCTGCCTTACAGCAAAAAAGGTCCTGAATTCGAGTCCCGGGCTAGACATTTCTGTGTGGAGATTGCATTTCCTCCTTTTGCTTACGTGGATTTCCTCCGGGTACTCTGGTTTCCTCCTACAGTACAAAGACATGCGCATTAGGCTATTATAAATTATGATTATTTTTAAGCTTGAGATTTATTTTGTTCCAGGGATTTCTCCTAAATTGTTTCTCTAACTGTTTTTCCAAATGCATTTCCAACACAGGAAAGTATGCATTATGGCCTTAGATGATGCAGTGTTTGCCATTTTTGGTTTGTTAATATGGAAAAAAATATATAAAAGTTGAGGAAAGTTGTGGCTTGTGCCTGACAGATATAATTCACAGTAGTCCCTTGACATTGAGAGGAAATCAGATCAACACTCAAACGTGAAAAACAGTGAGGTGTGTGTGCATGTGCATGTATTTGTATGAGAGAGGCAGAGGCATTTGTTTTCTACCTGTGTCTAACAGCCACATAACAGTAAATGCAAGAAAATATTATCGAAATCAGTGTGTGTGTGTGTGTGTGTGTGTGTGTGTGTGTGTGTGTGTGTGTGTGTGTGTGTGTGTGTGTGTGTGTGTGCGCGCGTGCGTGCGCCCTCACCATCATTTACAACAGCTGTCCACATTTGGTTCTTCTTCTTGCTTGACTGGCGGTCATGAGACTGGCACTGCTGGTCCCTAAATGTGGGCGAGCCCTTGACACATGGGAGACCTTCACACACTTTGTGTTCCACATTGCCCCCCAAACATTGTTTCCCTCCTGGACCAGGTCTATAACAACACAAATCAATATAATATTACAGCTGTGTACTTGGTGTTTTGAGTATGGCTAAATACAGCAGTATGGATTCATGCCAGAGAACAGCATCACTCATGCCTTATTTGCTTTGAGCATGTTGGCAGAAACATACAAAGTTACTATGTGCTTGTGGACTAAGAGAAAGCATTCGGCCAGCTGTCAAAAGAGGAGTTGCGGAACTGTATGAGGAAGTTAAAATTGGCATAAAAGTATGTGAGGGTGGTACAGGATATGTATGTGCCTATGTTGAGTGTTGTAGGAATGAATCAAAATTCAAAGTGGGATGTGGAATGCATCAAGGATGGGCTCAAAGCCCTTTCTTGTTTGCGCTAATCATGGACAGGTTAACTGATGAGGTCAAACAAAAGACTGTAATACTTGCAGAAGACATTGTAATCTGTAGTGATAGCAGGGAACAGGTGGAGATGAGTCTGGAGAGGTGGAGATATGCATTGTAAATAAGAGGAATAAAAGTCAGCAGAAAAAAGACAGAATACATGTGTAAAAATGAAAAGGAAAGGTGATGGAAGTGTGCAACTGATGCTTTTTTTTTTGCTCATCAAATAGACGGGCAGCAGAGCTTTGTTTTTATTTTTTAAGGCCCAAGGATTTTGGGACTTGTAGATTAAGCTGGGCTTGAGCATGAACCCAGCGGCATTCCCGCACATAATGAGAGTCACTCGATCCTTGTGTGTCTTGAAGCCTGGTCTCTTCACCTCATCCTTGAAGAGGAACGTCTAACGTGGCATCCTTTTCCAGAAAAGGCCAGTCTCGTCCATATTGAACGCAGGAGATAGCCGCCCTCTTTGATTATCTTGGGGAACTGCTCTTCGACATAACGACGAGCTGCTTCGTCATCAGCAGAAGCAGCCTTGCCATACAATGCTGAGCTTAGAAGGGAAAACCTTTTCTGAAATTTCTCAAACCAGCCTTTCCTGGCGACAAAACGACACCTTCCTCGAGGGGGGAAAATCACTCACTGCACTGGTACTTGGCTGGGGGTCGTTAGGATTTTCATTGTCATTAGCACCGTCACCGTCCAACTCTCCTTCAGGAGCAATGCTATCATACAGAGCTTTGGCTTTGGTTCGGATCATATTTGTGTCCAAACTCACTTTCTTGTCTCTGCAATCCATGATCCAGAACAATAACGTATTTTCCATTTTCACAATTGTCTGGTACCGTGGTGTCACAACACGCTTCACATCTCTATTAAAAGATATCAATTCATGGATGTGGTGAAGGAGGACATGAAGGTCGTTGGTGTAAGAGAAGAAGACGCAAAGGATAGGGTGAGATGGAGGCAGATGATTCGCTGTGGCGACCCCTGAAGGGAAAAGCCGAAAGGAAAAGAAGAAGAAGAAGAAACCCGTTTTGCGGATCTTCCATTCATCTTTCTTTATGTACCGCATTGTTGATTCATTCTAACGGTAATGGCGGGCTATGGCAGCATAGCCACAACCTTCCTTAATCATGTCTAATAATTTCACTGTCTTTTCCACTGTCATCATCTTCCGCCTCTTATTCGTTTTAGAGGAAGACTTAGAAGGAGGATGACGTTGAGGAGCCATTTCCAAGGGCGTTACAAACACTTACAGTATTTCGCACAAACAAATGCAGTATCATTGTACTGTAATACGGTACAGTACTTTACTGGAAACAACACTGAGAGTATGTCCACAGAAAGGGATGTTGGAATACCAGGATGCTGGGAAATTCGTCTCGACCAATCAGCTTGTGAGATTTCAGAGCCGAGTCAACTCGAGTACCAAACCAGAGGCGGTAGTGATCTCGTAGCATTTTCCTTAACTTTTTCCCGATTTTTCCTTATTTTTTAATTTTTCAATGAATATTTAAAAAAAAAACAAAAAAAACTGTGATGCACTGAAACCGTAGGCATTGCAGTGCGAAGCAGCAAAGGATCCCTGTGTGTGTTTGTGTGTGTGTGTGTGTGTGTGTGTGCATATATGTGATAAAGTTCATTATTTTATGTAATGTACTGATAAAAATTAAACGTTCATATATTTTAGATTCATTGCACCCCAACTGAAATATTTCAGGTCTTCTATTGTTTTAATACTGATGATTTTGGCATACAGCTCATGAAAACCAAAAATCCCTATCTCAAAAAATTATCATATTTCATCCGACCAAAAAAAAAAAAAAAAAAAAAAAAAAAAAAGTGTTTTTAGTACAAAAAAGTCAACCTTCAAATAATTATGTTCAGTTATGCACACAATACTTGGTCGGGAATCCTTTTGCAGAAATGACTGCTTCAATGTGGCGTGGCATGGAGGCAATCAGCCTGTGGCATTGCTGAGGTGTTACGGAGGCCCAGGATGCTTCGATAGCGGCCTTAAGCTCATCCACAGTGTTGGGTCTGGTGTCTCTCAACTTTCTCTTCACAATATCCCACAGATTCTCTATGGGGTTCAGGTCAGGAGAGTTGGCAGGCCAATTGAGCACAGTAATACCATGGTCAGTAAACCATTTAGCAGTGGTTTTAGCACTGTGAGCAGGTGCCAGGTCGTGCAGAAAAATGAAAATCTTCATCTGCATAAAGCTTTTCAGCAGATGGAAGCCTGAAGTGCTCCAAAATCTCCTGGTAGCTAGTTGCATTGACCCTGCCCTTGATAAAACACAGTGGACCAACACCAGCAGCTGACATGGCACCCCAGACCATCACTGACTGTGGGTACTTGACACTGGACTTCAGGCATTTTGGCATTTCATTCTCCCCAGTCTTCCTCCAGACTCTGGCACCTTGATTTCCGAATGACATGCAACATTTGCTTTCATCCGAAAAAAGTACTTTGGACCACTGAGCAACAGTCCAGTGCTGCTTCTCTGTAGCCCAGGTCAGGCACCTCTGCTGCTGTTTCTGGTTCAAAAGTGACTTGACCTGGGGAATGCGGCACCTGTAGCCCAGTCCACTGCTTCCACAGGTCCCCCAAGGTCTGGAATCGGCCCTTCTCCACAATCTTCCTCAGGGTCCGGTCACCTCTTCTGGTTGTGCAGCGTTTTCTGAGGTACCTTGATACAGCACTCTGGGAACAGCCTATTCGCTCAGAGATTTCTTTCTGTGTCTTACCCTCTTGCTTGAGGGTGTCAATGAAGGCCTTCTGGACAGCAGTCAGGTCGGCAGTCTTACCCATGATTGCGGTTTTGAGTAATGAACCAGGCTGGGAGTTTTTAAAAGCCTCAGGAGTCTTTTGCAGGTGTTTAGAGTTAATTGGTTGATTCAGATGATTAGGTTAATAGCTCGTTTGGAGTACCTTTTCATGATATGCTAATTTTTTGAGATAGGAATTTTGGGTTTTCATGAGCTGTATGCCAAAATCATCAGTATTAAAACAATAAAACACCTGAAATATTTCAGTTGGTGTGCAATGAATCTAAAATATATGAATGTTTAATTTTTATCAGTACATTACAGAAAATAATGAACTTTATCACAATATGCTAATTTTTTGAGAAGGACTAGTATATATATATATATATATATATATATATATATATATATATATATATATATATATATATATATATATATATATATATATATATATATAGGGGTGGACAAAATAATGGAATCCAAAATGGAATGGATATCACAATAACACCAAAAAAAGACCGGCCAGTTGTATAGATGAATAGACCCTATTTACCCATAATTTTATAAATATTATGACAACTGACAGGCAAGGTTAATGACACTGATTAGCCTGCTTATGTTACAATGAACACTGGCAATGAGTGGGATGTCATTCATTAATTCATTTTATGAACCGTTTAATTCTAATTAGGGTTGCGAGTGGCTGGCACTCATCTCACCAGACTCTGGGCAAGTACAGGGTACACTCTGGACAGCCACCAGGCGTCATAGAGCGGAAACCCGCTGACGGCTATGCAGCCTACTCTTGAGGAAAGTCAGCAATGATTCTTTCAATGCCTCTCATCATAGACAGTGAGAGACATGGCTGGGTTTCGTAGTTCATAACCCAGTTAGCTGCACTGTGGTAGCAGGACTGACAACCCATTAATTGGGGGGCTTGAACCTTCGACCATGTGATCAGTAATCCAGTACCCTACCAATGGGATGTAGAAGACAGAAAATGAAAAGTCAGTTCTTAAAGATATCTTAGGAGATTGATGCACTTGAGAAATGAATACTAGTATGTCTGATCTAATCTTGCAGAAGAGCTACCATATCACAAATTAGTGAAACGTGTTCTATCATGCTGGCTATAGCAGAAAGGTGTCAGAACATGCCGTGGATTGCAGCGTTGGAGCTGCCTATCTGCAGATAACTTAGGTCGGGTTTTTTTGTTTGTTTCTTTGTTTTGTTTTTTAATTAAGTGGAATTGTCAGTAATGAGTATTTGTTGCTGTAAGTCAAACCTTCATGTGATGAATATCCTCAAGCTGTCTCATTCGAATTTAATGCACATGGAACTCATATCTGATACAGAAGTCTTGGTGGGTGTAAATATTTGGAACTGATCGAGTCAATTTATTATTTAGCCTCTTGATTCATGATAGAAAGCAGAACTGAAGAAAGTTATCTTGGTGGTCTTGATTGTGGGACGATTGGACCTAATTGCTTAGGCTGCCCCCAAGACTGGATGAAGTCAAGGAAGATGAAGGTGAAGACTCCCAATACTACCCCCTAAACCCTTTAAAAATTATAAAAGCATACCTTTAAGTCCTCCTTTGCTTCAATATCGTACCGATGGTAGACGGGTTTGGCCATATTCCTTTGTGATATCACTCGAGCCCGTTTCTTCTTCTCACCGGAAATCACACGCGTGTGTGTGTGTGTGTACACGCACACATGTATTGACCATGTCTTCTTAGCAGAGTTATAATCTTACAAATGTTTATGGAATGTTAAAAGCCTGAGTCAAGAAATAAAGCATAAAACAACAGTAACTCTGTCCTTTACATGAAAAGCATCATGGTGGCTTCAGCTCGATAATAAGCAATGGGAGGTAGATGCGTCATATCTCCTAGGCAATGATGTCCAAGATGGCGTCAGGTCAAGCTGGCGTCGCTGTCCAAGATGGCATCAGATAGACCTGTATAAAATGGCACTTGAGTGAAGGTGACATGAACAACAGCTCAGTTGTTAGCCAATGGGAGACCAGCGGGGCGGGACGTTTGAACGTCATTGATGGGAGATCAGCTCGTGCATTGTTTGAATGTTTGAATGGCGTGTTTGAATTTTTAAGATGGCAGTTTCATAACGTGAACTTGTTTCGTATCCTGAGACAAAAATTTAAGGAAAATGCTTTTCATAACCTGAATTTTTCATTTGGTGAGACTTTCGTAAGGTGAGGTACCACTGCATATTATATATATATATATATATATATATATATATATATATATAGAGAGAGAGAGAGAGAGAGAGAGAGAGAGAGAGAGAGAGAGAATGCAGCCGTGAGGGGGGTACAAACAAGTGCCCGCCCTCACGCCGGTCCAAGCCCGGATAAATGCAAAGGGTTGCGACAGGAAGGGCAGCCGGCGTAAAACTTTTTCCAGAATACAAAATGCAAACCGTAAAGGCAAATTTCATACCAGATCGGTTGAGGCCCAGGTTAACAACGACCGTCATCAGTGCTCTTAACCAACAGGGTGCTGGTGGAAATTGGACTACTGTTGGTCTTCTTCGACCAAGAGTAGTCCAATACACGGAGAGGTCGAATAAAGAGAGACGAGAGGCGTGTCCATAGACAGAGAGAGAAGAGGAAAAGCATGACTGAGAGTAGGGACTTTGAATGTTGGAATTATGGCAGGAAAAGGTAGAGAGCTGGCTGACATCATGTTAGAGGAGGAAGGTGGATATACTGTGTGTTCAGGAGACCAGGTGGAAAGGTAGCAAGGCTAGAAGCTTTGGAGGAGGGTTTAAGCTATTCTTTCATGGTGTGGATGGAAGGACATTTCCTGGCCATTTCCTAACTTCCAGCTCTGGCTTTACGTAGGAGGTTGAGGTTTCCAGGCATTGGATATGGCTTCCATTTGATCATCATCAATAAGAGGCTGAAGCATTTGAAGATTTGCTTCAAAACAGTCTTTGTTTGTTTTTGTTCTCTTACCATAAGCATCTATGACACAGGAATGGATTTCAGCGCTAAGAAAGGACCATCTAGCTTCTGCCGAGGAGTCATCATCAGCACCGGGAAGTGCACTGATAAAGGAGAGGAAAGTGTTGGTTTTCTCCAAGTGTCCACCCCCCCCACCACCCCGCTAAAGTTCCGCTGAAAATATACAGGGATCCCTCGGTACTTCGCGCTTCAATTTATGCGGCTTCAGTGCATCACGTTTTTTTTTTTTTTTTTTAAATATTCATCAAAATAAAAAATAAGGAAATTGAGGAAAGGGAAAGGGTTAAGGAAAATGCCACAAAAACAAGGCCAATTATGCAAAAAAACAAACAAAAAACCCACACAAAACAAAAAAAACAACACAAAATCTCCCATCAAAACTACTTACATTTTTTATGAGGTGCATGTCTTTATGTGTGTACAGACGCTCCCCGATGTTCATACATTTTAAGTTTTTTCGATTTTATGTTTGTTTTTTTGTTTTTCAAAAAAAAAAGGGAAAAAAAAGTCAAATTTAGACGTACCTATGTAGTACGCTGATATAATGACAGTGCATCCATTTATTACAAACAACAGACTGAACGTGCCCCTCCTTCTTCCCAGTTCAATTATATATACTGTATATTGTTTTTTTATATATACAGTTATATAGCATATCAGTTATATAGCATGTTACCCTTGTGTTAAGACGTCGTCTCTGTGATCTTTGTGTTTACACTGTTTTGCGAACTTTTGTAACCCGAAGCAAATATGGTTGGTCAGAAGCGTAAGCCTACTAGCATGGGTGCAAGTCTCATACACAGAGAGGAATGAACTATCTGCTCGGATCGGCACATTGTACCATGCATACTCAGTTAAGTAAAGAGAGTTGCAAAATGAATGAAAACCCGAATCCACAAAAGAAAAAAACTCTCCGCTCTGCTGGTGATTCACATCAGTGCAGGCTGTGTTGTGAACGATTTCGGTTTTGAGCGCCTCACATATTGTAAGCGTTCATTGGCTGTTTTAAGATTCATGTAAATTGACTCGATATAAATAAGTTATTTATTTGAAATTAATGTTAATAGTATTTGATATAGTTGATATTATTTTACAATGTTATGTGTATAATAATTGATTTAGGGGTGTTTTATGAAATACCGTAATGGTATTTATGGATGTATAGTACACTATGAGCGTTATACGTCACCCATCATACGCCATACATCACTGTAACAACTTACGTTCACTTTCAACTTACGTTCGGCCATCCGGAACTAATTAAAAATGTAAGTTGGGGAGCGTCTGTATTTATTTTCATCTTATGCATTATTTTTTTTTATGTTTAATTGTTATTATAAGCATTTATAGCATTGAATATGTATTTATTGATATTATATACAAATATACATGTACGTAGCGGGGTACTTCGTGGATTTCAGTTATCTCGGGGGAATCTCGGTCCCAATTAACAGTGGAAAGTAAGGGATCCCTGGATTTTGCTGTTGCCATGTATGGTATAGTTCTTCTCTTGAATGGACCCGTCATCAGCCAGTCTTGTCTCTTACAAGGCTGCAATGTCGACATTAAGCCTCATCAGTTCCGAGTAAATTATTGCGGTTTTGTGTGTATCCCTTATCTGTTGTAGCTCACTTGATAAGCCTGACATCATCGTTCGTACTTTCCAGCTTGCTATGCAAAGTGCTGGCAACTTCGTTTTTTCTTTCTTCGTCACAGGTGCGCTGTTTGCAGTCTGCTTGTCTGGCTTATACCATAAGCTCCTTGCACCCCAAGAAGCAGGCAGATTGTGGCGAATTAACACCGATTTGACTGGGGGCTGCCCAGCTTAAGGCGGGCAGTAGTTAATCAGTGGAACACAAAGGCTCTTCCCACCGTCGCAGACAGCCCGTGGCACCATACTCTTTGCCACACAAGTTTGGACTTATAAGATAAGATAAGATACAGCTTTATTAATCTCACAATGGAGAAATTCACTGTTACAGGCTCTTGAGGTACTATCAGTAGGGGGTGCAAAAATAGATACAAGTACAAACATACACACATACATATATTATACAAGTAAATAAATAAATAGATACATAAATAGTATAAATTACTAACAATAAAAGAAAAGAATGGAGCAACTTTGTAGACTGGCCTATATTAAAGTGTAATGTATCTGAGTGCAGAGTAGATGGGTTGATATGGTTCACAGTCAGTGGGGTAGATGTGGTTGATTAAAGTGCGCGGGGTTTTTATTGCACATAACCGGTATTTTCACAGACAGTTACAAAGTGGCGTTGTACAGTCTGATAGCGGTGGGAATGAACGACCTGCGGTAGCGCTCCTTCCTGCACTGAGGATGCCTCAGTCGTCCACTGAAGGAGCTGCTTAGCTCCTCTACAGTCTGGTGCAGTGGGTGAGAGCTGTTGAACAGGATGGATGTGAGCTTTGCTACCATCCTCCTCTCACTCACCTCCTCCACAGAGTCCAGTGGGCAGCCGAGGACAGAGCTGGCCCTCCTGACCAGCTTGTTCAGTCTCTTTCTGTCCCGCTCTGTGCTGCCCGGGGCCCAGCAGATGGCAGCGTAGAGGATTGCAGAGGCTACCACAGAGTCATAAAATGTCCTGAGCAGAGGTCTGCATATGCTGAAGGACCTGAGTCTCCTCAGAAGGTGGAGGCGACTCTGGCCCTTCTTGTACAGGGCGTTGGTGTTGTGGGACCAGTCCAGTTTATTGTTAAGGTGAACACCCAGGTACTTGAAACTGTCCACTGTCTCAATGTCCTGTCCCTGGATGTTCACTAGTAAATGTGTGTGTGTGTGTGTTTGAGTGCTTCTCCTGAAGTCGACCACCATCTCCTTCGTCTTCCTAGTGTTCAAGCACAGGTGGTTGCGCTCACACCAGTCCACGAAGTCAACGATGACCGACCGGTACTCCAGCTCGTTCCCCTCTGACACACGGCCCACGATGGCGGAGTCGTCCGAGAACTTCTGGAGGTGGCAGCTGTTTGTGTTATATATGAAGTCCGAGGTATAGATGTTAAAAAGGAAGGGTGCCCTGCGGTGCCCCCGTGCTACAGACTACCACCTTTGACTTACAGCCGCGCAGCCGCACGTACTGTGGACGGTTAGTAAGGTAGTCAATAATCCAGGCAGAAAGATGCCCGTCCACTCCCACGTCCTCCAGCTTCCCCCGCAGGCGCGCTGGCCTGATGGTGTTGAAGGCGCTGGAGAAGTCAAAGAACATGACCCTCACAGCGCTGCCGGCGATCTCCAGGTGGGTGAGTGCCCGCTGCAGAAGGTAGATGACGGCGTCTTCTACTCCGATGTTGGGCCTGTAGGCAAACTGCAGCGGGTCTAGGGTGGGGCTCACCATAGAGCGGAGGTGTTCAAGGAGGAGCCTTTCCATGGTCTTAATGAGGTGGGAGGTCAGGGCGACAGGTCTGTAGTGGGCTGGTTCCTTCGCTTGTGCTGTTTTGGGAACCGGAACCACACAGGAGGTCTTCCAGAGGACTGGAACCTTATAACTCGTAACCGCTGTCTCCCGTGTTATGCCGTATGTGTGAAAGTGAGAGATCCATGTAATATTATACAATTAAATTTGGCGTAGAGACAAGCTAATTTGGTTTGGTCGTTTTCAAGAGAAGTACAGAGAAGGTCAGAAGGAGCTGCATTGTGCCTTTGTGGATCTGGAGAAAGCATATGACAGTGTGCCGAGAGAAGAACTGTGGTATTGTATGATGAAGTCTGGAGTGGCAGAGAAGTATGTTAGAGTGGTGCAGGACATGTATGAGAGATGTAAGACAGTGGTGAGGTGTGCTGTCGGTGTGACAGAAGAGTTCAAGGTGGAGGTGGGACTGCATCAAGGGTCAGCTCTCAGCCCCTTCTTGTTTGCTATGGTGATGGACAGGCTGACAGACGAGGTTAGACAACAATCTCCATGGACTATGATGTTTGCAGATGACATTGTGATCTGTAGTGAGAGCAGAGAACAAGTGGAGGAAAATCTAGAGAGGTGGAGGTATGCCCTGGAAAGGAGGGGAATGAAGGTTAGCCTCAGTAAGACAGGATACGTGTGTGTGAACAACACGGTGAGGTTACAGGGGGCAGAGATAAAGAAGGTGGAGGATTTTAAGTACTTAGGCTCAACAATCCAGAGCAATGGAGAAAAGACAGGAATCAGAGTTGGAGGTAGCAGAGATGAAAATGTTGAGGTTCTCTTTGGGAGTAACGAGGATGGATAGGATCAGAAATGAGTACATCAGAGGGACAGCACATGTTAGATGTTTTGGAGACAAAGTCAGAGAGGCTAGATTGAGATGGTTTGGACATGTACAGAGGAGGGATAGTGAGTATATTGGTAGTAGGATGCTGAGGTTGGAACTACCAGGCAGAAGGCCCAGAGGAAGACCAAAGAGAAAATTTATGGATGTGGTGAAGGCGGACATGAAGGTCATTGGAGTAAGAGTAGAAGATGCAGAGGATAGGGAGAGATGGAGGCAGATCATTTGCTGTGGCGACCCCTGAAGGGAACAGCCGAAAGAAAAAGAAGAAGAAGAAAGAAGAAGTTCTCTGTCCTGGAACCAATTAACGATGTAAGCCGAGGTATACCTGTATTTCATAAACGATTATTTACCTGATACATAATTTACGTACATAGGGTTTCTTCACACCATTTTTAAAATGAGTTTGTATACCTTGTGTGAGTGTGTGTTTTATCTAGACATGTGACTGCTGCCCACAGCATGATTTTATGCCCCAGAGCTGAAATACAAACTCACAACAACTTTAACCAATCATGTTACTCGCTGCCCAACCTCTGGGAGCAGCTTGATTTTGCACACAATGAAGTTACACCCAGGATCACATGAAATGAATGCCAAACTATTATTTTTGGGGGGAAGCAGAGCTTAGTTTCCCAAGACTGCATAATGGAACAAAATTCAGGTGAGAATATATATGAGAATCCAATAGAGGAAATCTTTAGCATCTTAACATGAATTTGTAAGGAGAAAGGGAAGTAAATGAGTGTGCATGACACCAGGTGTATATATGTTTTTTATCTATACATGTCTTTCAGTAATATACCAAGGATAACATCTCAGTAAGTGTGAGTTTACCTCTTCAAATGCTTGTAATATTTCAAAGAAGTCAAGAATGTATTGTTTTGTGTAAAAGCAAATGCAGAAGAAGCTGCTAATACAGAAAATACAGTACTTGAACCCCATGGACAACCTCTTGTTACAGCACTACATCCTGTACTGGCAAAGAGCAACAAGAAGATTTTCTACTCATCCAAGGAATTATTACATCCTGAGTTTTCATGCCAACACACACACACACACACGCACACACACGCACACACATGCACACACATGCACACACATGCACACACATGCACACACATGCACACACATGCACACACGCACGCACACACACCCACACGCACACACACGCACACACACACGCAGGCTGACTTCCATTGTGTATTAACTTTCAATGTGTCAAAACCATCAGAAGCATAATATGGAAATGTAATTTCTACCCGAATCCAAACAAAACCATGAAGCAGTTCATGTGTCGAGTGAGTGGTGATTGTGACTGTCCTGAGCGAGGAGTTGTGCAGAAATTAAACATGAGTTACAGAGTGTTTGTGGACTGCAGGATGAGGGTGGGTTCAATAATTTTGTAGGGATTTGAAAAAACCTGCTTTGTTTATAATGTGCTATTTGTAAGACTTTACATTAAGCTGTAGAAGGAAAATTGTGTCCTGCAGCATGGAAACTACAGTGGTACCTCACCTTACAAAATTAATCTGTTCCAGAGCCTTTTTCTTAACCTGGATTTTTTGTAAATTGAATCTCATTTTACATGTAAAATGTGTGATTTGTTCCAAGGCCCCCAATACTACCCCCTAAATCCTTTAAAAATTACAAAAGCATACCTTTTAAGACCTCCTTCTGCTTCAATATCGTACCGATGGTAGACGAGTTTGGCCATAATTCCTTTGCGATATCACTTAACGTCTTCTTTTCACTCGCACTGGAAATCACATGCATGTGTGTTTGTGTGTGTGCACGCGTGTGTTTGTGTGCGCGCGCGCGTGCGTGTGTGTGTGTGTGTGTGTGTGTGTGTGTGTGTGTGTGTGCGTGCATGTGCATGTCTTCTTAGCAGAGTTATAATATTACAAATGTTTATGCAAGGTTAAAAGCCTGAATCAAAAAATAAAGCAATGAGCACACTAAAAGAAACTCATGAAACAACAGTAACTCTGTCCTTTACACAAAAAGCATCATGGGAGATGCAGCTCCATAATAGCCAATGGGAGGGAGCTGCGTCATCCCTCCTAGCCAATGGGAGGCCAGCGGGGCGGGATGTTGGGAGATGGCCAATGGGAGGAAGCTGCGTCATCCCTCCTAGCCAATGGGAGGCCAGCGGGCGAGAGGTTGGAAGATAGTCAATGGGAGAGCAGCTTGTGCACTGTTTGAAAAGGCGCGTTTTAATGTTTGAATGGCGTGTTTGAATGGCACGTTTCGTAAAGAGAACTTGTTTCGTATACAGAGACAAAAAATTTTGGAAAATGTTTTTTGTAACTTTGATTTTTCGTTTGCTGGGACTATGGTAAGGTGAGGTACCACTGTATATGCAATACAGACAAAATTCATACAATTAGGTATAATAAGGTAGCAACAGTGTTTTGCCAGTAGTTTGATACTAATCTGGTAGGGGATTGAGAGCACAGAACACTTTCAAGCGATGCATCTGTTATTGAGACCCACAGATACAGATGTACAAAGACCATTCCTCCTTTACTGGGACAGATAGGTACATCGATCATGGCTTTTTTTAAGGGCAGAGAGGTGCCGAGACTTATAGTGTTGCTTCTGCCAACAGCTCTATAGCTTACATTCGGAACCCATGTACATCCATATTTTATCATTGTGTGTATGTTTTTTAGACTTACGGTGGATTATCACACTTCCTTTGTCTGAATCGAGCGCCAGTACCACAAGTTCGACTGCACATGCTCCATTGGCTCCATGAACTCCAGTCTCCATCTACATGCTGAGGGATCGGGGTCTTACTGACACACTCACCAGCCCTGCACCACTAACATATACACAGAGACAAAAGAATATGCTGTTACCACCAATATCAGCATCATAAGCTCATTACAATGTCCTTGGGATTCTCAATTTTTTTTTGCGCCTTGACACGTTCTGCATGAAAAATAGACCCCTTGCAAATGGATGTATTACCTTGTCAGCACCGCACTCTGTGCCGTCCAAAGGAGGATCCAATTTAGTCTTACAAGACGTGTCTCCTTCCACCAAACACCACAGGCCTGCACACATCAGGTGCTGAAATCACACAACCAACTTAGTTAGCTTAGCATAACTGTTATTTCATAGGTTGGTTTATCACTGCAAAACTGTTGCCAAGTTCCTGTCACTGGAATGCAGAGTATTTAAACAACAGGTGTGTATGAGTGCTCACATTCCTTGCCTGTGGCACTTCCTGAACATTGCTCTGGAGTTTAAAACCTATTATTTAATCTGTTAGAAAGTGTGGTGAACTTGATATTCAGGGAACAGTGCATCAAGAAACAAAGGAATGTAATTGTGCACCACTTACATTAGAAAAAGAAAACATTACTGAAGTCAAAAGACCAAATCAGACAGTTCATCTCTTAAGACTGGTGTCACTTCTGTGATTTTTTTCTTTTAGCCTTGAGTACATGTACTGATTTTGAACTCCGAGGTATTCAGTGAAGAATAATTCACTGTGATGTCATATTTAATGAAAACATATAACGTAATATTTAGTGAATACATGAATTAACATATTTTTGATTACACCATTTAACTAATATGACAAAATACATTTTTGTTTTCCCATTGCTTGTCATCCTTATGATGGTATTACACTGAACAACATATGGCATTTTATTTATAGATGTACACTTTATTTATTTATTATTTTTAATTAAAATCATGAAATATCAGATGATGTATAAAAAAGTAACCATAACCTCAGCATCCAGTCCAGTCGATAGTGTCCTATCTACTGTCTATAAATTATGCGAACCTCTTGACTACTGTCATAAATGATCTGTACTGGCATGATTTGTGTGATTCATACACGGATCCATACTGTATTTAATATTTTCATTCCATTTTGGAGGGGGGGGTAGCGGCAAGCAGAAGACAAGCGCAAGATCCATAGTCTCTAAATGCATGACTAACTAAAACTTGAATGCTGAAGGCATCAAACAATCTGTGAATGAGAGATGAATTGGAGCTAATCATTCCAATTTATTTCGATAACATTTAACCTGTCACATGTCATTAGAATAGAAGTCAGATGTTTCCTTTAAAAAATTAATGAAGATTTCTCACTTTAAAATTTCTTGCTCTATAAGTGACTGCTGTAATACAATCAAGGGGTCTGCATCATCTAAAAAAACCAAAATAAATAAATAAAGATATAGGGTACTCAGAGCATGCTCTGACTTCAGTGCAGTAAAGCTAAACATTTATTTGATAAATCCCTGAAAAAAAATAATAACTTGGCTGCATAATGATTGAAGAAATTGTCAGAGGCTCAGCCTTTTAAGTGACTGTGTCATTTAAACTTTCTTGTTTTTTTTAAACTATTCTTATTTGTACATATTTGTGCTGAACCAGTTAACCCGAATAGTAAGGAAGCTGATGCTTATCTCAGACGATACTGGTCGAGACTTAGGTACACCCTGTGAACAGATTATTGGTATCTGTAAATTAAACTGTGAATTAAAATATAAATGTATTATTCTTGAGTTTGCTCTTGGGTTCAGTTTAGTAAAGTATGTTTATTTAAAGAAGTTCATGAAGTGTGCATCATGGCAAACAATACAAGAGACTTAGAATTAAACAGCAGACGGATTAGTGCCCCAGATTGATTTAGTTCAAAGGTCAGGAAAAATAACCATTTTTTTTTTTTACTCTCCAGGTCTGACATGATGAGATGGAAGTGCCATGATAAAGAAAATGTACACCAAAGATTTAATGAAACTATCTAATGTTGTTCAATCAAATATGGATTTCAGTGACTCGGCTAACTAATACAGGGTATACATTAAAATTTGCATATAAAAACATGATGCAATAATTGACAGGTTTTATGATGTAGGATTAAAATGAGCTTCCCCCGTTTCAAAGTCCATCACCCGTCATTGGCTGGCACAAATTGAAAGAGGGCCGATCACATGATCACATTCAAACCACTACACAAGAGTACAGCAGACGACTGGTGTGGGGGTGACAAAAAACAGACTACATTAAATACTCCCTCTTTTATGGCTTGGTGCTGAAATATTAAGGTTACAAGACAAAAGTACATTACCAGGAATGGTAAGAAAAGGCAATCTATTCTTGACTACACACTCCTCCAGTCTCATAAAGCTGTCAGCAGGACTGATCCAAGGATATTTACATCCTGTACTCTTCCTCAGGACAGATGAACTAAGATAAGGAATGAAAGGAGTAAAGAACAACCTGGACGCTCTGCCCAATGGCACCACAGATCATTCTTTGTCTTGCCCAATCTTCTATCTACTATTGAGTGCATGAAAACCAATCACATGTACACCCATAAAAAGGGCTTCTTGGGGTTCATTTGATAGTTGAGAGGATTTTGTAGCATCATAAATGGGTTTTACTTAGAACTCGTTTTGAAAGTTAAACCCTCTGTTCTAGGGTTCCAGACAGAATCTTTAAATATCTCGACAGAGAGATAAATCTGGCTACTTAAGCCATTCATCTCCAATAACAGTGGACTAATAATCTAACCAAGGAATACAGAGTGCAAGGTAGAAAAACACCCAAAATGAGACATTTTGTATGTGTGTGTATATGTGTGTGTATGTGTGTGTGTGTGTGTGTGCGTGCGTGTGGTTTCGGAATGGCTGTTATAGTTGAAAAGTAGGTTGTGAGGTTGGGCTCTCACAGCATCTCAAAGGGCTCCTCATGGTGTGCATCTCTCATAGCCTCTGACAACCAAGCATGACTCCTACCTCCACGTGGCGAAACTGACATTACAGACAGGAGCAGGAGCGAAGGCGAGTCACTGGTGCCTTAAAACCAGTCGCCCGGGAAAGGCAGCTCATCTAGGGGAAGGAAAACCTTGATTCCAAACCTCCACTGTCTTGTGGCAAGACCTGATCTCAGGAAAGGCTTCAGGAAGGGCACCTCGAGGTTAAAGGCCTGGAGTGGAACACCATGAGACAATTGTAGCTGTAATGCACCTGCATCTGGCAGCTCCGACAGTTGGCCTGGCACCAAGTCGTATGAGTTCATCTTTTCTCTTGGATCCTGCCAGTGACACCGACAGGGGGGGCACTGAAGTCTGGGCAGCACAGCATCTCCATATTACCCACCCAGGCCCTTGGCACACACCTGGAGAGTGGCCTCCAACAGAGTCAATCAACGCCTGGTCAGCAAGCTGTCCGCAGCCTGCAGGAAGTTCGGGCTAACAATCAGCCTTGAGAAGACTAACATCATGGTGCAGGGTGTCGAGTACCCACCATCCATCACAATCGGGGACTCACAGTTATCATATACACAGACTCAAAAAGTAAATGCTTGGGTGTCGAAAGCTGAGGAACATGGCAGAACTTGGGATACATCAAAGAAAGGAGTGAGAAGGAAACATGCAGCCTCCATGCACACCCAATCCATATACACCTGTGGCAACTGTAAGAGGGACTGCCACTCCAGGACTGACCTTTACAGACACGCAAGACCCTGTCATGCTCTCTGACTTTGTCTCCAAAACCTCTTACATGTGCTGTCCCTCTGATGTACTCATTCCTGATCCTATCCATCCTCGTTACTCCCAAAGAAAACCTCAACATTTTCATCTCTGCTACCTCCAGCTCTGCCTCCTGTCTTTTCCCCAGGGCCACTGTTTCTAAACCATACAACATCGCTGGCCTCAACACCGTCTTGTACACTTTTCCTTTAATTCTTGCTGATACCTTCCTATCACACATCACAACGGATACTTTTCTCGAACACTTTTCTCTTTGTATGAAATATGTATTAAAAGTAAAAGAAATTTGTTTTTTAAACCATTTAAACATTTTATTAACATATTAAACCATTTTATTAAGATATTTATTAATTAAACCAGTATTAAACATTTTTATTAACACACACACACACACACACACACACACACACACACCTCCCTCTGTCTCGCTCTCTCTCTCTCGTACGCGCTGCGGACCACGCCCACAAGACGTGAAATTCAAAGCGCATTCCCTGCTTGACGATTTACTGAATTAAAACAACTTAAAAAAATAAACTAAAAACTAAAGCGTTAGACCTTCTTTCTCTCTCTCTCTCTCTCTCTTGCGCACGCGCTGTGGGCCACGCCCACAAGACGTGAATTCAAAGCACTACTTGTCAAACTCAACTTTAATTTGATTCCTTTAGTGATCGGAATTCCAGATGAGCTCAAATGCACCCACATTTCTTAAACATTTACTGAATTATACAACTTAAAAAACTAAACTAAAAACTAAAGAGTGAAGCTTCCTTCTGTCTCTATCTGGGAGGCCAGCTGGGCGGGATGTTGAGAGACAGCCAATGAGAGATCAACTTGCGCGTCGATTGGTGTGTTTGAATTTCTTTTCGTAAGAGGGGGTTGTTTCGGATCTCGGGGACGGAAATGCAAGAAAACATTTTTTTGTAACCCGGGGATTTCGTACACAGGGGTCTTTGTAAGTTGGAGGCCGACTGCATATATATATATATTCTTCTATCATCACCTGAAGAGAGAGGATGGTTTCACCACCCCTCAAAACAGATCTGTAGTGATAAATGGAGTTTCAATAGAAAGTCCTTGTCCTGTCCTTTTATTTTTATTGCCCTACCAAAAAGTATTGAGCACTGTCCTACGGAAGGATCTACTCATAAAATCATATATATATATATATATATATATATATATGTGTGTGTGTGTGTGTGTGTGTGTGTGTGTGTGTGTGTGTGTGTGTGTGTGTGTATATTTCTATGTATGTATCTGTGCACGTGTATATATGTGTGTGTGTGTGTACAGTGGCACCTCTACTTATGAGTGTCCCTTATAACGAATTTTCTATGATACGAGCTTCAATCCCACCAAAAATCTGCCCCATCCAACAAGCAAATTTTTGATTTTGGAGCTCTGCTGGGGAAATGGCTTTTCCAGGCCGATTAGCCTTGTATTCTTCTCTGTGTATTCCTTCGCGCTCTGAGAGCTCCTTGTGCAGTGCTTCTGAATTATTTTCTGTGATGCCCCCGATAGGAAGAAAAAAAACATTTTACACTGCCCACCCCCACCAGCACCCCGTACGTGACTAGTGACTATAAATAGTGTTTACTGCACTTCATATCGTTTGCTCAGTGCTTTTTCCCAACACCACAAGGAAAACACAGTGAGAGCGCCACTGCCACTTGGTGTAGAGGATGCGCAATCACACGAAAGGCTGGTCCAGTTTGTTAACACTAGAAGTGACCAATGTTAAAGCTCAAAATGCCATGCATTTTTAGTGAAATTACCTCCCTGTTTGATATTGAATGCAGAAAATACTAAATAAATTGCATTATATAACCTTATATGGTATATGAAGACTATATAGATGCCTTTCAAAAAATTTTTTTGAGGTCATCGAGGTCAAATTTGGGTCACTTGACTTCAATTTCAAGATGGCCGCCACATTTTCTCTTGGTTAACTTTTCCTTAGGAGGAGAATATATGATTCCTGTTTTCATAAATGAAAAAATGGAGATAGCCAAGTCGTTCCAAATGTCAAAATGATGAAATCAACACAAAAAATTCCTTCATGTCTTCTATATTAAGTATTTTATGGCTAAAAACATCAACTCTCTTACCAGATATAAAAATGGCAGTTCTTGCTATCGTCTGAATCTTCTTCTTCTACTTTCGGCTGCTCCCTTCAGGGGTCGCCACAGCAAATCATCCGCCTCCACCTCACCCTGCCCTCCGCATCTTCTTTTCTGACTCCAACGACCTTCATGTCTTCCTTCACCACATCCATAAATCTCTTCTTTGGTCTTCCTCGAGGCCTTCTGCCTGGTAGTTCCAACCTCAGCATCCTACTGCCAATATACTCACTATCCCTCCTCTGTACATGTCCAAACCATCTCAATCTAGCCTCTCTGGCTTTGTCTCCAAAACATCTTACATGGGCTGTCCCTCTGATATACTCATTTCTGATCCTATCCATCCTCGTTACTCCCAGAGAGAACCTCAACATTTTCATCTCCGCTACCTCCAGCTCTGCCTTCTGCCTTTTCTTCAGCGGCACTGTTTCTAATCCATACAACATCGCTGACCTCACCACCGTCTTGTACACTTTTCCCTTCATTCTTGCTGACACTCTCCTATCGCACATCACACCGGACACTTTTCTCCAACGATTCCAGCCTGCCTGCACACGTTTCTTCACCTCTTTTCCACACTCTCCATTGCTCTGGATTGTTGAGCCTAAGTACTTAAAATCCTCCACCTTCGTTATCTCTGCTCCCTGTAACATCACCGTTCCTCCTGGGTCCTTCTCATTCACACACATGTATTCTGATTTTCTGAGGCTAACCTTCATTCCTCTCCTTTCCAGGGCATACCTCCACCTCTCTAGATTTTCCTCCACTTGTTCTCTGCTCTCACTACAGATCACGATATCATCTGCAAACATCATAGTCCATGGAGATTCTTGTCTCACCTCGTCTGTCAGCCTGTCCATCACCATAGCAAACAAGAAGGGGCTCAGAGCTGACCCTTGATGCAGTCCCACCTCCACTTTGAATTCGTCGGTCACACCGACAGCACACCTCACCACTGTCTTACATCTCTCATACATGTCCTGCACCACTCTCACATACTTCTCTGCCACTCCAGACTTCCTCATGCAATACCACAGTTCTTCTCTTGGCACCCTGTCATATGCTTTTTCCAGATCCACAAAGGCACAATGCAGTTCCCTCTGACCTTCTCTGTACTTCTCTATTAACATCCTCAAAGCAAACATTGCATCTGTGGTGCTCTTTCTTGGCATGAAACCAAACTGTTGTTCACAAATGCTGACCTCTGCCCTTAGTCTAGCTTCCACTATTCTTTCCCATAACTTCATCGTATGGCTCATCAACTTTATCCCTCTGTAGTTGCTGCAACTCTGCACGTCTCCCTTGTTCTTAAAAATGGCCACCAGCACACTTCTCCTCCACTCCTCCAGCATCTGCTCACTCTCTAGTACCTTGTTGAATGTTCTTGTCAGAAAATCTACAGCTACCTCCCCTAGACACTTCCATACCTCCACAGGTATATCATCAGGACCAACTGCCTTTCCATTCTTCATCCTCTTCAATGCCCTTCTCACTTCACCCTTACTGATCTTTGCTACATCCTGCTCCTCAATGGTCACCTCTTCTACTCTTTTTTCTCTCTCATTTTCCTCATTCATCAGCTCTTCAAAGTACTCTTTCCATCTTCCCAGCACACTTCTGTCATCAGTCAATACATTTCCCTCTCTGTCCTTTATCAATCTAACTTGCTGCACGTCCTTCCCATCTCTATTTCTCTGCTGTGCCAACCTGTATAGATCATTTTCTACCTCTTTACTGTCCAACCTATCATACAAGTCATCATACGCCCTCTGTTTGGCCTTAGCCACTGCTACTTTCGCCTTACGCTGTGTCTCCCTGTACTCCTGTTTACTCTCTTCGGTCCTCTCAATGTCCCACTTTTTCTTAGCTAACCTCTTCCTTTGTACACACTCCTGCACTTCCTCATTCCACCACCAAGTCTCCTTATCTACTTTCCTTCCAGAGGACACACCAAGTACTCTCCTACCGGTCTCCCTGATCACATTGGCTGTGGTTGTCCAGTCATTTGGAAGCACTTCCTGGCCACCCAAAGCCTGTTTCAACTCCTCCTTGAAGACAACACGACACTCTTCCTTTTTCAGCTTCCACCACTTTGTCTTCTGCTCTGCCTTTGCCTTTTTCACCTTTCTCACCATCAGAGTCATCCTGCACACCACCATCCTATGCTGTTTGGCAACACTCTCACCCACTATGACTTTGCAGTCACTGACTTCCTTTAAATTACATCGCCTGCACAAGATGTAGTCTACCTGTGTGCTCCTATCTCCACTTTTATAAGTCACCCTATGCTCCTGTTTCTTCTGGAAGAAAGTATTCACCACAGCACCAATGACCACTCTTTCACCTCTGGGGGTACTCTGCATCACTTCATCTAAGTCACTCCACAGTCTCTCCTTCTCTTCTAGCTCACATCCTGCCTGTGGGGCATAAGCACTAACAACATTGAGCATTACACCTTCAATTTCTAACTTGAGACTCATCACTCTGTCTGACACTCTTTTCACTTTTAGAACATTCCTGACAAACTCCTCCTTCAAGATGACTCCTACTCCATTTCTCTTCCCATCCACACCGTGATAAAATAGCTTAAACCCTGCTCTTAAGCTTTTAGCTTTGCTACCTTTCCACCTGGTCTCCTGAACACACAGTATGTCCACCTTCCTCCTCTGCATAATGTCAGCCAGCTCTCTACCTTTTCTTTGCATAGTTCCAACATTCAAAGTCCCCACTCTCAGTCCTAGACTCATGCCTTTCCTCTTCTCTCTCTGCCTACGGACACGCCTCCCACCTCTCCTTCTTCGACGTCTTCGACCAACAGTAGTCCAATTTCCATCAGCACCCTGTTGATTGACAGCACTGATGGCGGTCGTTGTTAACCCGGGCCTCGACTGATCCGGTATGGGGGTAATACTTCTGATTTGCATCATAAATATTTGGCATTGGTTTTACGTCGGATGCCCTTCCTGACACAACCCTCTGCATTTCTCCGGGCTTGGGACCGGCATGAGGGGGAGAGACACTGGTTAGTGCCCCCCCCCCCCCCCCCCACCTCATGGCTGCATTTTGCTATCGTCTGAATATGTTGAGTTATTATAATTCTCTATTAACAGTTTGAATGTAATGGCCTTATTTCTATGATAAGACTTAACTTACTCTGATGAAAAACATATTTTCAATGATTTCAAGTGGGTAACTGTGGTCATGTGACCAGAATGTGATCAAGACTGACGGAAACATACATGAATGTGTGAATATAATATCAGTGAGTACATATTCAATGCTATAAATGCTTATAATAACAATTATACATTTAAAAATAATGCATAAGATGTAATTATAAATACACACGCATACAGATGCGCACGTGCGATTCTCAGTTGAAAGTGATTGCCGATGCGAGTGAAAAGAAGAAGCGGACTCGTGGCATGCAGTTGAGTGATATCGCAAAGGAATATGGCCAAACCCGTGTATCATCGGTACGATATTGAAGCAGAAAGAGGAGTTAAAACTTAAAATACTTTTATCATTTTTAAAGGGTTTAGGGGGTAGTATTGGGGGCCTTGGAATGAAACAGGCCTTTTACATGTAAAATGCAGCTCAACTTACGAAAAAAATCAGGTTACGAAACCACTTCAGGTACCACTGAGGTACCACTGTACTTATGAAATTAATCCGTTCCAGTGCCTTTTTCGTAACGCAGGAGTTTTGTCAGTAAAGGTTGCATTTTACATGTTAAACGCCTGATTCGTTCCAAGGCTCCCAAAACTACCGAAGAAACCCTTTAAAAATGTTAAAAGGACGCCAATTTTGCATGAAATATGTGTTAAAAGTAGAAGAAAATTATTTATTAAATCATTTAAACATTTTATCAACATATTAAACCATTTTATTCACATATTTTCTAATTAAACTATTATTAAACATTTTTTTATTAACACACACACACACAAACACACACACACACACACACACACACATCTCTCTTTATCGTTCTCACAGACATAATACAGCACTCATTAAATGTGTATTGTATACACATTAAATGTTTATTGTGGAGCTGCAGGCCACATCCACAAGGAGGACGCCATTTTAAGACATGAATTTCAAAGAGCATTCCCTGCTTGACAGATCGGAGGTCCAAACTCAACTTTAACTTGATTCCTTGAGGGATTGGAGGTCCACATTTATTAAAACATTTACTGAATTAAACAACTTAAAAAACTAAACTAAAAACTAGAGTTAAGCCTCCTTCTGTCTCTCTCTCTCACGCAATACAGACCCACGTGCGTGCGTGCACTCTCTGACGGAATAATTCTATTTAAATGTTTAAATGGACGGGATGTTTTATTTAAAGCGGAATTACAGTACCTTTTTGAAAGATCAGAAGTCCTGGTTCAATATTAACTTCCTTCCTTGTGAGATCGGAGGTGTTTTTCCACGAAACACTCTGCTCATGCTTCTTCTGCTTCAATATCATGACGAAATAATCACCTCCGTCACTGTATTTCCGCTTTAAGCTCTCCGTCTGGTTCAATATTGTCCCGATTGTAGAGGGGTTTCGGCGATAATGAAATAGAACGCTGCATTATCAATCTCAAAACAAGCCAACAGCCAACTCTCCTTTGACAAACAGGAAGTATGGTACAGGAAGTTCGCTGCGTCATCCCTCCTAGCCAATGGGAGGCCAGTGGGGCGGGATGTTGGGAGACAGCCAATGAGAGAGCAAGTCACGCATCGTGTGAAATTTTGATTGCCGCATTTGAATTTTCAATGGCGCGTCTGGCGCTTTTCTTAAGAGGAGGTTGTTTTCGTATCCCAGGGACGAAAACTTGGGAAAATGTTTTTCGTAACCCTGGATTTTCATACCCAGGGGGTTTCGTAAGTCGGGGGCTGACTGTGTGTATGTGTATCTATATTTTATATTGTATATATATATATATATATATATATATATATATATATATACACACACACACACACACACACACACACACACACACACACACACACACACATATATATATATATGTATATATATATATATATATATATATATATATATATATATATATATATACACACATACATATACACACACACACACATATATATATATATATATATATATATATATATATATATATATATATATACACACACATTTTTAAAGGGATTATAGGGTTTATCAAGTCCAAACACTGGAGCCTTGGAACGAATTAGGTGTTTACCATGTAAAAATGCGACCCCTACTGACGAAATCCCCTCGTTACGAAAAAGGCTCTGGAACGGATTGACTTCGTAGGTAGGGGGCCGACTATATTATACACACACACACACACACACACACACACACACACACACACGCACAGTAGGCCCTCGTTATTCACGGGGTTTCAGTTTCAGCACCTCCCGCGAATTAAGATAATCCAGGAGTTCTATACTCAGAAGTAAAACTCCATGTATCATATTACATGCGCGAATGATCAAATGGAAGTAAAATACAATGTATCTATTACATGTGCTAAAATATGCTCCTTAAACACATTCTATAGACAGTCTTACTCATTAATACAGTGTTAATGCATTAAAATGTAGTAATGATTCAGAAAAACTTTTTAATTTTGTACTGTGATATTTATTACTAAAATACACAAACATTATACAGTATGAACCAAACCCCCGCGAATCACGAGGGCCTACTGTAATTAGTTATAAGGCAGGATTATAACAAAAAACAAGAGAGCTAATCAGTTGTGGGGTAGGAGTTTTGTGGAGTTCTGCTTTCTTAAACGCCTATGTTTTTGGTCTCTCGCATGGATTTTAACTGCTGTACTACTACTACTCAACAGGTCCTTAGACATTCCATAAAGACTCGTGCCATTTTCTTTAATATAATTTTTTACATTTATTTTGGCTTTTCTCACTAACAGCTGACTGACTGAATGGCTGTGCTGCTGGCAGAGAAAAGGTGTAATTGGGCAAGAAAAAGCATTTGCTTACAAATGTGAAATTAGCCATAGAGTGAAAATTAGCAGTGTTGAAATACAATTATTTTTTTCTGAGGTCTTGTCCTTTGTGTTTGTATTCCAAGTATAGCAAAACAAGCTAAACTAAAAAACTGGCGAAAGGACAAGTCTCTCATAATAAACTGACTGACTGGCTGAGTAAAAGAAACACTCAATTTAATGACACCTCTCTCATTCTCAGATTGCTTAACTGCTGCCAAATCCTATAATGGTAGCCTTATAAAGAGAAACTCTAAAATAAAGAAAACGAGTTGGCTTTTGCCACCCACCTCCATATTGTTGCAGAAGGTTGCGTTGGTGCCGAACAAAATCTGGCATTGTTCGTCTGCGCTGTAATGCATACCAGGCAGCTTTGCAGGAAGACGCACCAGGTAACGACTCCGTGGGTCAGTCTGTAGCAAACAGGAACTGGCCTTCGACCTGAGAAAATGGAGAGTTTGTTTCTAAATAAATTTTAGTGTGCAATGCCATGAGATCCCTTAATAGGAAAACTAAACTTGGATAAGGAATAATCAGGTACACGGATCTAACCTTTGTATTAAGTGTTTTTCAGGTCTGGTTATGATAATATCAAGTTGAAAAAAAACACATTGGTATCCATAAACAAATATCAGTTTCTTCTTGCTTTCCAGCTTTGAAAATGATTCCCACCCAACACGAATAAAACTACATATCCTCCACAAGAAATGCCTAGCTGCATTCTAACATGATAAGCATGACATGTCAAAGACTACACATTTTTACAATGTTGAATTTATCCATTAAAAAAATCTTTTAAATGTAGCTAAGATGCATCAATGGAGGTTTGGCACAGATATATTGCTTGCATACAAAAAATGTCTAGCATCTGATACATGGGAATGAACGCATCAAGCACACAGATGCCACCAATTTCCACGGTCTCTAACAATCGAATCTCTATGTATGATGGTGCGGTGAAAGGTTTTTCATGTTGGTGAAATCTGACATCAGCTCTGTGAAATTACAACAGTGCTCAAAAATCTTAGCGTTCTATTATATCATGACTTCAATCATGTAGAGCAGACCTGAAGTCCTGAAAAAAGTGAGTCTTCGACAAACCAGAGTGATTTTAGAAAGGCCCAATCTGATTTAGACTGTCAAAGCCCAAAAGTCTCCCACGACCCAGACTTCTAATCAAAACTCTCAAAACTCACGAAACTCATGAACCAACAGTACATCTCTCCTTTTCGCGTGTGACAAACAAGCTGATGGGTACAGTACTATGGAGCTTCAGTTCCCTCCTGGCCAATGGGAGGTCAATGGGAGGCCAGCTGGGCAGGATGTTGGGAGACAGCAACTCGCGCATTGTTTGAATTTTAGAATGGCGTATTTGTATTTTTGAATGGCGCGTTTGGCACTTTGTGTAAGATGTTGTTTCATAGCCAGAGGGCAAAAATTTAGCAAAATATTTTTTTCAATCTGGATTTATATATATATATATATATATATATATATATATATATATATATATATATATATATATATATATATATATATATATATATATATATATATAATGGTTTAATATATTAATAAAATGTTTAAATGGTCTAATAAATAATTTTCTTTTACTTTTAACACATATTGCATACAAAATTGGTGTACTTTTATCATTTTTCAAGGGTTTATCCAGTCCAAACACTAAAGCCTTGGAATGAATTAGGCGTTTAACATATAAAATGCGACCCCTACTGACGAAATCCCTGCGTTACAAAAAAGCCTCTGGAACGGATTAATTTCGTAGGTAGGGGGCCGACTGTATATATATATATATATATATATATATATATATATATATATATATATATAAGTAAAAATAAAAGGACAGGACAAAGGTTCATTTTCACTACAGATCTGTTTCGAGGGGTGGTGAAACCATCCTCATGTTTGCAGATGACATCGTGATCTGTAGTGAGAGCAGAGAACAAGTAGAGGAAAATCTAGAGAGGTGGAGGTATGCCCTGGAAAGGAGGGGAATGAAGGTTAGTCTCAGTAAGACAGAATACATGTATGTGAACGACAAGGGCCCAAGAGGAACGGCGAGGTTACAGGGGGCGGAGATAAAGAAGGTGGAGGATTTTAAGTACTTAGGCTCAAAAATCCAGAGCAATGGAGAGTGTGGAAAAGAGGTCAAGAAGTGCATGCAGGCAGGTTGGAATGGATGGAGAAAAGTGTCCTATCACTCTGTGATAGGAGAGTATCGGCAAGAATGAAGGGAAAAGTGTACAAGACGGTGATGAGGCCAGCGATGTTGTATGGTTTAGAGACAGTGGCTCTGGGGAAAAGACAGGAGGCAGAGCTGGAGGTAGCAGAGATGAAAATGTTGAGGTTCTCTTTGGGAGTAACGAGGATGGATAGGATCAGGAATGACCACATCAGAGGGACAGCACATGTTAGATGTTTTAGAGACAAAGTCAGAGAGGCTAGATTGAGATGGTTTGGACATGTACAGAGGAGGGATAGTGAGTATATTGGTAGTAGGATGCTAAGGTTGGAACTACCAGGCAGAAGGCCCAGAGGAAGACCGAACAGAAGATTTATAGATGTGGTGAAGGCGGACATGAAGGTTGTTGGAGTAAGAGTAGCTGATGCAGAGGATAGGGTGAGATGGAGGCAGATCATTTGCTGTGGCAACCCCTGAAGGGAACAGCCAAAAGGAAAAGAAGAAGATACATACATACATACACACACACACACACATATATATATATATATATATATATATGTATATATGTGTGTATGGCTCTTAGAGGATTATATTTTAAAATATGTCTTTTTTTTGGCTCTCTTAGTCAAAAAGGTTCCTGACCTCTGAGCTAAAGCCTGCGAGATGTATATTCTAGATTTTAGCTTTAATGATTATTATCAGGCATGTTAAAACCATTGCTTTGCTATTGCAGCATTCTTAGACGGTCAGGCCAAATGGGTAAATTCTGACAGCCCAGAGTTAGTTCATGGACTCTGGACATTTAGCTGGTTTTAGTTGCAGTTTGTACGCAATCAACCATTGAAAGAGTGCAGAGCAACACGTTACAGTTTTGGATAATTACTCCTAATCAGTACTACAATTAAGGGATATTTACATACCCTTGTGGTACATTGATCTTAAATGACCCTGCAATCAAAACCATAATAAAATTATTTGAAAGCCGAGTTGATGCAGTGTTGAAGTACTTAAATGATTCACACAACAGCAAACATTTTAGAAATCCCCCCCATCAAAATTAAACAAGCCTGACAGCAAACTAACTAAACATGGAGAACAGCAAAGTGTTTAATGAGTCTTTTGTCAACTATGGAGAATTTCCAAGACAATATTGAAGATGGCAAAATGCTGTGTGATTATGAAATTATACCACACGAATGTGTTTACGCTATTGAATTTCAGGGGAGGTAATGAAGAGCCCTGTATGATGGGTGGATAGCTATGAAGTCATATTATTTGTATATGTAATGAACTGACCAAAAAACAGCCAACACCTTTATTTAATGAGCAGATATGCAAGAGCGGTCACTGCGTTTCACAACGGACAAATTATTGGCCAGCATCAAGTAAATAAAACAGTGCAGATTGCAGAAATGACTAAAATTCGGTTTGGCAATATCTATCCCATTATTACCACCTGGAAAACCAGTTGTGACCCATTATTGCAGAGGAAAGGACCTGGTTCAAGATTGTAGGAAAACAATTTTGTATAGTCATGATCAGAGATCACCAAAACATTTGGTGAAGTTGAATCATCAAAAAAAAAAAAAAAAAAAAAAAAAAAAAAAAAAAAAAAAACAGTAAAACTCAGCTGTTTAAGAATGAAAGTAATACCCCCATTTCACTGTAGCACAGCATGCAATGATCATGGCGGAAAGGCGTGGAACGCAGTCTATGCAAGAGCTTTGGCATTTTTACACGGAAAATGGGTCAAAATCCCATGGGAAAATGGAAATGCGGAATACTTTCGGAACGTTCACGGCATGTGAAAATTGACACGGCAAATTACGGCAAAACGGTACAATTTTGGAAGTAGTACGGAAAAGCCCACAGATGAACTGCGGAACAAGTACGAATAGCTACAGATTGAAAAGAAACACTTTCAGATAATTCACGGATCGTTCATGGAAAGCACAGAACACTTGGGGAATAACTACTTCACTAATCCATTTGAAAAGAAAGAGCTTCGGCGTGATTGTAGAACACGTGGAATGAAAGTTGAACATAAATTGACTGAGGAATACCCGGTGTAACCACGTTTCAAAAATAAATCGGCAAAGATCAAAGGATTTGCACCTGATTGCATATATAAATACAGTCGGCCCTCTACTTACGAAAGCCTCTGAATACGAAAAATCCAGGTTACGAAAAAACATTTTCCTAAATTTTTGTCCTCTTTTTACAAAAACAACCTCTTTTTACGAAAAGCACCAAACACGCCATTCAAAAATTCAAACGATGCAGGAGTTGCTCTCTCATTGGCTGTCTCCCAACATCCCGCCCCGCTGGCCACCCATTGGCGAGGAGGCAGCTGAACTGTACCCATACTTCCTGTACCCATACTTCCTGTTTGTCACACGCGTGAGAGAGGAGAGTTGAACAGAAATGTTGGCTCGTGAGTTTATTTTGAGATTGATCATTGCAGTGTTATATTTTGTTATCCATCATGGACCTGGAAAATACAGAAAAGCGGAAATACGGAGGCAATTATTTCGGAATGATATTGAAGCAGAAGGAAACGAGCGTACTCCATAGAACAAGACCTCCGATCTCGCAAGAAAGCAAGTTAATATTGAATCAGGACCTCTGATTTTTCAAACAGGTACTGCAATTCCACGTTTAATACAACATCCCATCTATTTAAACATTTAAATACAATTGTTCCGTCAGCTGCGTGTGGGCGGAGCCCGCATTCGGCAAAACACACCAGAGACAGGAAGAGTTTTGTGTGTGTGTGTGTGTGAGAGAGAGAGAGAGAGAGATAGAGAGAGAGACAATGTGTGTGTGTGTGTGTGTGTGTGTTAATAAAGACCTCCGATCTTGCAAGGAAGCAAGTTAATATTGAATCAGGACCTCTGATCTTTCAAACAGGTCCTGTAATTCCGCTTTAAATACAACATCCCGTCTATTTAAATATTTAAATAGAATTATTCTGTCAGCGGAGCCCACATTCAGAAAAACACACCAGAGAGGGAGAGTTTTGTGTGTGTGTGTGTGTGTGTGTGTGTGTGTGTGGGAGAGAGAGAGAGACAGAGAGAGAGATAGAGAGAAACAGTGTTGTGTGTGTGTGTGCATGCACGTTAATAAAAAATGTTTAATAATGGTTTAATTCATAAATATGTGAATAAAATGGTTTATTAAATAAATTTCTTTTACTTTTAACACATATTTCACACAAAATTGGCGTACTTTTATCATTTTTAAAGAGTTATGGGGTAGTCTTGGGAGCCTTGGAACGAATCACGCGTTTTACATGTAAAACTCCAGGCTACGAAAAAGGCTCTGAAACGGATTCATTTCGTAAGTAGAGGGCCGACTGTACTTGGATTCGACCAAGGAAACTCATTCTGCCAAATAGCTTATATACAATATAATATACCAGGGGTCGGGAATCTATGGCTTGCGAGTCAGATGTGGCTCTTTTGATGACTGCATCTTTCTCTCAGATAAATCAGATGGTGTTTCTTAACAGAATACCTCATAATAATTTCGCTGTCATTTCAATAAAAATACAGAAAAAATCATCAAATGAAACAAAAACATAAATAATTGTCATGCATTTTAATCTATACAACTATTTTCCATGCCACTTGTTTCTCAGGCACGCAGCGGAAAGCCAATCCTTTCTGTACTGCAGTGTGTGGGAGGGTCTGATACGAGTTGTTGTTGGGTGAAGAGGTAAGTTACCCTTGTTTTTGATCAGTTCATTTGTGCAGAGCGAACCCTTTCAACCAAGATGGCGAAAAGAAAAAAAAAAGATGAGGAGTACAACCACTGAATGAAGATTTGGAAAGACTTGCATGAAGCCAAGCAGAGCTGGCAAGCAAACACAAATGGACAGACATGAAAAAACTTTAACCCGCAGATCAACTGATTGTCAAAACTTGGAATGCACTTCCTGTCAAAGACCAAACACTGCAGCGTGTGAGTCTTGTCGTATTGACCATGTTTGGCTCTACATATGCATGCGAACAATCCTTCTCACACCTGAAAAACGTCAAGACCAACCTGCGGTCACGTTTAACAGATGGAAGCCTAAACACCTACATGAAGCTGAACCTCACCACGTATCAACCAGACTACAAAGCCATCAGCAAAACAATGCCGCACCATAAATCGCATTAATAGTAAGAAGTATTTTTCTTATTAATAAATAACTTTGTTATAACAATGTTGTTTAAAATAAATTCAACGTCACCTTGAGATGAGGCGAAGATTTCTGCTCTTCTCTTTTCAGGTTAGTTCATCTATTCGGTGTGTGGTGCATTTCAGAGCATCATCCGGGCTTTATTCTGACTCCCCAATTCCTCTGATTGAGTCTGTGCTGGATGAAAGCATGTACTTGAGCCCGTGTTTAAGACACGCTGATCTTTGAACCCCGCTTTGTATTTGCTTGATCATTTATTATAAGGCGGTACGTTAAACATGGCTGTGCGTGCGGTGCACTCTGTACTCCGTCCGCACGCACGTGACCATCAACATGAGGAGGATGATCATGCAGATCCGATCGAAGTCTCAAGCAAATCAGCAGTGGATCAGTGAATCAGAAGAAGGTGAAATACTCACGGTGTGCCATAAATGGACTTCGATCGGGTCTGCATGATCATCCTCCTGATGCCGATGATCACGTGTGCACGGACTGAGTACAGAGTGCACCGCACGTACAGCCAAAGTAAGGGGCAAAGCACCCAGCAAGCACTTGGTCTGATGCTGCTGCTGCTGCTGCTGATGGTGCTGATGGTGTGTGATGTGTAGAGCAGCTCTCTCAGTCACTGCTTCTGACCATACGGAAGAGGATAAGTTACAGAACACTTGCGGTATAAAAGGAAAGACTATGGACTACTTGTGGAAATGACAGAATGTTTAGGGAAGGACTTCGGAACCAAAGCGAACACTCAAGGATTTTTTTTCAAAAAAAAAGTTCAAAAGCACGTTCACGGAATATTTTGGCCTGCCGGAAGCATATGGAAGTGGAGGAAGACTTAAGGAATCAGACGGAATGATAAGGAAGATGATGCACTTGGGAATAATTGCGGAATGTTTTCGGATGACAACATTTTTGCTTCTGTAAGTCTGTCGTGCTCCAGTGAAATGGTGGTATAAGAAACAATGGTTTAGAGAGGATGAGAAATCATTTTCAGACATGAGTTGGCACAAAAGATTTCTTATCCCCATTGTAAATCTTTGGGATGTACTGAAGATTTTATGAAGTATCGCCAATCCTCAGCACGAAAACTTGGTTTAAAAAAACAAATTAATACAACTCGGAACTGAACGATAAAATTGTGCACAAGTTTTTTGTTTGGTTGTTTGTTTGTTTTTTTGTTTTTTTATTTAGGGGGGGGTATTTTTGTCTACATTGTTGTACAGCATTAGCTTAACTCTGTGGGCCAGGTCATCCTCTTGGCAGCAAATATTTAGTCTGAATAGAATCTTTAGCATAATTCATTTTAAATATGACTGTATTTAGTCTAATGTCAATGTTTACAGTGACCGAAAGGGATTCATGGACAGGCGATGAGAATTGAATTCTTGACTGTTCTGAGCTAGAGAAACACTAAATGACTGACAAGAATCCCAAAGTTTGTTTTAAAAAAATCCTAAAAACTACCGAACTTTTAGTTCATAACCCAAAAGTCAAAATACCCTGAACACATTGTGTTCCTTCTACATTATGGACTGTTTGCTGTCTGAAACACACAGTGCACAGCTTTTTTTTTTTTTGGCTTGCTTCCTGCACTCAGGTCAATTCAGGATCAAATAGCTGTTCAGTTCTTCACTGAAACCGAATCAAAATTAAGTTCACTTAGAAAACGACAGAGAAAGACCACTTGTTTTCTGTGTGCAATTGTTGTTCTTTCCTCTATCTTAAACAAGTGCATAAATGAACCAAGGATTGATTTGAACACATGAACCTTTCAGTATGTGAAAGTAACCTCCTATTGTGCTTATGAGCCTGAGGACATTTCGTCATGACAGTGGTGATGGTTTCTCACCTGAGGAAATTTTCCAGGTCATCATGGCTGCAGGTAGACCAGGAGAGGTCACTAGGGTTACGGCCTTTAACCCACTCTCCTGACATGATGTGTGAGTGGCCCTTACAAGAAGCATGATCATCATCATGGCTCATGCCCATGCTGTAGAGAAGAACGACACATTTGTATATTTTATATACACAAACACACCTTCAGAGAACACTTCACAGCCACCTCTCATTGTTTCAAACCATAACAGTTAAGACAAATAACTTTACCAGTGACTACCCACTGTGTACTAAATACTATTTACAACACTAAAACAAAGCACAGCAGTATTGACACAGTGGTGAAAGGCTCATGTATACTGATGAGACATTCGCAGGCAAACGGCCTTGCTCCACTCAAGCTCTGACCTACTTTTCCAAAATTAAGAAAAAAGGTAATTACAAGAGTAAATACAGAGGTTAATAAAGAATAGTTTTTAGTCTTAGAATATTTTTGGGGTGCATCTCATTGTTCCTGTTCTGAAGTACACACAACTGGTAATAAAAAACAATTGTTTGAATTTTTGAGATGGCGCTTTCGTAACATGAATTTGTTTCGTATCCACAGATGGAAATTTTAGGTAAATGTGTTTCATAACCTGGATTTTTCATTTGTTGGGACTTTCATAAGGTGAGGTACCACTGTACGGTATATTGTATTTTCTTATAGTAACATTTCCTCAAAGTTAGTACATGTAACAATATGGTTCTTGGAGAATGTGGCCTCTTCCCTCTTCAGCTTATGTACATTTCTTGGGCAGTAAAATATTGGTGTAGACCAGTGTTTCCCAACCCCTGTTCCGCGGTACATTAGTGTGTCGTGAGAAATCATCAGGAGTGCCGCGGAAGATTAACCAATTTCACTTAGCGTGTAGGAACAGTGCTGTTCTGCTAGAGGGCAGTATCATTTTTGTTCCGTGGTGTGCCTCATGATTTTTCTAATGTAAAAGGTGTGCCTTGGCCCAAAAAGGTTGGGAAACACTGGTGTAGACTCTTAACTCTTCCCAGCTTGACAGTGCTGGTACCTCGTTAGCTCTATTTAATGTTAAAAAATGTAGCTTAATCTCGGCATTTAACATGGGCCTCTGATATTAAAAAATTCTATTTAGATTAGGATTCGAAATTGTTTGGATCTCACAATAAATTCAGGATATAGATTATTTTATTGCTGTATTTAAGAAAAGACTATCTGACAATTTGTCACAAGATTCATTCATTGCTTCATAATATTACCAAGTGCTCTAATTATATACTTTTTAAGTCCCTACTAAATGTACAGACTTAGATTTAGCTCAATTTTTAAGCAATTGCTTGACAAAATTCAGATGTGGTAATTTCAGATTGAGCATAGAAATGAGCAAATATAAAAATGTACCTTGAGTCTTGAGTCATAGCTGTGTTAATCTAATGTCTTCAACAAATGAAAGCGTCATTAAAAACCTGTGCCTATTTTTATATGTTTGGAAAATAAGGAATTTTGATGGCTCTCTTTAATCATGGCAATGTGTGTGTGTGTGTGTGTGTGTGTGTGTGTGTGTGTGTGTGTGTGTGTGTACGTACGTATGTATCTATTATGGGCCAGTGGCCTTATACTGAATAAATTATCTGTCTGTCTGTCTGTCTTGTTAAGAAACACAGCTCCTGCGAGCTTGTAAAACTCTGATAAGCATGCATGATCTCAGAAATAAAGATACTGTCATGGTCTCAAATGGGGTATTCTCATGTTTTGGAACTTTTATGAACATATGATAAAAAGGCATAATAGGCAAATGTTTGTAAAATCAGCTTTTTAATTTCATGGTTTTGAATGAATTTTAGGCTACAGTCACACTGCATTCAAAAATAGCCCTAACACCCCCTACCTCCAAATATGTGACTTTTCAAGACGGTCTGAACAGCACAAGTCACAAGAAATCCAAACGTTTCAATTCTGATCTTGGCCACTTGGATATGTGGTCCTGAATCAGATGAGAAAACTGATTGGTTTCTTTTTTTGCTGTTTAAATAGTCTTATTAAAATTGAAAAAAAAAGAATAACTTTCAGGTGCCATGGTGATGGAGTAGTTAGGACATCAGCCTCACACCCAGAAGGTTCTAGGCTCAGTCATTTCTGTGGAATTTGTACGATGTTCCTGCCCTTGTGAGGATTTCCTCCGACAGTCCAAAAACTTGCAATTTAAGTTATGGTATTCCAAATCGCTCCGAGGTGTGAGTATGAATGGTTGTGTGTGTTGACCCTGCAATGTGCTCACTAGCTGTTCACCTAGTGATATGCTCCAGCCTCCCTGAGACCCAATTAGGATAAAGAAAATAAGTAAGGGTGAGAAAGTAATAACTTTTTTAACTAGAAAGCACAACAGCAACAACATCAACAACAACAAAACCTATTATGTACATCATTCTAAACGAATATTATAAGAATGCTAACACATACGTAGACCGTGGCATTTCTCTGATCTCATATTATATACCGTATTCGACGTGATAAGCGCTTTAAAAATTGGAGTGGGTGGGGCGCTTATTAAAATGTCACCAGCGGAGAGGAACAGTAAGTGCTTATTACCATCGAGGTAGAAATAATAACAGAACAATGAAAGATTTTTACTGATATCTGTGTAATTCATTTTGTGGTAACAACCAAACAACTTACATGAAAGCTGAAAATAAACACAAAACAGCATAATTGTTAATAAAAGACCTTTAATCCCTCCCCGGGTTCTGTTCCTTTAAATATTTTCCTGGAAGTAAAATCGAGCCAATCAACACGAATGTCAACTTTAGCACATGGCATGTTGAACCAATCAACACGAACATAAACAAAAGAACATGGCCTGGAACGTGCTTAAATTTATGAAGTTAGTGAGCAGGAGAATCGGGTGAAAAATATTCATCATCAGTTTCTGATAGGTCCATATCTGGTTCACCGCACCATTCCTTCAGAGCATCCCATAGTTTTGCTGTAGCAGTTTCTAATGGTTCATCAGTTGTTTGACATTTACCAAGAGAACACAGCAAAAATATTTTCCTGTTTTTTAAAGCAGGGTGGAACAATCAAATGTGTTGTTACTGATGAACATTATAGACATTCTCCAGTGGCAGGGGTCTTTAAATACCGTCTAAACTCACTTTCACAGGCAGTGGACGTCTCATTTTATGGTTACAGAGACTGATCGAATAAAATTGGTAAGTTTGATCTACGATTTTGCTCTCAGTACACATGGGCGATTATTAGACATAAGATCAAAAACATTGTATACAGCTGACCCTTTACTTACGGAAACCTCTGAATATGAAAAATCCAGGTTACGAAAAACATTTTCCTAAATTTTCGTCCTCTGTATACGAAGCAACTACTTCTTACGAAAAGCGCAAAAGGAAAAAATTCACGCACTATTCAAAAATTCAAACCTGCCATTCAAACATTCAAGCGCGCCATTCAAACAATCAAACAATGCGTGAGTTGCTCTCTCATTGGCTGTCTCACAACATCTTGCCCCGCTGGCCTCCCATTGGCCAAGAGGGAGTTGAACTGTATCTATTACTGTACCCATACTTCTTGTACAGTTGAACAGGACTGTTGGCTCGTGAGGGTTTTTTTGAGAGTGATCATTGCAGCGTTATATTTCGTTATCCATCATGGGCCCCAAGAAAGTGATTCCTGGTGACACTGGAAATAAGAAGCAGGCTCCGTTATCAATCGAAGTGAAGCAGGAGATAATAAAAAAATACGAAAGTGGGATGCAGTTGAGCAAAATCGCAAAGGAGTATGGCCGAAACCACTCTACCATCGGAACGATACTGAAGCAGAAGGAGACCTTAAAAGCAACGACCCCTTCGAAAGGTCTCTCTGTGATATCGAAAAAGAGGTCATCACTGAACGACGAGATGGAGAGACTGTTAACTCCCTTGGATAAAGGAGAAAGAAATTGCTAAAGATACAGTGACGCAGGCAATTTCAGAAAAAGCAACCGCCATATTTAGTGACCTTATGAAGGAGGGTAGGGGTGACGGTTCTTCGGACCAGCAACCCCCGGACTTTAAAGCGTTGCATAGGTGGTTCGAGAGATTTAAAAAAGGTAAATAATTTTCTTTTACTTTTAACACATATTTCAAACATATTTCATACAAAACTGGTGTACTTTTATCATTTTTAAAGGATTTATGGGAGCCTTGGAATGAATCACGCGTTTTACATGTAAAATGCGCCTCTATTTACGAAAACTCCAGGTTACGAAAAAGGCGCTGGAACGGATTAATTTCATAAGTAGAGGGCCGACTGTGCATATACACACACACAGAGACACACACACACACACACACACACACACACACACACACACACACACAGACACACACACACATTTTCCATTCGGCTTTTTCCATTTTTCAGGGGTCACCACAGCGAATCATCTGATTGGCATGTTTGATTTGGCATACTTTTTACTTGAGCATAATTCGTACCCGACGAATCCACTTTTCCGATTACAAATAATGTAAATTGTCTTATGTCGGATTGTCTTAATCCGTTCTGTCATCTTTTGAACAGAAGTTAACGGTACCGTAACTCATATCATAGGTCCTCAAATTAAGTGAAAAAATTATTGAATACAGTACACTATGTTATGGTCTGTGTTGTGAGAGACTCTGGTTTTGGCAGCTCTAACTCTCTCTCACTATGGATGCTAGAGAGGGGCGTGGTTGTCACATGCAGGTGGAGTGCTAAGCACACACACCTGATTCCACTTCGCAATCACCGGGCATCTCTAACAGTGACTACGATTTCCCCATGTTCTCGTGCCTTCCCTGTCAACAATAAAGCTCATCCGTTTTCATCACACCTTGTCTCCTGCATTTTTGGGTCCGGCTGAATGTTCCTGGTGTCACAGAAGGGCTAGAAGATTCTGTGACTCCAGGAACATTCAGCCAGACCCAAAAATGCAGGCAACGGAGTGTGATAGAAGAGCTTTATTATTATACAATAATGCTGTTGTGGCATGTCATTAAAACTATACACAGTGTCAAACCACTTGTGGAGGTTTAACAATTTAGTGATACCTCGGATAATGAAGACTACTACAGTGGGTCGAGCTTTCTTTCAAAGCCCCAGTTATGGAATAGCCTTCCAGCTAACATTCGGGACTCAGACACAGTCTCTGTTTAAGATGAGGCTGAAAACTTACTTGTTTAGTAAAGCATTTTAGTAAAAGGCCTTTATTAGGTAAAGGGGTGGATCTGGGGATCTCAAGCATAGAGAGTTCTGGTAAATTGTGATGCTGGGATGCTGTCGCTCCCCCCTCTACATGCTCACCCAGATCGCTTGACAGTGGGGTGGCTGGTTTCCCACCAGCACGGGGTGCTCTCATGTCATGAACATGACTGTTCACTCTCTCTTTTAGTTATGCATTGGAGTTTGATTGATATCCTGATGTTTTGTTTTATTATTTATATGATTGTTGTTTCGCATCTATTTTCTGAAAAAAAACAGTTCCCATAAAACAACCAAATGACATGATGCTGCAACACATGATTTGCAGTTGGTAATCTTGAAATTAAAATGCTCATTATTTTTCTACCATACATAGCCTGAAACATTAGGCCCATTTTCATGTGAAGAGAGAACACAAAAAGCTATGGCTTCGTCCTGTTGATCTGTAATGTAACCAACTCCCATCCTGTTGAAACTTAATCCAGCGTAATTATGCCATTCATTAATTATTCTTGAGTTTCCTACTTATACAACAGTATCTCAGTCCTTGGCAATGTTCGACCCTCCTGATAGTGGATACAGACACTTTGGTACGTGACGTCTCAAACTCTCACCAGTTCTGTTGTTGTCGGACCAAAGTTTTTTCATCCATTTTAGATAAGTGCTTCCTCCCTAAGCGATGCAGAGTTAGTGCAGCTCCAAAGTTTTCATATTTGCGTCCAATCGTTTGTACAGATGCACGTGGTATATTTAGTTGTTTGGAAATTGCTCCTAAAGAGGAACCAGACTTGTGGAGGTCCACAATTCTGTTTCTGAGGTCTTGGCTGAGTTGCTTGAATTTTCCATTACTGGGGCAAAAAGCCAGTCTAATATATAGGGGCACATAGACTCCCAGATAACTCACAATAATGATAACTGTCGGTTTTGTTTGTGTAGTGTCGTATTTTCATTTATGGTAGTGATCATGATTGCTCTTTTCAACACAGGTACACTTTATTAGCCTTTAGCATCCCTGTTACTGTGGGGAGGTTCTTCTTCCTAAATCACTGTAAGAATAAGGTGTGACGAGCTGTGTGCTGATGCTCAGGGGTGCTGAAATAAGGGGTGAGATGTCATGAAGATGAAATACAGTCGGCCCTCTTCTTACGAAATCCCCAGAATACGAAAAGTCCAGCATACAAAAAACATTTTTCCTAATTTTTTTTTCCTGTGTCTACGAAACAAGTTTTTCTTACGAAAAGCGTCAAACGCGCTATTCAAACATTCAAGCGTGCCATTCAAACAATGCGCGAGTTGCTCTCTCATTGGCTGTCTCCCAACATACCGCCCCGCTGGCCTCCCATTGGCCAGGAGGGAGCTGAATCTCCATAGTACTGTCCCCATAAAGTGTGTTTGTCACACGCGTAAAGGAGAGTTGTACTGTTGGTTCGTGAGTTTTTTTGAGTGCGCTCATTGCAGATTATTTTTTGTTTTTTAAGTTGTTTAATTCAGTAAATTTTTAATAAATGTGGCGTGCTCCGCCGAATGTGGACAAAACGCAGCTCATCCAGACCTCCGATCCCTCAAGCAAATAAGTGAATGTTGAGTACTAAACAAATATTCAAAGCACACTTACCTGCTTGACAGATCGGAGGTCCGGACTCAACATTCATGCGTTTGCTTGAGGGATCGGAGGTCCGGATGAGCCGCGCCCCCTCTGAAAAGCTCCGGCGTCGGCCGCAATACCACCCAAATTCACATTTGTGGCGCACTCCACCGAGTGTGGGCGACGTCGCGACCGGCACCGGAGCCTCCAAGACGGGGCGCAGCTCATCCGAACATCCGATCCCTCAAGCAAACAGGTGAATGAGTCCAGACTAAACAAGTTCAAAGCGCACTTACTAGGGATTTCATTGACAATCGGAATATCGCCGATATAATTATGTCGATCTATAATCAATACCTATAAAAGGAATATCGATACTTCTAACATTATAGCTTCCTGTGTTCATAACAGCGTCTGTAGTAAATGCAATTTTCAATGACACCCTGAGTAAATGGTACGTCCCGCCTCTCTGTATGGTAAATGGTACGTCCCTGCTTCTAGTGTTCAACAGCACGGAACATTTTGAACAAGAAGAGACACGTATCACCGGATAATGCAGATATGTGTATCTTCTTGCATCATAATTATGAATTGTAAAAATGTATATCTCTTAAATTTTTCAATTGACAAGTGTTTGTAGAATAGAAACAACTTGCTTGAAATTAACTCGTAAAACAAGTGTTCATAGATTTGTTAAATACAAAAAGGTGTAAATTCTTGTCGGTGGAAAACTATTTCCTGCCTTTTATTTCAGATTTGGGTTTAGTAATTGGTCACTTTATTATAAAATATTCAATGCGTTATACAAACTACTGTAATATATCTTAGTCTGTTCTATTTAATGCATTTATGGAACAGTACAGCAATATTCTAATGTATTGATACATCTGAATTTTTTTTTATCAATATATCGATACCAACAATAGGTTTTCAATGACACCCCTAGCACTTACTTACCTGACAGATCAGAAGTCCGGTCAGCCACCACACCGCCCACACTCGACGAAGCGCGTCACAAATGTTTAATAATGTTTAATATTGTTTGGTTAATAAAAATGTTTAATAATGGTTTAATGAATAAATATATTAATAAAATTGTTTATTATGGTAATAAAATGTTTTAATGGTTTAATAAAAAATTTTATTTTACTTTTAACACATATTTCATACAAAATTGGTATACTTTTATCATTTTTAAAGGGTTTATAGGGTAGTATTGAGAGCCTTGGAACGAATCACGCGTTTTACATGTAAAATGCACCTCTACTTATGAAAAATCCAGGGAACGAAAAAGGTTCTGGAATTGACTAATTTTGTAAAAAGAGGGCCGACTGTATCGAGATTGCTTATCTGTCCTGAACCGTTCTCAGTTGTCCATTGAGACTAGAAAAGAATAGATAGATATATTCATTGCCATTTGCACAAATCTATCACAATTAAGGTACAGTGAAATTTTTGGTGCATATTCTCAGAGACAGTTTTAATACAATTAAATATTTAAAGGAAGTACGCAATTAGAACAAAAGTACCACTATACTCTACAACGTTTGCAGGGAGGCTGAAGCCAATCTCAGCTGATTCTGGGTGAAGACCAGGCACACACAACCATTCACACTTAAACATCGGGGCAATATGGAACTTCCAATTAGCCCAGTGCTTCTCAATTATTTTCTTTTTGTTAGGACTTTCGTAAGGTGAAGTACCACTGTAGTGTTATTTGTCTAAAAATAAAGCCAGAAAGCCCGAAAGTTGCCATTTGAAATTACTTTAGTTTTTTTGTAATTTATGTGATCTGCTTTTGTTTCTGCAAAATAAACAATTGAATGAACATCATCCGAGACTGGTGATTCCATAATTTTTGCCAGGAGTTATACATACTCAGAAAGTTCATTGCCAAACCAGTAACATGAAGCACACCAGCAGAAAATGTTCCCAAAATAGACAGAACACGATGATGCAATAGAAAGCTGGTCTCTGCAGTACTATTTTATGATTAATCATACAACATTAAAATGCATATAGTCATTAGATTTTTAGTGTACTGATAACATTCTTGAAATAATGTTTTGATCTTTAAAAAAAAGAAAAAAAGGCTTGAAATAAAGCTCATTAAAATCAAAATTACAAATAATCACCCAGGTATTTTCAGTTTAGTTATGGACTGGTTAACAAAAGCAGAAATAATATAAATAATCGTAACAATCTGTGCACATTTTATACGTGATCTCTATGGTGCGATGATTATACTGCAATAGTTCACCTCAGAAATGGAACACCAAGCTTGAAATAAGATCATGTGTAAGCGTTCAAGTGTCTGTTACAGAATTAACAAGTGCGCACATTTGTATGTTGATCGATCTAAAACAAATACTTGTATAGTATGTCTTCTGTCTTCCTTTCGGATTTTTTCCCTTTTACTCGGGAGTCGCCACAGCGAATCATCTGATTCGCACGTTTGATTTGGCAGAGGTTTTTACGTCGGATGCCCTTTCTGTCACAACCCTTTTAGCAAGGGACAGAAACATGTTGATGACTTTGCAGCCTACTCTTTACGAAAGTCAGCAATGGTTCTTTTACATGCCTCTCACCATATACAGTAAGAGACATGGCCCGCCTTTGATAACCCAGTTAGCTGCACTGGGGGGGGACAGTGACAACCTTGTGGAGAGTGGGACTCGAACCCCCAACCTTTGGATCAGCGATCCAGCGCCCTATACCACTAGACCACCACTACCCCAAATACTTGTTTAGTATAACTCAATGTTAATAAGTGCTCCTCTTTTTATTCCTCATGTGCAGCCAAGTTAATTTGATTCACATCCATGGGCATTTTTGAGAAGTTAGATGACCTAATCGGCATTTGTCTGCAATCTTTCTATTCTGGTACAAAATTAGAGAACCCATAGGAAACCCCTGTAAACATAGAACTCACAGAAAGGCTCCATCAGCCAACAGGTTTAAACTTGGAGGCTGCTTGTTTAAAGGAAACAGTTGAAACCAATACACCACAACACTGCTCTTTGCAAGTTATCGAGGCTGGATTTTCACTTTAAACATGTAATAAGCTTTATTTGATATTCCATCAATGTTGCAAGTTGTGGCAAAAGGTTAAATAATTACTGTAATTTGAAAATAATATCAACCTGTCTATACTTGACTCATAATGTCATAATTATTGATTTGGAAAAATACAACCAATCACTGTGGTTTTACAAAGACATAGACCAAATCATTGAAAGAAGAAAAATGAATATGCTTAATGAATAGCGTGTGCAAACAAGATGAGACGTCACATTTAATTGGTTTCCTAACATGGCTTGGTTCCATTTATAATCCCACAGATTAAGCTATGATCGCCAACCACAATTCTCAGTTTGTTTTCACCAACTGTTCAAAACAAATGATCATTTATGGATCCAAAAAGTTATTCTTGTGTGATGAATGTCATCATAATGTGATGTTAATCAGAGAAAATTAATGAAACATGGAGGCAAGTCTCCAGAGTTCAGACTATATTTTACATTTGTTTGGGTTTTTTCTGAGTTTCTGACAGTCAGACAGCATTCAAACAATCAGTTCCACTATATGGGACAGAAACAAAACAGCCTTTCTAAGTATCTGAAGAGTAAGAATTTGCCAAGGTGTCCTGCCCATTAAAGTGTATTGGAGCATGTAAATGTCAAGTCGACATATATAGCTTGTTGGCTAATCCAAGTGAAACACTACCATTCAAATCTCCTGACATGCTACACTACACTGTAGTTTTTTCATGCTGTTTAACTCAAATTCCACTCAAACCTCTAATGTTGACTTTTTAAAAGGTGTTTTTATAGAGTGAACACAATGGGGGCTTGTGTGTGGGGGGTCTTATATGTGGGGAGGTGAGAGATGTATTTTAAAGCTATGGCACTGACTTCACAAACGTGTCCTGCATCTCGGCACCACTTGGCCTCACTGTACGCCAGTCTCATAATGATTTGCTTTAAAGTGCCCGCAGTGATAACTCCACACATAACTGGCACAGCCACAAAGCCTGTGACAATGTGAATACAACTTGGCTACATGTCCAGGTGAGTTTGCTGTTGGCTGCCCAATGTAGATCTATCAAAGAAGGCTTTCTTTAGGCCAAGAAGATAATGAGACTGCATGGTTGTGGAAAAAGGAGCAACACTTTATGTCAAGATGGAACTTGGACTGGACAAAAGACTTAAAGGACTAATAAACCAAAATGTGGCATGGTGGACAAAGTCTGTGTGTGTGTGTGTGTGTGTGTGTGTGTGTGTGTGTGTGTGTGTGTGTGTGTGTGTTAGAGAGAGCCAGAGAGAGCGAGAGAGAGAGAGGAATAAACAAACCAATTTATAGTCAAATACCGATACATTCAGAATGTGTTTAATAAAAATTTTGGGAGCACATAGGCTATCAGTTCGAACATTTTTGATGAATATAGCCGATTAAGTGCTGAGCCACTTAATTGCACCATCAGGCTCATGGTGGGGCTGAAGCCTTTCTTAGCATACATTGGCAGAATTTGGAATAGCTGGGCAATTTGGAACAGCTAATTAACCTGACGTGCATGTTTTTGGACTGTGGGAGGAAACCAGAGTATCTGGAGGAAGCCCAAGCAAGCACTTTGGGAACTCACGAGCTCCACACAAAAATGCCCTGGGCCAGGAATTGAACCTTTTTGCTGTGAGTTGGATATGCTAACCACTGTGCCACTTGGCCACCCATGATCACAGCTGTTTTTTTTTTTTTGTTTTTTAAGACGGTTTAGAAATTTTGACTTGCCATACAGGATTAGTCTTCAAGGCTCACAGTGTTTGTGTCATTTGGGGGATTATACTTCAGATAGGTTCAGCTGCATTGTTTCTTTTGCGGTTTTGTGCACAAGTGTGTATATGCAATTGCAAATTGTTTCCGTTAGTTGATTGACATGTTAATTAAAGCTGGTCATCTCATGGAAATGTCATTTCTTACACGTGTAAAGAACATGTTCCTATGCTAATATTATTAAAAATGTTGCTTTATTGACCCAGCTAAAAAATATCTCACAGACTTTACATTTGTTTCCGAATTGCTTATGAATACCTTAATGGAAGCAGGGATACTGCCGCAGTAAATACATCTATTGTTTACATTGTGTCATTCCACACCGTGTTTTACTTATTTTTTAATTTTTTTTTATTTCTGGTCATGCTGTATTATTATCTAGTGATGTTAAAGTACATCCTGTTTAAATTTTTGGATTTATTTATTTTATGTAATTGAAAAAGCACTGCAGACTCCTTGTTATAGTGCATAATAATAGAGATAATATAGTCAAATGACATATACAATGGACATGTTTAAGTAATTTCTTATTATTTCACCAAGAAAAACGAGCTTTTTTTGCTTTGCTCGTTTTTTTTTTTAGCTTTTTAACCTTAATGTCCATAAAGTTACAATCAGATGTTCCATATTAAGTGCCATTCATTAAATGTAGGATCTAATCAATGGCACCTCATTTGCAAGTGGAACCAGTCTTACTTAACCCTGATGTCTAGGGTCTGGTGCTCTCTTTGCTACTTACCTGTATGGTGTCATCATGCCAAAACCTAATAAGCTTTTTAGGCCCTCGGGGAAAAGGCTGTATATGCCTATGAATCTGGCAATGAATTTTAAAGTTAATCTGAATTAATTATTTTAAATAAATTATTCCAACATAAGGAAAATCATACATAATTTGAATAGACCTTGGGACTCACCGTCCCAGCATATTCAATCTGAAAACAGACCATCCGATACAAAGAGAAGTTTCCAAGAATCCAAAATTTAATCACAGGATCTGTAAGTAACTATTGCAACTGTTTGGTGTAAAAGTGCATATGGCTACAATCAGAAAGAGATTGGACAAATTTGATCTGCATGGGAGACATGCCAGGAAAAAGGATTTGCTCTCCAAAAAGAACATTAGTGCAAGTCTTCTGTTTGCCAATAAACATATAGGCAAAGACCAGACCTTTTGTAATAATGTGCTCTCAACAGATAAATCAAATATAGAGTTGTCTGGTCACAGTCACCTTACCCACATTTTTCGGAGACTCTCATACCAGCTATAAGGCTTGAGCTGATGGTAGAATTGTTATGGCTTGGGGTGACTTCACTGTCTGAGGGACTAGGCAACAAGTGGTCACTGATATAACTATGAATTCTGTCATATCAAAGAGTACTTGAAGATAATGTGAGCCCATGTGTGTGCGTTGAAGTGTAAATTTCAACAGGATAACGATTGTGACAACTCTAGCATACCCACCAAATAGCAGCTCATGAAACAGAGAAATAGAGGTCTATAAAATTGGCATGTCAAAGCTCAAATTTGAACTTCATTAAGAAGCAAATTACCTCTACTGTATAAAGAAGTCAAAAATGTTTGCCTGTTCAAATATGTTGAAAAAGTTATCAATCCATGTGGTGTACTTGTTTCCACATGACTGTACATAGTGTGGAAGACATGTTGGCTTAGTGGTTAGCACCTCTGACTTATTGTAAGACGGTCCTGGGTTTGAGTCCAGGGCTCGGTGAAGGTGTTTCTCTGTAGAGTTTGCATATTCTCCCTGAGCTTGCATTGGTTGCTCTGGGTGCCCCAGATTTCTCCAACAGTCCAGACATGCAGATTAGGCTAACTGTCTGTTTCAAAGGTTGGCCACATCTGGACTAAGTGATTTGGCAAACATTTGGCACCCTCATGTATGTACTGAATGTATGTACTGTGTAGCATGTATGGATTAAAATGTAGAATCGGATTCTGTTGCAGTATTGTGAACATGGGATAGAAAAAATATATTTGCAGTGTATGGTTTCTGGACTCACCTGTGTCCCAGCTCATGGGCAATAGTAAAGGCCAGGTTGAGGCCATTATCCTCAGCCACTACACACTTCCTCTTGGTGCTGCAAGTGCCACCCAAATAGGCGATACCTATATCGTGGGCGAAAGAATAATTACTATTAGTGTTATGTGATCTTTCAGCTTTAAATAGCAGACATGGCACTTTACCAGCTCTATGTGGACAACTGGGGTTTGTCAAACACTACAGCAGTAACAATTTTTTCTATCTTCCCCTCTGTTGGCCAGATGTTTCTGTAGTCTGCAAAACATATATTCTTATAATTAGTCACTGAAAAATGAGTCAAGGATGTTTCACTGTGACTCTGCTACATTCATTAGCAAGGCTTGATAAGTGGTTTTCATTACACTGTTCTCCATATACTGTACCTGTAATATGTTATAATAACCCCATTTTTTTTTTTTTGCATCAGTTACAATAGCGTCGATCACAAGGAAGGGTAATAAAAACAAGCACATATTCCTTTTCATTTGACACAATTCATTTTAGACTCATTTGAATCAACGTTGAAAGGTTGGTCAAAAAAATGTAATATTTCAAAATGATGAAAGAATAGGGCCTCTACTAATAAAATGCTTGCAGGTTTGCAACCCCAAAACAAGTGCTGTAACAAAAAGCAGATTTTGGGGGGAAATTAAGAAGGAATAAAGCACCATTAATGTAAGCAACCAATGGGATGGTATTCTGTTGCTGTTTGATGATGGGTATCCTAATTGTGAATAGAAGTTCCTCTTACAGCTCATGGTGCCCCCAGAAAAATCAGGACTTTTTGTGTGTTTTGTGAAATTTCGATGATTCTGATTGATGACACACCAGCAAACTTTGTCTGTACCTCGTTTAAAAATGTTTGGTTTGAACTGCAACTGCTGAGACTGTCTGCATCTTTGAAACGACCCCTGTTATTTTATTAATGCCTGATAAATTCATACTGATTTAATTTTTAAAAGAATTTCCTCTTCTCTCTACACTATTTGTTTAAGCATTTAGCCATGTTGAAATTTTGCTCAAATACCAAATATTAGACTACTTCTTTCAGTCATTTATTAATTTGCTGATATGCCTACTCTGGTGGGGAGGATGGAGCCCATCTCAGCTGACTCTGAGTAAAGGTGGGGTGCACCCTGAACAGCCTGCCAGATAATCTCACTGCCAAAACACATACAACTATACTGCCCCAAATAGTAGATTTAATGAACACTAATATCTGTGATGCCATTATATTCTGTGTGTATTATTGTGTAGAAATATAGCTGCAGTGCTACCTTTATTAAATAAAATAAATAACCATCTTTCATCTCATTAAATTGATAAAAGGGAAGCAAAGAAGACATGCACATATTATTTCTGCTTAGTGGCTGTGCCAGTGCACTTAGCATACAAGATGAGCTATAAGCAAAGAAATGGGTCAGATGGGCATTTATACAATGGGAATTAGGGTTTTTTTGTGATTTTTTTTTTTTATCCGTATATATTGACATACAAGTGGATGTTTATCTTGTATATTTTTTGTAATTTTATCTTGAAAAAGTTGATGAGCCATACAATGAAGCTATGGGAAAGAATAGTGGAAGCAAGACTAAGGGCAGAGGTCAGCATTTGTGAACAACAGTTTGGTTTCATGCCAAGAAAGAGCACCACAGATGCAGTGTTTGCTTTGAGGATGTTAATAGAGAAGTACAGAGAAGGTCAGAAGGAGCTGCATTGTGCCTTTGTGGATCTGGAGAAAGCATATGACAGGGTGCCGAGAGAAGAACTGTGGTATTGTATGAGGAAGTCTGGAGTGACAGAGAAGTATGTTAGAATGGTGCAGGACATGTATGAGAGATGTAAGACAGTGGTGAGGTGTGCTGTCGGTGTGACATAAGAGTTCAAGGTGGAGGTGGGACTGCATCAAGGGTCAGCTCTCAGCCCCTTCTTGTTTGCTATGGTGATGGACAGGCTAACAGACGAGGTTAGACAAGAATCTCCATGGACTATGATGTTTGCAGATGACATCGTGATCTGTAGTGAGAGCAGAGACCAAGTGGAGGAAAATCTAGAGAGGTGGAGGTATGCCCTGGAAAGGAGGGGATTGAAGGTTAGTCTTAGTAAGACAGAATACATGTGTGTGAACGACAAGGACCCAAGAGGAACTTTGAGGTTACAGGGGGCAGAGATAAAGAAGGTGGAGGATTTTAAGTACTTAGGCTCAACAATCCAGAGCAATGGAGAGTGTGGAAAAGAGGTGAAGAAGCGCGTGCAGGCAGGTTGGAATGGATGGAGAAAAGTGTCCGGTGTGATGTGTGATAGGAGTAACGAGAATGGATAGGATCAGAAATGAGTACATCAGAGGGACAGCACATGTTAGATGTTTTGGAGACAAAGTCAGAGAGGCTAGATTGAGATGGTTTGGACATGTACAGAGGAGGAATAGTGAGTATATTGGACGTAGGATGCTGAGGTTGGAACTACCAGGCAAAAGGCCCAGAGGAAGACCAAAGAGAAGATTTATGGATGCGGTGAAGGTGGACATGAAGGTCGTTGGAGTAAGAGTAGAAGATGCAGAGGATAGGGAGAGATGGAGGCAGATCATTTGCTGTGGCGACCCCTGAAGGGAACAGCCGAAAGGAACAGAAGAAGAAGATCTTGAAAAGAATTCTAGATTCACTACAGTGCTGTAACTCAGACTGATAATTATAGATTGTTAGCATATACAACTTTACTGGGGAATTGTCTCATAATGAAAGTGCAAACAGATTGGGTTTTTACAAAGTAAACACAAATTAATGGTAAAACTAGTGCATTGTTTTAAACAGTTATTGAGTACAGGTACATTATTTGAGACCTCCTGACTTCTTGAAGAATGTGACAGACACCATTCCACATGGTGACTCCTCAGTCGAACAAATTGGACTTCAATAAAAAAAAATATGACCAAAATATGCCTGGCTGTTCGAACAAATCATTAGAGTTTGAATGGAACAGAGCCAAGTGTGTCGAACGCTGCTCAGTGTACAGTACTTTGAAAAGCCATTGAGAGAGTGTCTCGTACTGTGTATTATTTTATTCATTACATTATATTATGGCTACTTTAACCCTTGGTCCTAAGAAAAGCAGCAGTAATTCTACTGGAACGGAAAAGAGAAAGTCACGAGAACGTGAAGAATCAACTGCGATCAAGAGAGAGAGAAGGGAAAAACCACCACGACCCCTCAGAGCAATCACCCGTCCCCCCATCTCTCCCTCCTAATCCCTCCAAATACGCGGACACATCGCAACCGGAAAGGTATGTACTGTAAGCAAATAAAGTACATAATTAGGTTAATTATTATATATCATGTTTTACTTTTTTGTACAGCAATGTAAGTATTGTATATTAATGTTTCATAAGTACAACTCGTGTTCAAATTATATACAACTGTATTGATGGAAGTAGACATTCATCTGAACGCATTAATTGACTTTTAACTATTTCGTATGGGAAATAATGTTTCACTCTTACAACAAATCGGTAATCAACCATATCCTTGGAACGAATTGCGTTCAACCGCCGAGGTTCCACTGTATGTAAGTGTATGTGTGTGTGTGTGTGTGTGTGTGTGTGTAATATCTCATCATCATCTGCTTATTCCGGGGTCAGGTCGCAGGGGCAGCAGCCTCAGCAATGAGGCCCAGACGTCCCTCTCCCCAGTCACTTCCTCCAGGGGACACCAAGGCGTTCCCAGACAAGCTGCTAGATATAATCCCTCCAGTGTGTTCTAGGTCGACCCCGGAGTCTCTTCTCGGTTGGACATGCCTGAAACACCACACCAGGGAGGCGTTCGGAGGGAATTCTAACCAGATGCCCGAGTCACCTCAACTGTCCCCACTCAATGTGGAGAAGCAGCGGTTCCACTCCAAGCTCTCCCCGGATGGTTGAGCTTCTCGCCTTATTTCGAAGGGAGAGCCCCACCACCTGGCGAAGCCGCGATCTTGTTCTTTCAGTCATTACTCAAAGCTTGTGACCATAGATGAAGGTTGGAACATAGATCGACTGGCAAATTGAAAGCTTTGCCTTGCAGCTCATCTCCCTCTTGACAGATGTTAATCTGTGATCCATGCTGAGTTAAAAGTAAGTGAAATTTTGAAGATGTATTATTCTAGTAATAAGTTCTTTCCACTATAAAATATACCGGTCAACACCGGGATAAACCCAATCCCATCTTAGCGGAGACTTGTATTGAAGAAACACCTGAAAATAAAGACTCTGAGGAAGGTATAGTTTTATATTTTTGTTGATTGGTGTTAGTACATGGTTTTATTTTTTATTTGCACAGACCTGTCTGTTTTGCATGTTTATTCATTCCGACAAATGGCTAAGAAGTCTTATCTTAGCTCAACTGAAAGATGTTATCCTTCATAACTGAAAAAAGATGCCCTTGCATGCCAACATAAACCTATTCCCAGCTAATCAGAGTTTTGTTGAATAAGCATTTCATCTGGTATTGTAACAGAGTGTCTTCAAAGGAGCTCATTAGTTTAAAGCTGCATCAATCACTGACTTGGCCAACAGCGTGACATCTGAAGGCTGTCCCATCACTGCATATCTGCTCTTAGGCACCTGCTTTTTGTCTCTTATTGGCCTCATCCCAGAGTGCCTCACTTGGCGTAGGACCACCATATATTTAATCAGTGACATTAAAATGAAATCAGTTCCAGATGGTTTTATTGAAAGAAGCAACAGTTTCAAATTTTTCATTTGGGATAACTGTGCACAGATCATTTTTTGGACTCTATCTGTGAGTGACATAAGCCAGTTTGGACCCAATAGTCCATGCGATGATGGATAGGACTTTATACTGAGAAAAACGAATTGTTCAGAGTTTGCATGTAGGGATTATTGAGATCAGTGCTCTACTGTATAAAAGTGTGTAACAGGCTGCTATTATAGGAAAGTTGAGTTTTTTCACCTTTCATACTGTAGTAAATAATTTCACATCTTTGCATTGTAATTTATTTGAATTCGAAACATTCATCAACCTAAGATTAAATACCGAAAAGTATAGACAATGTTTCTTTAACAGGGAATCAGCACCACATGTTATCACTTAGCAAAATGTAAATAAATCACACTGGAAAAAACACAATATCATGAATTATATTTAATCAAAAGAACCAGTTGACACAAACACTGATGATGTGGCCAAATACACATGTTCAAATTAACAAGCTCTCTCTCTTTCTCTCTCTCTCACACACACACACACACACACACACACACACACACACACACACACACACACACACACACACACACACACACAAGGAGTAGCTACTTGAAATTAACCTCAAAAGTGTAACATGCCAGAAAATGTATCAAATTACATGAATCTACTAATCTAAAATTATTAAAATTTGTAAAAATGTACACCTGATTATAGGTGCATACCTGGCACATGATATAACGGATCTAATAAGATCTAATGACCCCGAGTAAATTAAAACTAATCAGGGTTTTTGCTCGTTTCTTTGCTAGAGGATACTCCTTGAGCGTTAGGCTGTACAGGAAGTATGCCAGGAGTCTGTGGGGCCCAAGTGAAGCACAGGTGTTGTAAGAATTGATAGGGAAGGCATGTGGAAGGTATGGTCTCTCTCTGTTTGCTTGGGTTTTCTCAGGCTATTCCAGTTTCCTCACATAGAAATGCACAGTAGGCTAATTGGCTTTTCCAAATTGCCCCTCATTGTGAGTGTGAATGGTTGTGTTGTCCCGGGATTGATTGGTGAGCTGTTCAGGATGTAATTTACCTTTGCCCAACTAAGAGCTCCAACCTACCAATGACCCTTATAAGGTTAGGTCGCTCGACAAAGGAATGAATGAATGATTGATGTTACCAGGATTCATTTTCTGACTCTGAGGTCTGTTCAGATGATTGATGATATAACCATACAGCACCAAATGTGAACTCCACATCAAGTTCTGCACTAGCATTTGGCAATTAAATATGAAAAATAAAATTCTGACCACGACCACCAGAATCAGGGTAACCCAGTTTATACACAAATTATCCAGCATGGCTTGCACATAGGTGCTGCATGGGGGTACTCTACCTGTGACTTGTTTCACACATCACGCAGCATAAACAGAGTTAGTCTCTCTCTCACTCTCTCTCCGACCATCTGCGCATGCGCAACCATGTTAGATGACAACTCTTGTCTAAAATGTTCTCTGTTCTGTTAAAAGTAACAAACATTGTCACAGCTGGAGGGAAAAAAACAATAGGCTTTTAACAAGAACCCTGGGTAATGCTTGGATAGGCAAAAGAAAATTTGGGGAAAAAGGACAGAAAACTGATCAGGTCAAATCACTCTGCGAGTTGATTTTCTTAATACCAATTCTTTATTGGGCAGTGGTGGTCTACTGGATAGGGCGCAGGATTCCTGATCCTAAGGTTGGAGGTTTGAGTCCTCACAAGGTTGTCACTGTTCCCCCAACGCAGCTAACTGGGTTATCAAAGGCAGGCCATGTCTCTCACTGTCTATGGTGAGAGGCATGTAAAAGAGCCATTGCTGTCTTTCGTAAAGAGTAGGTATTTAGTGTATTTTTGCCCCTTGCTAAAAAGGGTTGTGACAGGAAGGTCATCCGACGTAAAAACCGATGCCAAATCAACTGTGCAAATCAGATGATTCGCTGTGGCGACCACTGAGAAAGGGTAAAAGCCGAAAGTAAAAAGAAGAAGAAGAATTCTTACTTGTGTTCTCTACATCACTATCAATCAAAAATTAAAGTGAAGCTTACCCCAGCTCATGAAAAAAAGTTGGTGACTGATTCATCACAGGATAATAAATAACAGTGTATCACACTGTATTACAGTAGATTCAGTGGTATTGTAATGATTGCACGAAGTATGACAAACATTATTTATTACACATGTTTTCTGCTTTGACTTAATTAGCCCTTCATTTAAGTCATTGATTGTATTTGTTACCTTGTCTTCCTGTTACGCTGGACTAAAAAAAATCCTAGTTTCTTTCAGCACCTGTACCCAGAGTCCTGAAAAAACCACATTCAAAGCGTAGGCCAAAAGGCGAGAGAACAGAAAAATGTGAGAGAACAGAGTGAAAACTCACTATTGTGGGATTGGTGGTCATGAATAGAGCAATGTGAATATATAAAAATTCACAATTAAATACAATGCATTTAATAAATATTTTATACCTCCACACAGTTCACACCTTGTGACCGAAACTCTCTCATTACCAAGAACCACAAACCTGCATTCCCAGTAGAAATATACTTGGAAGGACAATGCACAAAATCTCTCTGCATTGCTATGCCTTATGTTGTTTTTTTGTATATTATTGGTGGTTTGAATAATTGTGATGTGATAGTGGTGGTATAAAGAGGTGGAATAAGTTGGTTAAGTCTTTACTAAAAGCCCAGGTACCAAATGCACAACCCGCCACTGGTTCTTAGACTGAAACTTAATGGCGACAAGAATGGACTGCTAACTCAATTCCTTCGTTTCACAAATATGTGGAAAAAATGTATGCCTGTTTATTAAAAAAACGTCCTTCCTAATCATTAGTGTTACCCCCTTTGGCTGGAATAAGTTCAATGAGATGTTTCTTGTAGCCATCTACCAGTCTCTGATATCTATCTGAGGAAAGTTTGGTGCAGTCCTCAATGCAAAATTCTTTCAGCTGGCAGATGTTTGAGGGATTTCTTACATGCACAGCCCATTTCAAATCACCCCACAGCATCTCAGTTGGATTAAGACCCGGGATTTGACTAAGCCATTCCAACACTCTCTACTTCTTAGTTTTCCAGTCCTTGGTTAGCCAGTCCTTGGTGGATTTACTGGTATGTATTGTGTCATTATGTTGCAGTGTCCAGTTCCGCTTCAGATGGTTTAACATGTTCTTCAGGCACTATCTGATACACAGTAGAATCCATGGTGGATGGATTCTAAAATGGTGAGCTGGTCAGGTATTGCTGCAGCAAAGCATCCCCAAACCATGACACTTTCTCTTCCATGCTTCAGTTCTGAAGTTCTTTCCCTGGAATGCTGTATTTGGTTTCTGCCAAACATGTCTTCTGTTCTGTTGTGCAAATAACTCAACTTTAGACTCATCTGTCCATAGAACACTATTCCAGAAGACCTGCTCTTTGTCGATGTTCTCTCTGGCAAACTTCAGTATGGTCTTAATGTTCCTTTTAGAGAGCCAACTTTCCTCCTTGCACACTTCCCATGAAGATCAAACTTGTGTAGTTTCTGTTTCTAAAGGTAGAGTCATGCACTTAAACATCAACTGTAGCAAGAGCTTGCTGTAGCTCCCATGATGATATTTTAAGACTTTTGATGACTTAGCATCTTGCGGTCAGATCTGGGGGTGAACTTCTTTATAATAAAGAAATAACAAGATCGAACATTGTTCTCTGTGTATGTGTGTGTATGTATATTATATATATATATGTATATATATATATATATATATATATATATATATATATATATATATATATATATATATATATATATATATATATATACACACACACACACACACACACACACACACACACACATACACACACACAACACACACACACACACACACACACACACACACAGGGATCCCTCACTTTCTGCTATTAATTGGGACCAAGATCACCACGTGACCATACAAATCCTTGAAGTAGGATCACCACCCCCCACCTGACATATGTACATGTACATATGTATATAATATCAATAAATACATATTCAATGCTATAAATGACTATAATAACAATTAAACATAAATACACACACACACACACACACACACACACACACACACACACACACACACGCAGCCGTGAGGATGGGCAATGCAGCCGTGAGGATGAGCACAAACAAGTGTCCGTCCTCACGCTGGTCCCAAGCCCGGATAAATGCAGAGGGTTGCGACAGGAAGGGTATCTGGCGTAAAACTTTGGCCAAAATACACTATGCAAACTGCCAATACTAATTTCATACCGGATTTGTCGATGCCCGGGTTAACAACGACCGCCATCAGTGCTGTCAACCAACAGGGTGCTGGTGTAAATTGGACTACTGTTGGCCGAAGAAGGAGAGGCCGAAGAAGCAGAGGCAGGAGGCTTGTCCGTAGGCAGAGAGAGAAGAGGAAAGGCATGAATCTTGGACTGAGAGTAGAAACTGTGAATGTTGGAACTATGGAAGGAAAAGGTAGAGAGCTGGCTGACATGATGCATAGGAGGAAGGTGGACATACTGTGTGTTCAGGAGACAAGGTGGAAAGGTAGCAAGGCTAGAAGCTTTGGAGCAGGGTTGAAGCTGTTTTTTCATGGTGTGGATGGAAAGAGAAATGGAGTAGGTAGGATTCATCTTGAAGGAGGAGTTTGTCAGGAATGTTCTAAAAGTGAAAAGAGTGTCAGACAGAGTGATGAGCCTCAAGTAAGAAATTGAAGGCGTGGTGTTCAATGTTGTTAGTGCTTATGCCCCACAGGCAGGATGTGAGGTAGAAGAGAAGGAGAGATTCTGGAGTGAGTTAGATGAAGTAATGCAGAGTACCCCCAGAGGTGAAAGAGTTTTCATTGGTGCAGACTTCAATGGACATGTTGGTGCAGGCAATAGAGGGGACTAGGAAGTGATGGGCAGGTTTGGTATCCAGGACAGGAACACAAAATGACAGATGTTGATAGATTTTGCAAAAAGGATGGAAAGGGCCGTGGTGAATACTTTCTTCCAGAAGAGACAGGAGCATAGGGTAACTTATAAAAGCAGAGGTAGGAGCACACAGGTAGACTACATCTTGTGTAGGCGATGTAATTTGAAGGAAGTCAGCGACTGCAAATTAGTAGTGGGTGAGAGTGTTGCCAAACAGCATAGGATGGTGGTGTGCAGGATGATGCTGATGGTGAGGAAGGTGAAGAAGGCAAAGGCAGAGCAGAAGATAAAGTGGTGGAAGCTGAAAAAGGAAGAGTGTCATTGTTGTCTTCAAGGAGGAGTTGAAACAGGCTTTGGGTGGTCAGGAAGTGCTTCCAGATGACTGGTCAACTACAGCTAATGTGATCAGGAAGACAGGTAGGAGAGTTCTTGGTGTGTCCTCTGGAAGGACAGTAGATAAGGAGACTTGGTGGTGGAATGAGGAAGTGCAGGAGTGTGTACAAAGGAAGAGGTTAGCTGAGAAGAAGTGGGACATTGAGAGAACCGAAGAGAGTAAACAGAAGTACAGGCAGACACAGAGTAAGGCATAGGTAGCGGTGTCAAAGGCCAAATAGAGAGCGTATGAAGACTTCTATGCTAGGCTGGACAGTAAGGAGGGAGAAAATGATATATACAGGTTGGCACTGCAGAGAAATAGAGATGGGAAGGACGTGCAGCAAGTTCGAGTGATTAACGACAGAGTGGGAAGCGTATTGACTGATGACAGAAGTATGCTGGGAAGATGGAAAGAGTACTTTGAAGAGCTGATGAATGAGGAAAATGAGAGAGAAAAAGAGTAGAAGAGGTGACCATTGAGGAGCAGGAAGTAACAAAGATTAGTAAGGGTTAAGTGAGGAGGGCATTGAAGAGGATGAAGAATGGAAAGGCAGTTGGTCCTGATGACATACCGGTGGAGTTATGGAAGTGTCTCGGCGAGGTAGCAGTGGATTTTCTGACAAGAATATTCAACAAGGTCTTAGAGAGTGAGCGGATGCCGGCGGAATGGGGGAGAAGTGTGCTGGTGCCCATTTTTAAGAACAAGGGAGAAGTGCAGAGTTGTGGCAACTACAGAGGGATAACGTTGATGAGTCATATGATGAAGTTATGGGAAAGAATAGTGGAAGCTAGACTAAGGGCAGAGGTCAGCATTTGTGAACAACAGTTTGGTTTCATGCCAAGAAAGAGCACCACAGATGCAGTGTTTGCCTTGAGGGTGTTAATAGCAAAGTACAGATAAGGCCAGAGGGCGCTGCATTGTGCCTTTGTGGATCTGGAGAAAGCATATGACAGGGTGCTGAGAGAGGAACTGTGGTATTGCATGAGGAAGTCTGGAGTGGCAGAGAGGTATGTTAGAATGGTGCAGGACGACAGTGGTGAGGTGTGCTGTCGATGTGACAGAAGAGTTCAAGGTGGAGGTGGGACTGCATCAAGGGTCAGCTCTGAGCCCCTTCTTGTTTGCTATGGTGATGGACAGGCTGACAGACGAGGTTAGACAACAATCTCCATGGACTACGATGTTTGCAGATGACATTGTGATCTGTAGTGAGAGCAGAGAACAAGTGCAGGAAAATCTAGAGAGGTGGAGGTATGCCCTGGACAGAAGAGGAATGAAGGTTAGCCTCAGTAAAACAGAGTCCATGTGTGTGAACGACAAGGACCCAAGAGGAACAGTGAGGTTACAGGGGGCAGAGATAAGAAAGGTGGAGGATTTTAAGTACTTAGGCTCAACAGTCCAGAGCAATGGAGAGTGTGTAAGAGAGGTGAAGAAGCGTGTGCAGGCAGGTTGGAATGATTGGAGAGAAGTGTCCGGTGTGATATGTGATAGAAATGTATCGGCAAGAATGAAAGGAAAAGTGTACCAGAAGGTGTTGAAGCCAGCGATGTTGTATGGTTTAGAGACAGTGGCACTGAGGAAAAGACAGGAAACAGAGCTGGAGGTAGCAGAGATGAAAATGTTGAGGTTCTCTTTGGGAGTAACGAGGATGGATAGGATCAGGAATGAGTACATCAGAGGGACAGCACATGTAAGAGATTTTGGAGGCAAAGTCAGAGAGTCTAAATTGAGATGGTTTGGACATGTCCAGAGGAGGGATAGTGAGTATATTGGTAGTAGGATGCTGAGGTTGGAACTACCAGGCAGAAGGCTGAGAGGAAGACCAAAGAGAAGATTTATGGATGTGCTGAAAGAAGACATGAATGTAGTTGGAGTAAGAGTAGAAGATGCAGAGGATAGGGTGAGATCGAGGCAGATGATTCGCTGTGGCGACCCCTGAAGGGAAAATCCGAAAGGAAAACAAGAAGAAAGAAGAAGACACGCATATGGTATTGTGTGAGAAGAAGACAACACACATACATACACATGTAGATGTGCATACACGCGTAGATGCGCATGCACACACAGATGCAACAATGTAAGTAGTTTTGACTGGAGATTTTGGGTTGTTTTTTTGTTTTGTGTTGGTTTAGAGCTTTTGTATGCATCAGTGGCCTTGTTTTTGTGGCATTTGCCTTAACATTTCCCCTATTCTTCCTTATCTTGAAGCATTTAATTTCATTTCTCCTACAGCACAGAAGATCGTCATGGTGATGATCCTTAATTTTGTAAATTGATTGCTGTTATTGCTGACATTATAGCAGCTACTCACAAATGTCTCTCTGTTGTGAAGGGTTAAGGCTTTTATTTGGTAGAAAACTGTTGCTTTACCATCTTTACACTGGAGACCCCTTCCAAAAATGCAAAAAAAAAAAAAACATCTTATAATAAATACAATTTCAAATCGTGCATTAAAAAAAAAAAAACACTCATTTAAAAAGAGTCTGCCACTGGGTTTCTGTCAATGTGTTTCTGCCCTGCAATGGCCTAGCGAGCTGTCCAGGATATACACTGCCCTCGCCCAGAGTCAGCTAAGAGCGGCACCAGCCTTCTCACAACCCTAATTAGGATCAAGCAGTTCAGAAAATGAGTGATAAATGAATAGTCTTCTCAGGAAAAAAATAACTGTGATAATGATACTGAAACTAATGATACAAAACGAGACTAATTACATTCTCACTGATTTCCCTTTCTGTACTCAATGATATAAAACTACATCCAGAAATGGGGCCTTAGTTCCGAAGTCCCAAAGATTTGAGGAATGTGGAGCTATCCTTGACCCCTTTCACTCCCGGGTCCGCTCTGGTTCTGGGTGGTAGCACCTGTCAGGACCCCAGTTATGGATAAAATATCTCTATCTGGTGTTGGGCAGCAACAGCACCAGTACCTGCAGCTGGCAGAAGAGCCTAACAATATGGCCAATGGTAGCTATGGAAAAACAAAGGACAGAGCAGTGACCCTGCTTTTGACCTTGATACTGCAACTGAAATTGAGTTGGAATCCCATCAAGGCAGCTGTACTCAGCATCGCTCGTACTCCTGGCAAGTCCCTGCACCTGGAATTACCCACATACGTACTGGCTATGCCGCTCCTCTGGCAATGGGTGCATCAAGGCAAGAGAAGCCCTCAATCTGTAAAAGGACCAACCAGCTTGTAGCTTAAACTATTCTTCGTGACATCTTCACTAAACTTTTTCACTATCTACTTATGCCACCCAAACTGACTTTGTTAGAGGAAAGTTGCGACAGTGTCCAACACAATACAAAAACACAAAGTGAGGTCATTACCGGTTCTAAGCTTGGTGGTAATGCCTGGCGCCAGGGAGTAATTTTAGGACAAGACCCTAATAGGATCCTAATAGGTTTTAACCCTATGGTAGCTATCGCCCACAAAAGCCTTTGACTTTGTCAACAGGTAATCATTGTTTACAGTGCTGACCAGTATCGGCTGCCCTCCTAATCGGCTTGCACTGATTCGTTCTTTCCATCATGAATTGCAGGCAAGAGTGCAATTTGACAGTGATCGGTCCAACAATTTCCCGATAAAGATCAGTCAAACAAGGATGTGCTCTGGCTCCAATCTTGTTTGGAATCAACTTTTTTCTTTGTTTTCAAGACAGCATACTCAAGCATTGTGACACACACACACACATGTGTACATACTATCTTGTGATGATGGAACGATTTAAACTTTGCACAGTTCAGAACTCAAACCAAAATTCAGAAGTTATAATTCAGATTCATAATAGGAAAGCTACTGTATGCTGAAGACGCTGCTGTGAGCACCGTCCACAGAACAACTGCAAGATCTACTGGACTGCCGTGCTGAGTTATGTGATAAGTTCGGCTTCTCAAGTCTGAGAAAAACAGTAACCATGACACAGGCAAATAAGGTCTATCACTTTACAAGAAATCAGGCGAAACTGAAAAATGTGGAGAAATTTGCATATCTTGATTCAATACTTGCAAGAAACGCCACAATTGATCAAGAGATCTCTGAAAGACTAGGGAAAGCCTCCACTACTTTCGGCTGCCTGACTACTCGTGTTCGGAAGAACAGACACCTCAGTATCCACATGAAGGCCAGGGTTTGTGAAGTTTTGCGTCCTTAGCATCCTGCTGTAGGGTGCCAATTGCTGGGCCACTTATCAACTCAAGAGTCGAAACTAAATACTTCCCACACTATAAATCTTAAGACTTATATTGGGTAAAATCTGGGAAGATAAAATGTCAAATTAAGATATTTTAAAGATCACTGGATCTGGTCCCTTGTCATCCAGACTGAAGTTCCTGAGGCTACGCTGGGCTGGTCATGTTAACCCTATGCCACATCACATCGCAGGCCTCCCTCTTACATGGTGTGTTAGAGGAAGGAACTCGTCTTACTGGAATATCACACCTCAGATTCAAAGATGCAATAAAGCATGATCTAAGAGATTTTGATATCGGACCTGAATCCCATACTGTCTTACCCAGAGATCAAGAAAAATGGAAACAAAAACTACATGTTGGTAAAATGATTGAAACCAACAATTTTTTTGAAGAAGCCTCTCATTGTCATTCAGGACAGATGCATGCCATCATTAATTTCCCTTGATCTGTCGGCACGGTGGCTTCGTGGTTAGCATGACTACCTCATAGCATTAAAGTCCTGAGTTGTGGCTCGAGCATTTATGTGTGGATTTTACAGGTTCTTCCAGCGCTTGCATGAGTTTACTCCAGGTACCGCAGTCAAAAGATATGTAGATGACGATAACTGGCTGTTTCAAATTGCCTTAGATGTGAGTGTGAATGATTGTGTGTCTGCTTCCCTGGTCTGGTGAGCTGTTCACGGTGTACCCCATCATCGCCCAGTGTCGCAGAGACCCTAATAGTAGAATTAAGTGGTTCAGCAAATGAGTGAGTGCATAATTTCCCTTGATCTGTATTTAATGCACATAACCAATTACAGATCCCATCATATTTTATAAATTTACGTTTGTTATTATGTTTAAGCCTGGTCCATGAAGTTTTTAAGCAAATAATACATCAGTGTAGCCAAACTAAACATTTTATTTGCCTCTAAGCAATTTAATAAGGTAATAATTATACTTGTACTGAAATCTATTTTTAGAAGCACGTCAACATTTATTTACATTTATTATATACTCCTTCAAGCAGTTCCCAAGTATATACAGACCTTCCATTTCAAATCTTATACATATGATTTGAATGTAGTTCTGTTGCTTTATACTGCTCCGTATTATGATTAAAATATGCTCGTGAAGCTTTGAACTGGATTAAGCTTGCCTGTGGTTATTTTAACCAAATATATTTGAAATCTGTTTCATTGAGGCACAGAAAATCTCATGTTTAAGGACTTACTCTGTGATTTGTAATATTCCAGGTGCCTATTCTGTTATAACATTTGCCAGACAGGATGTCATGCTGCCATATCTCATACATAAATAGCCTCAGGTCAAGAGTAATAATCAAGTCCGAGAAGTAGTTGACACAACCACACAAACCAAATCCTGTTAATAAATCTCAAATCTTTCTGTTGTTTATAATACAAATAAGGATAAACAAGGGTGAACTCACACATACATTACTCATGCCATGATAGCCCCTACAGCTACATCATGCAGTACATTGAAAAGCATAAGTCTTTCACTCCTATATTCACATGCACACACAGACACACACCCAGTCACTTGGAGGTTGCTGTGAGGCAATGTGTGTCTGTGTTATACATGGCAGTGTCGTGTTTGGGGAGGCCAAAACTTTTGAAGTCTAAAGCTGGGAACAATGAAATAAATTCACTGGAGTGTGTAATCACGTACTCCATCCTACTCAGCACTTCCAGATCAGACTCTGAATATAGCTGGTCAGTATTTCTCATGTGACTACACACAATTGAGCCCCACAATATCTATTAGTCAACCAACAGTGCAATATAAGGCTTCATGTATTTAATGTATTATTGCATTGTATTTAGCTGAAACTCAGCACACTGTAAACCCTCCCCACCAACATACACAAACACACCACTGTGGAAGAATGAGTCAGCTAGGCCATTACCAAGTGCCAACTCCATATACAATTATCCCATAAAATGTAGCTGTGTAAGGGCTTTTGATATTGAGCAAAATTGTATTTTTATTCCAAAATCAAACTAAGTTACATAATTATATTTGCAAAATCTGTGACTTTGAGAATACAATAAATATTGTGTTTATCAGATATGAGAGGATTAATTCGGTGACGTATCTCCACACAGGCTCCAAAATCCAAAAATATATTTTTCTTAATTTCCACTGTGTATGAGGAGTACTGTCATCATTTACAAAGTCTTCCCATCCATTTCACCAGTTAGGCTCCATTTGCTACCTTAAAAACACCATCACCATTTTTGATGTGGATGTTAGGACTGTTACTACACAACCCTATCTTTTTTTTTTTTTTTTTTTTTTTTTTTTTGCAGTCTGATATTTAATATGGCTGCTGTAGCTGCCATCATGAATTTATATTCCATGCACTCGCTCAAAAATTCCATCAGTGATCATCAATATTTTTGGTGTTAATATTAGGACTGTGTAACCACATAGGTCTGTTATCATTGTCGCAGAGCGAAATTCAATATGGCCACCAGAGCTGCTGTCTTGAATTTGTGTTTTTTAAACTAACTCAAACCCCATCACTGATCATCACCACTACTGAAGAGAATGCAGAGGAGAGGACCCAGGTTGCTGGATGATTTAGAAAGATTGTGCAAAGAGGAATGGTCCAAGACTATCAGTATTCTCCCATTTTTGTGAAACATTATAGGAGATTACATGCTGTTTTGTTGGCAAAAGGGTTGTACAAAGTACCAACATTAATGGTGTTAATAATTGTGGGATTCCCACCCCCGAATAAATACACTTGAATTAAAAGTTGGGCTTTCCTATTTTTTTCATTGTGGTTTTTATATTTTGAAAAAAACTGAAATTATTAGAAACTAAAGAACACACCTTTACCAGGTGTGGCAATAATTATGAAAGACAGGGTATACGGTGGTCTAGGGGCAGTGATGGTCTAGTGGATAGGGCGCAGAATCACTGATCCTAAGGTTGGGGGTTCGAGTCCCCACAGGGTTGTCACTGTCCCCCCCAAGTACAGTTAACTGTGTTATCAAAGGTGGGCTATGTCGCTCACTGTCTATGGTGAGAGGCATGTAAAAGAACCATTGCTGACTTTTGTAAAGAGTAGGCTGCAAAGCCTTCAGCGTGTTTCTGCCCCTTGCTCAAAGGGTTGTGACAGGAAGGGCATCCAACGTAAAAACCCATGCCAAATCAAATGTGCGATGATTCACTGTGGCGACTCTCGAGAACGGGAAAAAGCCGAAAAGAAAAGAAGAAAGAAGAAGAGGGTATACGGTGGTCTCTGTTGATTCCCAATTGTTCATACATTATGTGCAAGACGCAGATACCAAAGTTCCCTAGTCTCCACTCAGTCTTGAGCTTGGTTTACTGTTGATGTTAACAACCAGTTAATTTCCTCCAGGTTTTCCAAAAAAAAGTCAAATTGTAGCATAATTTAAATATAAATTGTAGCACTTGCTGTCTACCTCAGCACAGCTAACTGGGTTATCAATGTCTTTCACTGTATATGGCGACAAGCTTGTTGAAGCTTGAAGAACCATTACTGACCTTCATCAACAGTAGGCTACATAGCCGTCAGCGTGTTTCTGCCCTGCAATGGCCTGGCGAGCTGTCCTGAATGTACTCTGCCCTCCCAAGGCAGTCAAGCCCCTGAATGTCAGTTCCCAAATCTTCAGCTGCAGTGGCTGTATTCAGACAAAAATGTATAGGCTTGTGTATTTAGCCAGGCCCAACAGCCACAACAATATGATTGATTGATGATGGTGTTTTAAATCTAGTCTTATTTAATGCAAATTCAAGATGGCAGCTGTGTCCGCAATATCGGACTGTGATGAAAATTAATATTCTTGTGGAGCCAGTTCACCATCCACACCAAAAATGGTAATGGTCAATAATAATGTTTTTGAGTTTCTTCACACACATTTTGTGATAAAGTGGATAAAATGCTTTAAGAGTGAATGTGTGTGTGTGTGTGTGTGTGTGTTGTCATAAAAGCTGGGATTTGAATAACAGGCTTCCTTCCTTTCAATGTCATAGAAAAATAAAATACGGCTGAAGTGAATTCAACAGCACTGTGGTTTAAATGCATTTTTCTTCAACTCAGCCCAAGTACATATTAAAATGTGCATTGTGTTCTTTCAGAAAGAGGGACCTTAATCAGTGCCCACTTCAACCTTTCTTGCTCTGCTGGGTTGGAAATATTGTCCAGCTGCTTTCATAAGAGGCAGTGAGATAACTAATGAATAACAATACACAGAGCAGTCCATTGCTCTGTCATATCCTTTCATGCTGGGCTACATTATATGTGCAAGGCATTGACAAGTGCTACAATTTACATTTTCATAAAAATGTTGAATGTTGTGAGGGAGAGAAAGACAAAGTTTTCCTGAAAAATTAAACTAGGTCATATTTTGCAAAGAAGAGCAGAAAGGCTCTGGAAGTTTTTAGAGTGAGACATTATTGGAGGACGTTAAGGCTGTCGAGTCCTTGAATGTGAGTTCCCAAAGTTAGATCTGCAAGTAGACCATTTCTTTGCCATGTTCCATGACCTCACAGATAGGTAGGTGTGTGTGTGTGTGTGTGTGTGTGTGTGTGTGTGTGTGTGTGTGTGTGTGTGTGTATGTGTGTGTGTCAGAACAGTGCAAAAAGAGGCAAGCATGTCCTGCATCTGAAGGGGGGAAAAAAAAAAAAATCACATTTACTTAATTTTACACTGGGATATCGGAGACGAATGCTCTGTGAAATGAAAGCTTTCATTCCTTGATGTCTATATTGATGTCCTCACAGGCATCAGGAATAAGTCAAGCCTTGTAACTGTTATTTATTGTCCCACACCAGACAGATTTTCTTTGGCCTGAACAATTTTCCTTCAATTGGATCAACTTGTGCTCAGAAATCTAAAAACAAAAAAGCCATTTTTTCCCCCAATCAGGTCCAATGTTTTGGGTTTGTTTGTTTTTTTTTTACCATTTCATGTCTCGCTTTCAAACCCTAACTCTGAATTCATAACTGATTAAATTAAAATGATCAACAATTAATATTTGATGGTTAGTTGGCTAGGAAATAGGCAATAATCATTTACCAGAGGGTGGTTATCATCAACATAGGTCTCAAAGCAATGTTGGACAATTTCAACAGCATTGTGAAGGTCCGTACATAAAGGTGCATCGATATGCTAGCTTGGGTTAGTTAGTTACACTGTTTTACTTTCTTTGACATTTTAAATGAGTTTCCTAGTGACAGCACTCATTTGTTGCTTTATTTTTTCTGGTCTCCACTCTGCCTTGTGATTGATTTATATCTACAATGAACTTGACCATTCTACCGTTGACTACTTTGAATATCTTAACCTTTTTGCATCTTTATGTAGCTGAGAAGCCTTAGCATGTACTCTTGGCTTCAGGTCTAAGCATTACTCTTGTTTTGGAAAGTATTTATTGGTTTCTAGACCCTCAGCTCAAGTTTCCAAGTTTCCTTATACTGTAGTAATTTATAATCTATATGTTCATATTGTCTGCTTATGTTTTTACCATCCCCATGGATTTGTAATTATGATTCCTTGACTGCCCAAAATAAACATCATACTGATTCTACACACTTGTGTTCCACTTCAACACATGGCATATTATAGCCATGAGCACAGTGAAACGTCCAACAGTTTCGGATTTCTACCTAATGCAAATATTTCTAATGCAAAGTTTAAGATTATCTTAAATGTTATGTTGAGAAACCATTTATGGTATGTTTAAGTTTACCAATAAACTGAAGTCATGCAACAGTGTGTGAAAAGTGATGCATTGAATGAAATCCCATGGCGTGTTGATCCAAGCAGTTGGAAGGTCAAAAGTATGACATAAATAAACGGTAATTTATGCTATAAATAAAAGCTCATGAGCTACATGAAATGGAAAATAATGTTATTAATTGGTAACAGATTTCAAATTAACATTACATTCCAGAGAGGTTAAGAGTTAGGTTACGCTTTTTGTTCCAAGCTATATATTCATTTCCGCTTTTTTGTTTTCATTCCATGAATCAGTCTGGCGTTCTGTTTCACGGAAGGTACAATTACTTTTCCTTGCAAGTGTTTGTGACTGACAGTTAAAATAAGTAAATATTATTTGAATCATACCATAGAACATTTTGAATATTAAATTATAATTTGAACATATATGAAGAATAATTAGGGCAGTGGTAGCCTGGAGGTAAGATGCTGGATTACCGATCCTAAGGTTGGGCCCCACTGTACTGGACTGCACTGGACATTATTATGTGTACATTTCTTAATAAGATTTGATTATTTAATGGTGTCCTAATTTTTTCACATGACTGTATGTAGTACAGTTGGTCCTTGTTATTCGCGGGGGTTTGGTCCCGGCCCCTCCCGCGAATGAAGATAATCCGCAAGTTCTGTACCCGGAAGTAAAATCCCATGCACCATATTACATGCGGCAATGATCAACCAGAAGTAAAATACTATGTATCTATTACATGCGCTAAACTATGCTTCTTAAACACATTCTATAGACAGTCTTACTCATTAATACAGTATTAATGTAGTAAAATGTAGTAATGATTAAGAAAAACTTAATTTTTTTACTGTGATATTTATTGATAATAAAATATAAACATTATACAGCATATATATATATATATATATATATATATATATATATATATATATATATATATATATATATATATATATATATATATATATATACGAAAACAGAGTTCTCGGGTGAGAGACTTTTTCTGGTGCTTAGAAGACGTTTGAGTGGCATCATAGAGCTTAACTAGCAATTAAAACACACTTAAAAAAGGCTCATTGACAACTTGTGCATGAATGAGAAAAAAGGGGCGTTGCATCATCTCAACCAGTCAGCAGGAAGGAGTACCGCCATTGAATTTGAATGACGTGACAGTTGCTCGGCAGTCCACCAATATGCAAACCGTGAGTGCAAAACTGCGAATAGTCAAAAGCCTACTGTATATTTAATCAATACTTTAGAAGTTAGATTATCATGAATACTGGCCTGTGATTTAGCTATAGAGACAAATCCACAAGTGCCACAAGTGCCATAAGTAAATATCGTCATACTGGTATTCACTATGACCAGTGACTTCAAGTGTCACACTACTTTGGTAAATAAAATCCAGTAAGTGACATTCTGGTTACTATATAGATAGATCAAGTACAGACGCTCCCCGACTTACATTTTTAATTGGTTCCAGACGGCTGAAAGTGAACGTAAGTTGTAACCGTGACGTATAACGTATGATGCTCATACTGAACTATACATACATAAATACCATTACCGTATCTCATAAAACACCCCTATAAACATAACATTGTAAAATAATATCAAATATATAAAAAAAAATCAACATTAATTTCAAATAAGTCACTTATTTATACCGAGTTACTTTACATGAAGCTTAAAACAGCCAATCAACGCTTACAATATGTGAGGCGCTCAATACGAAAGTAGTGTACTTGCAAAAGTAGCATACTTGCTGTGGGTTATACAGACTTCCGGTCTTTCAAGTGCACAAGGGTGCCATTGAACTCGTTTAGAACACAGCCTGCACTGATGTGAATCCCAGCAAAGCAGTGCGTTCTTTCTTTTGTGTAAGTAAGCAAACTTTATTCAAGAGATGCATACAAAGAACAAGTACAAATCCTAATGAATATTGATATAAAAATAAGTATACACTCTTAAGATTCTGCTAAAAGATAATAAATATCTGTAATTGTTGTCATTTGTGCATTTGGGTTTTCATTCGTATTTCAACTCTTTGCTTAACTGAGTATGCATGGTAGATTGTGCCGATCTGAGCAGATAGTTAATTCACTTCCTTTTAAATTGCCAATTTTACCATGATCTGAGATTTAAATTTTTCTCCTTTTTCGATACTTCGTTTTACGAAAATGATGTTCAAATTTTAAGTCTTTTGATGTCTTCATATCCCCATCTTTTATATATCTTAGCAATATCTCTTAATGTCTGTCTTCCTTTCGGCTTTTTCCCTTTTACTCGGGAGTCGCCACAGCGAATCATCTGATTTGCACGTTTGATTTGGCAGAGGTTTTTACGTCGGATGCTCTTCCTGTCACAACCCTTTTTAGCAAGGGACAGAAACACGCTGACGACTTTGCAGCTACTCTTTACGAAAATCAGCAATGGTTCTTTTACATGCCTCTCACCATAGACAGTGACAGACATGGCCCGCCTTTGATAACCCAGTTAGCTGCACTTGGGGGGACAGTGACAACCTTGTGGAAAGTGGGACTTAAACCCCCAACCTTTCGATCAGTGATCCAGCACCCTATACCACTAGATCACCACTGCCCCTACGAGCAATATCTCTTAATGAAATGTTTAAAAGGAGGGAATGTTTTATCTGAGTACTATACATTATGCAATATTTCAATTTTTATATTTATATTCTTATGTACATAATATTGTTTTAACAGTGTCTCATAAGGCTGTACTAAGGCTGGGTGTACATAATCTTTTAGTTGTATAAATTTATGTTTTTTATTCTGTATTCATACACGTGACACTTTAATAAACTATATTTGTCTGTCTGTCTGTCTGTCTGTTAATTCATCTCTGTGTATGAGACTTGCACCCATGCTAGTAGGCTTACACTTCTGACCAACCATATTTGCTTAGGGTTACAAAAGTCCGCAAAACAGTGTAAACACAAAGATCACAGAGACGACGTCTTAACACAAGGGTAACACGATATATAACTGATATATATATATATATATATATATATATATATATATATATATATATATATATATATATACACATACATACATACATATACACACACACACACACACACACACACACACACACACACTCAGTCTGTAGTTTGTAAACAACGAATGCAGCGTCATTACGTCAGCGTGCTACGTAGGTACATCTAAACTCAAAATTTGACTTTTTTTTGGGGGGGAAAAAAAAAAAAAAACGTAAAACGGATGCACGTAAGTCAGGGGTCTTCTGTATCCTGAAGTAGCCATGTTCACTTTATAGCATATTGGCTACTCGGGTACCATTGATTTGATTTGTAGAGGTGGTTCTGGATGAATTGGCACTTCTTCCTTTAAATCTTCAAGTAATGAATTTTCTGTTTCTGAAATTGTATTTTTAAAAGGTCTCATTTTTCATGTCTGCTGATGTAACTAATGGTGCTGCTGTAAGAAGGTGGAACTGTCCCAGTGCAGTTATAGGAAATACAGTCTTGCAATGCTACTTGACCAATCATATCATTGGAACAGCGCATGTATAAACAGTAAACCTGATGTAATATGGGAACCAAAGCTGTGTTAATATTAAAGATATTCATTCATTCATTCATTTTCTAAACCATCTGATCCTACCAAGGACCACTGACCCGCAACCATTAGTGTCAATAAAGCAAAATTATTTAACAGATGCTGAACTTTTATTAAAAGGAAAGTCAAAACGGAGCCTAATTAGGGTCACAGGGAGGCTGGCGTCGATCTCACCTGACTCAGGGGTATACCCTGGACAGCTCGCTCGGCCATCGCAGGGTCAACACTCACACAAAAGGGAGATTTGGAACAGCCAATTTACCTACTGTGCATGTTTTTGAACTGTGGGAAAACAGAGTATCCAGAGGGCACCCCACACAAGCACGAGGAGAACAAGCAAACTCCACACAGAAACACCCAGGCTGGGAGTCGAACCTAGGACCTTCTTGCTATGAGGCGGATGTGCTAACCATTACGCCACCATGCCGCCCAAACTTACACAAAACATTCAGTTTTATTTCTGTAGTAGTCCCAATGGAGGAAAAGTGGCATCTGTACCACAGAAGATGTGGAATTCTGTTCTTTGAACATGGTTCTTAATGGCATTCCAACTTTATTAACAGTACTACAAGGATTAACTCAAACAATGGGTTCCCTTTTGAGTAAAACCCATTTGAGAGTTCTATATGCAGCACACAGTTAAATGTCTGTGGACACTGATCTAGCACAATGCTATGTCATTCTTTTCCAAGTTGTTGCCACAACTTTGGAGCACAGACTTGTTCAAGATACCTTCACAAGATGTCATTATTGCATTTTTCTTTTACTGGAACTATGGAACCTAGTTATGTATCAGCATGACAATGCCCTATTGCAGTGGTCCCCAACCTTTTTATCACCGCGGACCGGTCAATGCTTGACAATATAATACCCCGCCCTTGCCCAGAGTCGGCCGAGATGTGCGCCAACCTCCCTAATCAGGATTAAGCGGGACATTTTTAATCGAGCTTGAACTCTTCTTTTTAAAAAAAAAAAAAAAAAAACCCACAGGTGATGGTGCACCAGCTGGGAGAATGAAGGCTCAGGCTCAGTCTGACCCAAAATCCCCACTATTGTTTGAAACCTGTCCAACTTGCCTCTGTTCATGTGCCGTCCCCTTGTGGGTTACATTTTAGTGCTCAAATGACTGACATGTAAAGGAGAGAATACAGTCATTTTTCAAAATAAAAGTTTTTTAAAAACTAAAAGATCGTTCAGACTCAGATAATAAATAAAAAAGAAATAAATAATTATTTCTTGTGTGGCTCGGTACGAACTGATCCACGGACCGGTACCGGTCCGCGGACCGGGGGTTGGGGACTCCTGTTCTAATATACAAAGATGCACCAAAATGCTTTGCCAGTGTTGAAGGGGAAGAACTTGGGTGGTCTGCACAGACCCCTAACTTTAACTCCTTTGAACACATCTAACATGAAATGGAACACCACCTGCACCTCAGATTTCCTCACCCAACATCAGTGCTTGCCTTCACTAATTCCTGAAGCCACAGCCTAAAATCTAGTGCACAGCTGGTCAGAATAGTGGAGGTTTTTTATTATAACAGTAAAGTGGGACTGAATTGGGATGTTCACAAAGAGAATCAGGTGACCACGATTTTTTTTTTTGCCCTTGTATTGCAAGTCCTGTAAAAGTTGTCTCGTTGAAAAAAGAGGGATGTGGAGAGATAGATAAAAGTCATTTGTAAGGGGTACATGGAGTAATATAATACCACTACTTGTTTAACATGTTTATTTCAGAGTATGTTCTGTATACACAAAAAAATACAGGACAAGTATTTTCTAGTGACATTGAAAATTAAAATCAGGTCTGATGTAAATGTTCAACTCAGCTGCCTGACATTTGACCTGATTAGAACAACATGTTTTCCATAATTAAAGACACTTGAAAAGCGACGTGCTATGTGCAGCTTTCAAAAAGGAAAATTAAGGGTGCTTCTACTCCAAAAAAGGTAGGTGACTATGTTATAAAGTTTTTAGATTTTATTTCTTTTGGCTTCTCTCAAGTGTATCCCTGGATTATTGCAAAATAAATGTCACTTTGGATTACATGTCACCCTTCCTTTAACTATAACTCCAATGTGTAGCAGTGGTGCATTTAGGTGGTATCATTCTCTCACTGAAAGTGTTTCTGTGACTGATCAGCAGGTTGTGAAGTGGGTGGGAGGTATTGATCAGTGGTGTCTATGTTAAAAACATTCGTCCCTCTGACACTACTGTCCATCTCAACAATGTCACTGGCCCTGCAGATCAGTTTGTTCAGTGTGTTTGTGTCTGCAACCCTCAGCCTGCTGCCCGATAATGCACCAGTGCAGAGGATAGTGCTGGCCAGAACAGACTTGTAGAACATCCTGAGTAGTGTCCGACAGATGTTAAACAACTTTAGCCACCTAAAAATAGAGATGGCTGTGGACCTTCTTGTAAAATGTGGTGATGGTCTTAACCCGGTCCAGTTTATTGTCAATATGAACTCCAAGGTATTTGTAATCCTCCACAATTTCCACATTGTCTCCCCGGATGGAAACAGGGATTGCTGGTGTTTTGGATCTCCTAAAATCCACAATCAGTTTCTTGGTCTTTGTCACATTAAACAGCAAATGATTCTGCTCACGCTATGTGACAAAGGAGTCTTCTGCAGCCTGACATTCCTCACCTCCACTGATACATCTGACTGCGGCCGAGACATCAGAAAACTTCTGAAGATTTCAGGTCTCCATGCAGTGGTTGAAATCAGCTGTGTAGCGAGTGAAGAGAAAAGGGGAGATCATTGTTCATTGTGATACTCTGGTGTTGCTAACCACTGTGTCCGACACACAGTCTTACAGTGCAAATGCTGTGGTCTGTCGAGCAAGTAGTCCACAATCCAGGACACAAGAGAGGCATCCACATGTATTGCTGTCAGATTCTCACCCAGGAGGGTTGGCCTGATGGCGTTGAATGCACTGGAAAAATAAAAAAACATGATCCTCACAATGCTCGCTGGATGGTCCAGGTGGGTGTATACACAGTTAAGTAGGTACTTGATGACGTCCTCAACGCTGAGATGAGGCTGGCAGATGAACTGAAAGGTCCATATATTGTCCAACCATGGGTTGGAGTTGATTCAGTATGAGTCTCTCGAGGGTCATCGTGACATGTGAAGTAAGTGCCATGGGTCTGTAATCCTGGGGGTCACTAGGGCATGAGGTTTTTGGTACAGGAACAATTCATGATGTCTTCCACCACACTGGGACCCCATGTAGACTCAGGCTCATCATGATGATGTAATGTAAGACTCCACAGAGCTTTGGGACATAGGCATTAAGGACACAGGGGCTCACCCTGTTTGGTCCTGCTGTCTTGTCTGAGTGGAATCTTTTGAGATGTCCCTCAGCCTAATTATAAGTGAAGCTGACAGTTGACAGTTGGTGGGGAAGGGGTGTCAGGTCTATCACAGGAGGCAGAAATTCAGTAACGAGAGGAAGGGAGCCTCCATGGGGCTTACAGAGCAAAAGCCAATCTGTAACTTCAATGGAAAACTGTAGCTCCTCCAAGGCCTCCTCCAACCATCTCCGAGCAATCCTTGTAGCCACAGGCTGCCTCTTCACAACAGCTTAATAGCATGAAGAAAACTAAATGAAATTGTGGTCTGATCTCCCCTGTGAGTTGAGGAACTGTAGGCATTCTTACTGTTTGCATACATCTAATTATAAATACACCTGCTCTATGAAGGCCCCCGAGTTTAATATGGAACACAGCTAAAAAAAAAATCATGAAATTCAAAACAAAATAGGGATGAGTTATAAAAAGGTATTAGATATCCATCAAATGGCCATCACTTGCTAAGGACAATATTAATCAGAAGCAACCAAATCACTGTTGTACAGTATACATTCACTGTCACTGTGTAATTGTGCTTGGTTTGGACTCTGTCTCATTTGTTGGTCAGTACAACATCAGCCAAGTGAATAAATGTAAATGTGAAATTTCATAATGTAAACTTACAGCTAGTATCACTCTGAAAAAACTGCCAAAAAGAAGACCAAAGTGCTCCAAACAGCATGGCAGTTTGGTCAAAAGCTTGAGGTTATTATGCTGACACCTCATATACCATCAGCCCTCAAATTCCTACAGTCTTCACAGAACAGGAAACTGTAGAATAAACCAAGCCAGCAGGGGAGCTTATAAAACCAGGGAGGTGCTTCACTGAAGAAAATGTCAGATTACACCATGTCCTGTGCTGCAATAGATTCCCCAGCCCTGTCGCTCTTCTCTATTGCTAAGCAATGGCATAGAGCAGAGGATAGGAAGCCACAGCTATTACATTCAAATCCCAAATGTCACTTTCTGGAAAGACATTAAAACTATGATTCACTTCGAATGCTAATCAAAGGTTGTTCATGGAATGTTGTTTGGGCCCCTGAGGTTTAGGTGTCTTTACTCTCATTTCTACTGCATTTTGAATCTTTATATTTTCTTATTCTATCTTCTAGATAATCTCCATCTCCAAGATATTTTCTTCTACTTTGTGACTTCATATTAGTATTGAAGCTTTATAGGAGCTGCTGTAGGCTTTTTTTTTAACTTTACAGAAGCAAACTGTGGCTAAGCACGTCACTGCTTGGGTGAAGCAAATATGAACAGGATGTAGAATGGACATGTGTTTCACAGACAGACTCTCGCTGGAACCAAACAACTCTCATTTCTGTTACAATTTAATGTCACTACTCAGACAAAGGGAAACGAATAATTGGGATTTAGAGAAAACAATCGTTCAAAATCATTATTTTTAGTTAATACCATGTTTGTTTAACATCAATTATAACGGCACTGATGGCTTGAGAATCACAAGTAAAGCCTCCCTCCACATTTCCCGCCTAGAAATGGAGCTTTTGCAAAACAAATGTTTAGTGACTTTTTACAAAACAATTATTTTCACCTTGTGACCAATCTTCTGAAACCTGGCATTTTTTGGCAGATTACATTGTACAGAAAAGGGCTTTAAGTGCAAAAGGTAAAGTCCGTGGGCTTTTTACACCCAAGCCATGGTGGGTCATCAGGCTTATCCCCGGTTTCTGTAGTGTGAAGCAACTAGGAGTTCAACTCCTCCTGGATGGGACGCTAGTCCATCGCAGTTTTACCTTCCCAGTACATGTTTTATTGGGAATGTTTCAATCAGAATTTGATAATCTTAATAAAATTTGTTAGTTGCTTTAGGGCAAAAAAGAGATAGCTAATGTTTACTTAGGTTACCAATTCATTTTAGAATTACTTAGGGCAATGATAGTTTCAAGATGAAGGACTCGCAATATTGCAGTTTTACGGTTGATATCATTATATAATCGATACCATTGCTATGTTTGTAGATGAATGTTGAAAGCAAAAAGAAAGAAGTGTTACTCAACTTTAAAATCTCTTTTTCTTGGTTTTCATAGGACATGTTCGTCATCAAGTAAAAACACAATACCATAACTCCACAAGCTCTATGAAGTAGGTATCAAATTAAAGCACATAAATAAAACAACATTTAAAAAGCATATAAAAGAACATTTATCATTCATTCATTCATTCATTCAATTAACTGCTAAACCACTGAACCCTACTAAGGTCATGGGGAGCCTGGAGACTCTCTCATCTGACTCTATGCGAAAGTGAAGTACAGCACAAACAGGGCTACCAGCTTGTGAAAAGATCCTTTCAGTTGCATAAAAATTTCAATTTTACTAGAACTGGTCTCATGTTTAATAATCATGTGTTCTACCTCAACACTATAAAGATAACGCAGATTCTAACTTCTGCCTCCGGCTGCTCAACATACATCAGGCATGGTGTGACGTACAAGAACAGCATTATCCTCTTAAAATGACACTATTCAGGTGCTAAAGTCGTCTTAGTAGTATTTTATTTGTGACTTGATGAGAGATCACCACAGCTCCTAGCCAAAACGTTGACCTACAACTTGCTGACATTTTTGGTCTATGCTACGCAGGTACCCTGTCTCTCAACATTCTTCGAAATGTTTTATTTAACCTGTAATAAAGCATTTTCCTGATCAGGGAGCTGACCATATACATCATGACATTATGCCCCTCTAAAAGAAATACAAAAAAAACTTTAAACATAGAAATGATAACATCTACAAGCAAGCTCATTAAATTATTTTTTCTCTTAAATTTATATCACACACTGCACTTCTATGCATTATTTAACCACATTAAAAAAAAAAACAAAGTAAAAAGCGAGAGAAGTTGTGTCAAGGTTCAGTAAGTTGAGTACATCAGGGGTCCCCAACTACCAGTCCGTGGCTCAATTGGCATCGGTTCGCAGAAAAAAATAATTAATTATTCCCATTTTATGTATTATCTGAGTATGAACAATCTTTATTTTTGAAAAGTCTTTTATCGGTTACATGTCGGTCATTTGAGCGCTAAAATGTAACCCACAAGGGGGACGGCACATGAACAGAGGTGAGTTGGACATGGTACAAACAATAGCGTGGATTTTGGGTGAGACTGAGCCTTCATTTTCCCGGCTGGTGCATCATCACCTGTGGGGTTTTTTTTTTAAGAAATGTTCAAGCTCTGCTTCCCAACCAACTTTATTTTTGCTGTTTGACAAATAAAATTCATGTAGTGCTTACTATTATTGATATTATTATTGTTGTTATTATTATTATTATTATTATTAATAATAATAATAATAATAATAATAATAATAATAAATTTATTTAAAAATTATATTTACAATATAAACAATCTATCACACACACACACACACACACACCCCGGTCCGCGGTAATAAAAAGGTTGGGGACCCCTGACGTACATCTACTACACAGTAGCACCCTGGGGGGGGGGGGGGGGGAGAGACAGGGGGATGTGGGGGGGTGAGCTTATCTTGCCGCATTCAAACTTCATCTCCTTGTAGATAACTTTGACCTTCAAAAACTCAACGAAGAGACATTGTCAAGTCAGGACGCTCTTTTCTGTTGGTCTGAGGAAGGTAAGTCCTCCCCGGCAGTAATTACAGTGGTGAGAACCAGCTGAAGGGCTAAAGGGCTATCTCAGATTTTCTTTAAAGCAGGAACTCGCAAAAAATATATAACTGCTGAAATTATGAATGTTTTCCATCCTCCGGTGCACTTGAATATCTTGCTGAATGATATGATACTAATTCAGATGATTATAACAGTATAATAAATCAGAAGGTGCCAAAGACAAAAGTAATTTTTAAGAGTTTCTACAATAGGATGTAAAAGGAAAAAAAAAAAATTTCATAATTATTAAACCACTGAAATGTTTAGAATTGAAATACACTCAATTGGATTAAAGAGTCCTTGATGAAGCTGTTTTGACATGCACTTGAGAGTATATATATATATTAATTAGACAGATAGATGTTTTTCATGCAACTAATGATTCTAGCGGAAGTTCCTTTGTAATTCACAAAAGGTGGTTAAAAGATTTCTTCGTTAAAAAAAGTAATATCATCCCAGAGTTATACAACAGCTATAGGGTCAACATTCAGGCATGTACTTGTACCTAAATGACAAGAGAACCTGAAAGCCCTCAGGTCATATCTGAACGGTACACCATTCCTCAACTTTCTCATTCTAACATTACACATTTGGACAGGTAAGACAACTGGTTTTAACTGTGATTAATGGAAGACCTCGATCTTAAACTGGAATAAATCATGTTATCTACTACTTACACAGCCACTTTGTCTCAACATGTTTACCTCAGTGGTTACACAACAGCTCACATATGTGAGCCACTCCACCGAAAGTAGGCTCTTGGGTTCAAAAATGAAAAATGAGATTTTTACACAGTCAGATCGAGGAGGCCAAAAGCTGCAAAATGCAGCAAAAAGTTTGTCAATACCTTGAAAACTGACCGAGCTATGCCATTTCTTGTGTCAGCATTCAACTAAAATTTTCAAAAGACGTTTTAGAGAAAAATGAGCACAAAGATTGCACTTCTTCCAAGATCATTAGTCCTTAGGAACCAAACATTTTTATGCACTTCAGCCATATAAACTTTTAGAAAACATGTCTAGGAAGAGTTTTAGGAAGAGATGATTAGAGAAATCATCCTCATTTTAATCTGACATCCTTTTTCAACCTATCAGTCACCGTGGTAACCCACAAAAATTAACAAAAAATGACTTTTTTTTTCATTTCTGTTTATTCCAATAAGATCAGTATGTATCTTTTTGACCATTATATAAAGGTTCAAATGCCTTCAAATGATACTGATTGAAAAAAAATACTGTCAGTTTCAAACAATCACACTGAAATTAAGAAAACTATATATACGATAACTATATAACAAAACTCTCTGATCTCTTTATACTCGTAAGCTTCATCAACTCTGTCCTCAGCATTATCTTAATCTATATACGGCTCAGCAGATAAAATCCCATCATCTTCACAAACACCAGTCATCACACTTTTATTAACAGATGCCTCTTCATCAACATCAAAATAAAAATCTTCATCAACACAGCTGGTATCATCATCATCAATTTGTATGTAAAGGGTATGAAACATTTAAGTATTTTTCAGGTCTTGATCAATTTTCGTACAAAACTAAACAACCCACGATCCAGCATGTCCAGTCCAGACAAGATTACACACAAATCAAATGATCAAAAGAATTCCATAATCGAATTTCCATGCAGAGAAAAACACCAATACTCATACAATACTCGTATTAAGTTTCTAAAGTACATAATACTGAGCATATGCGATTTTCTTTGACCGAATTGCAATGGAATCATGTATTTCTTGATATTCCAGCAGACCTGAGGTATCTATCACACACACACACACACACACACACACACACACACACACACACACACACACACACTCTGCAAGCAGTAGGTGACTGCTCATTTGTGCATCTATCGCACCATTTGACACACTCCCTTCATATACTGTGTTTTCTTCCATTCAAATTGCACTAGTTCATATGGATGCTGCTAATTTAACCGTTTTCACACTGTGTGTGTATCTATGTGACAGAAAGACAGAGAGGGGGAGAGGGGGGGAGAGAGAGAGACAGAGAGAGAGAGAGAGAGAGAGAGAAATAATTTTCTTGAAAGCCGAATTCCAGCATCGAATTTAACATCTATACTAATGCTGCTAGACATCACAGATGACATTTCATTCTCCTTTTCCAGAAATTATGTGTATTCACAATCTTATAACTAGACTTACTTACTGTTATTGAAGAGAACGTCGGAGATAAGTTCCACATGCGGTATACTAGAGTCAGGAAGTAAACCAGAAATTAACGTGTGACGGGCACTGAGCATGTGCAATGTGAGCTTGTGCCCGAGTTCACCAATCAGGGTGCTCATTTCAGATCTTCCTTAGCAGCTAGCCTGCATTGTTTACATGCATATCGTCTTTATAACCTTTATTTTATTCACTGAAACGGCATTTTAATATTAAAACAGTATCCAAAATGGAGAGACGACTTCACGACCGTTCTTCTGGTGTATGGATTATTGTATTGTGTGTCTTGTACCGAATTCGGTGAATAATTGCAAAAAAAAAAACAAAACTGGTAAGTTTACTACTGTTTTTATCTAGTTTTATGAGGGTACTCGTCAGAAAAATGGAAATAAAAGACATTTTTAGTGAGTTTTAGTCGATTTCACTTGAGCAAGTGATAGTTGAATACTTGTTTTAATGGTTTATGCAAAAATCCGAATTTTGATAAAAAAATGACCATTTTTACTTTTTTGGCCATTTTCTCGAAAGTAGTCCGTGCGACAAGCGCCTACATTCGGTGGAGCGCCTCACATATTACCAACATATCTTAACTGCAAATCATACATCTTATTTAAATAGCATAATTTTACTATTAACTAGGCACTGGAGCTAAGCAGGGCTTTAGTTGCCTAGACTTGCTACTATAGGATTTATTTTAAATAATCCATTCCATCATTTTCATGAATTTTATCTTGCCAAATGCACTTTCTGCAATATTCCATGAAAATAAGTTAACGGTGTTTTTACTACTCATTCAACCTAAATGCCTACCGAAAGTGGAAAATAATACTGACTTTGCTTTAAATATTCAAATTTGTAGTTGCAAAAAAAGGTTTTCCAGCATTACATAATTGTAGTAACTGTAGACAGGAACCACATTTATAACTCGCTAGCCTCCCAAATACTTAATACACAAAAAGGCAAAAGGAAATATACTGGCCAAACAATTAGCATGGAGATGATTGTTTAAAGATGTCACCTACAACATACATCTGGAAACTTTCCTTGAAGAGTTAATGGGGTTTTTTTTTCCCGTTTTAGTAAATACCAAGATGCAAACAGTTCTACAAGTCATGGAATGAGATTCAGTAAAACTACCTATAGACTATATATTAAAGGCTTTCACAAACTGCGTTTTAATGTGTGTAAATACGTTGGTAGGTACTTATCATTGAATGCCAGTAACATCACACAAACTTGCCATTCTGGAGATAAATAGACCCAGTGATTTAGCCATGAAATTTCCCTTTTCAGAGCCACCCATATCCTTACAGTTGCTCATTTTTTCTGCTTTGAACATTTCCATTTTGACAACTTACTGTTCACTTTCTGTCTAACATATCTCACTCACTGGCAGGGGCCAGTGTAACGAGATAATTACACTGATATTCCATAGACTCACATGGCGTAAGTGAATACAGTGGTGCCTTGACGTAGGAGTGTCTTTTATCACGAATTTTCCATAATACGAGCTTCGATCCGACCAAAAATCTGCCCCATCCAATGAGCAAAATTTTGATTTACAAGCTCTGCTGGGGAAATGGCTTTTCAGGGCCGATTAGCCTTGTATTCTTCTGCATGTATTCCTCCTCGCTCCAAAAACACCTTGTGACAGTGCTTCTCAATTATTTTCTGTGACTCCCCCTATTGGAAGAAAAAAAAAAAACATTTCACATCCCTCCCAGCACTCTGTGCACAACTATAAATAGTGTTTACTGTACTTCATATGTTATGCTCTGTGCTTTTTCCCTACACCATAGCACGACAATGAGAGCAGCACTGCCAACTACTGTAGTGATGGCACAATTACACTTAATTGTAGTATCGTATAGCAAAAAAGCATGTTCCCCAGGTTCATACCCCCCCCCCCCCCTCCTCGCTGGCATTCATAGCGTACACATGCACAAAATTCTCCTCCCTCTCCTCCTCCTCTGTTATGCACCACCTCCTGCCTGCCCACATGACATCTTTGCCACAGTCGATAATCAGAAGGGCTAGTTGATCAGTCAATAAATCAGTCAATAAAATTCCCACATGCAAAGACGGGCCATGCAAAATAGTACATATTCTTTGTGGATTTCCTGAAAAGTATTTGATGCCTAAAATCCATGTCTGGTCCCTCTACCAAAACATCATGGTCCTGTTCCATGATGTGGCCATCGTGAATTTAATGCCAGTTGTTGTCATTCAAAAGGAGTCTTTCCAGCCCTGGGGCAAGCTGTTATTCTTAACTCTTTCTAGATGACCACATAGAGTAAAACAACTGGTAAACAGCATAACTCTAAAATCCTAATTATCTAAAATATAGGTAATAATTAGAAACAAAGGAAGTGGTGATTTGAAGTTAAAATGGGTGGATTTGTTTCACATGTCCTGACAAGTTAATGTTTGCCGTCTGATAAAATAGAAGGTCAGATCTGTCTATCAGTCCTCCCTTTAGGGAAAATTGGCCACCCAGGAGGTGAGAAGTCCATGTAGACATGCTTATTTCAAGAGCACAGTGTTTTTGTGTCTGTACAATAGCACCACTGTGACCAAGCCAGTTCTATCATTGCTATATTAATTATGTTCAAATAGAGCTCTCAGGTTTTGACAGTGTATAAGCTTTTCTGCCTACAGTGCACAGCCTTGAGACACTCTGCCTTGTCCTCACATTTACTTACACACTTCTCGAAGGGTAAATCCCAAACAAATGCACTTCTGAATTGTATAGACATTATTGGAAACAGCAAACTCCAATTTATATACCTCTCTTCATATATAGAGAACAGCGCTGGTTAACACAGCATGTAATTGTTTAATTTCACCTAAGCTCTCAAGACAGACACATTGCCCTATGCTGCGATTTTGCTCCATTAGCTGACCGAATGGAGTAGAGGTCTTGGAGACATTTGTCTCTCTTAGGTAGAAACTGTTCAGTATTTCCAAATACCCCCCCCCCCACACACACACACACACACACAGAGTGGTCCAGAACACAGCAGCTGCCACTAACCAGGAAGACTACGTGCTTCTGAAATTGTCATTCATTGTATATTTATAACCTGTATGATTTTGGACAATACACTTTTTTCTCCTTATTTGTATAGACTTCAGTAAAGAGAATATGGCTTATGAATAAATCTGTCTACGATTCATAAACTGACATCTAAAATAAGCTGTGATTTGAGCATGAATGATGAATCAGCTTTAGCTGCACAAATGCAAACTCCCACCTGCTCGTCCCTGATTTGCGTGTCACATGTTGCATGCCCCAACTAACGATTGGATGGCAAGAATCGTTTGTATATTTCAGTGAAGCTGAGTTAAAACATACTTTTCGCTTAAACTGCTGAAAATAAAGAAAACTACATAAGTGTAGTTCATTTAATTTCATTTTCCAAACCACTTTATGAGGTTTGTGGGTAACCTGGAGTCCATGCCAGCTGTCTCTGGGAAAAGTCAGGTTACACCCGTAACAGCTCACCAGATAGATTTACATTTACAGCATTTTGCAGATGCTGTTTTCAACTGAGAATTATCATTTTTCAAAGTTTTTTTTATACAATTGAGCGATTGATTGTTAAGGGCCTTGCTTAAGGGCCCAACAGTGGTGAACTGTTGACCTTCGGATTACCAACCCATTGCCATATCCACTAAGCACCACTGTTCACCTGATACGCACAGCTAACACAAATATACAACCTTTCACACTCACATTCACAGCCAGAGATGATTGAGAATATCCTATGAGTCTAATATGCATGCCTCTGGATTGTGGGATGAAATCGATGTACCCAGAAGAAAGCCATGCAAGCATGTGGAAAATATGTAAACTCTACACAGAAACACTCTTACTGTGCATAGGGCACAAACCCAGGACCTTCTTCTTGCAAGGTGGATGTGATAACCATTACTGCCCCGTGCCCCATGAAGTGTATTGAGTTTTTTATTAAGGTATGTAAAGCTAACATGAAATGTGTACAACTCCAACTGCAGCTGGTCATGGTAACTTAATAATTTTAGCCAAAATATGATTTATTTAAACATTCAGTTTTCAATATAAATAAACAGTGTCCATCCTTAATAAGCAAAGTGTAATGTGTGTCAATTAAACAAACACTGAAACACAAACTACCAAAAGCCTGTGTAATAGATTGCAACCTAAAATTATCAGTCAGAATCTGTTTATAAAACTGAAATTTTCTGGACACACAATTCCTGTGTGTAGTTCCCACATCTGAGGATGGCAGGTATTTCTTGAGTATATTTCTTGTAGGAGAACATGTGAAGTGGGCTAGCTGCTACATGAAAATTATCGCCTGATGCCTATGCCCTTAGCTATACAGCTTTTGTTGAACAATGGAGGTGGTTGTCAACTACCATTAGGAGGTTCCTAGGGTGTTGACGGGAATCACTAGGCCTCAAGCCTAGAACACATCAAGCCAACATCTAGAACTAGCTAAAAGGAAGGAATGGTGCATCACATGATGATGTTTGTGTTTACGCAAAAGGGATTGTGCAGGAACACACTGCAGAGACTACCCTGAACTATCAACTAACACACAGAGTCTAGATCTGCATTAGAGGAAATAACTATTCGTCATTCAACAGGAACACCGGAAGCGCACATAGATCAAAACTGTAAGCCCAGCAATGTTTGTGTATAATTTTTCATATGACTCTTGCTCATTTAGCAACTTTTATCAAGGATATGGCTAATAAAATGACACTGGCATTGTCCGCCTTCCCAGTGATAAACCCCACCCTATTAATCTCTCTTGTCATGCTCTCATTTACCATCTTTTCACTTCTATACCCATTGCCAATTCAACATGCTAAATTGCAAATTACCTTTCAGTATTCCAACCAGCACTGACATGCTGTTCACACCAAAAAAAAAAAAAAAAATAGATCAACTCTTCCTGACATACTGATTTTGGCACACGGCCAACCATAAACTTTAGTGTATCATATGCTTTACTATGAGGCTCCCACATACATTTAAAATGTGAAGCTAAATAAAATTCTATGCATAACTGAAACTATGGAAAGAGTAAACATATGTACATGAGGATTCTCTAAAAACAGCATTCTGAAGTGCACTTTAGCAAGGAAAAAAATAAATTGTATATTGTCAAGTCATCCAGAATCAAACTATTAAATGGACTAACAAAAAATGAAAAGAATAATACATCATAATAGTCTAAGGTATTTTTACCCTTATCTTTTGGAGGCTTAGGCAGTGTGCCGAATGTTTCACAGAAATCTATATTTACACATTCGTCAATGATGGGGAGCAAAAATAATGCTAGTCTCGAGGCTTGTAGGAGACTATTTGATTGGTCTATTGCAAGCCCGACTGCTGCAAAGGATGATGTGATTGTTCAGTTGCAAGTTAAGCTGTCTCAAAAAGAATGTGATTTCACTGCCACAACCAATGCTGTGATTGATCTAAAAGTCTACAGTTTACAGTTGAGTGAACGTTATTTAGAGTCACATAAGCTCTATATAGAGGTGTATAATCATTGTTTCAAAAAAATTTAGGAGATGCATAAATTATGTTTACATCCTTTTAGCCTCCATATCCCAAATGTATCCAGAATATCGTATTCAAGCAAAAAACTTGCCTTTAATTAAAAAAAAAAAAATCAGGAAGAGAAAATGCTGAGTGAAGAAGAAAACAGTACAGGATTAAAAAGCTTCTTTAAGTACCCTAAACATGTAGATAATCTGTCCGAGACATCCAGGTCAGTGCATCATAGGGCCTCTAAATCTAAGGAATAATGAACCAGTAACTCACAAATATGACATCCATGACTATGATTCACATTGACAAATTACAATAACACTAAATCCTATCATACAACAAGATTTTTACGATGTGTAGTTGTTTATTCATTCATTCAATTGTACCACCATTTTATTCTGCAAGGGTTGCAGGAAGGCTGAAGTCTATCTCAGCCGACAACTCACCACTCCATTGCAAGGCCAAAAACACACAACCAGTCACACTCACACCTAGAGACAATCAGCAAAAGCCAGTTAGCCTAATGTGCATGTCTTTGGGGTGTGGGGAAAAAAAACAGTATATCCTGGTGAAAGCCACCCATGCACAGGAAGAATATGCAAACTCCACACAGAAACCTTCAAGCCGAGCCTAGGACTCGAGCTCAAGTCCTTCTCAGTGTGAGGCAGATGATTTAACCACTAAACCACCGTGCTACCCTAATTTAATTGTTAATGTCCTTCAGTAAAATTTTGCCAGCCTATAATGTAATCACATGACATGAATGAGTGTGGCACCACCTTGGTTTGAACTTGCACCTTCTCAATGTATCATTTGGGAGCATGCTATATGATCACATAATAGTTTGTTCCATTAATTTGTTCTAATGCATTTACCTAGAAGGACACGTATGACTACTTCATTGGAGGAACCATTTTTTTAGTCAAGACAAATATATTTCCAGGCAACCAACACATCAGGCTGGGTAGCATATTTGTGATCCAGGAGCATTTGTTATTTAACAACATACTTCTACTGATTTTTACCGATGCTCATAGTATTTAAAAAAACAAAACAAAAACAAACACAGATTAAGAATCATGTACAGTAATGAAGTTACTCACCAACAGTGTCGCAAGGCTCATCTTTGTGGACACAAAAATCTGTCCTGAAAAAATATCAGAAGGACACATAAACAGACTTTAAGTTAATAGATCTTTCAAGCAGACTAAAAGACAGGAGCCTATGCAGAGTTAGAGAGTAGCTCTGATCATGACCACCGTGTTAACTAGCTGACCTCTTTTTCGAATAATACATTTCCATCATGTTAGGGCCAGGAAAAAATACAACAGACTCTGGACAATAATCACTATGAATTCATTTTACTATCTATTTGATGCTGATATTTTAAATATTTATGTAATAATTGTAACCATTGCTGATTTTCGTTGAACAGGCTACATAGCGTGTTTCTGCCTGGCGAGTTGTCCATGGTATACTCTGCTCTCACCCAGAGTTGGCCGAGATGGGCACCAGCCTCCCATGACATTAATAGGATTAAGCTGTTCAGAAAATGAATGAATATATTAGGTAGACATATGAAAAGAGAAAAGAAAACTAAACATCACTTTTAAGCCATCAGAAATACAGTCACCAAACAGCAAAATAGAACAATCAAGTTTTCAAAGCATCCAGATAGTTCCTCAGACTTAATTGTCCAGCATCTATTTAAAAAAAACTTGAGAAAAAAAATACACAAACTTTAGAACTGCAAGTGGATTTTCATGACTTCCCACCACTATATCCATGCTGCTGAGGTATTGTACAACTAAAGTCTTTGGGCTGAGAATTAGCTTACTTCCCTTCAAGCAAACAGAGTGGAAGTTGTGTGTTCAATAGCAGACACTACTCAAGACACCATTTCCCATGATCTGCTATCCCATGACAGAGCAAGGTGTCAACAGCTTCATGTCATCATCTTCAAACATGACCATAGCCATGCCAGAAGGGAAGTTATGTGAACACAAAAAAAGAGATAGAAACTAAAAGAGGGAGAGAAAGTGTAAGCGATAGGCGGACACCTCTACTGGGACACAAGCAAGGTCTGGATACAATCCAAAAACCTGCTAAGAGGAGAGCAATGGCCCCTCACCCCCTTAACTCCCTTCATCCATCAGACAGCTTTTAAACAGATCCAAAAGCTGACTTGCCTTGATTTGCCAAATCAATACCAGACAGCACATCTCCTTCTCAAAAACATTTAACATCTGAGATGGTCTTAAAATCTGCTGTTATCCTCACCAACAGCCAGGAGAACACTCTAATACACATTAAGGCCATGTCTACTGAAGTTTGACCTTCCTCTTTCCTACCATACTAATTATAATATTTACAACAGAAAACACTAAAAAAGGTTAACGTAAATAGGTGACATGGTGGCGTAGTGCACCTCATAGCAAGTCCTGGGTTCAAGCAGATTCCTGATTCTCCTAATTTTTGCATGGGTTTCCTCCACGTACTCCTGTTTCCTTCGATAGTCCAAAAACATGCACTTTAGGTGTGTGTGTGTGTGTGTGTGTGTGTGTGTGTGTGTGTCTGTGTGTTGTTGGCCATGTGATAGACTGGCCAGCTGTTCAGGGTGTACTTTGCCTGTGCCTGGAGCCAAAGAGAAAGGCTACAGAATTAGTAAAATGAATGAATTTAAATTTGTGGTGGTCTCCAAGCCTATACTTAGTTTGTTTAAGGTTACACCTTGAGGAGTCGAAAGAAGAAAAAAAAAAAAACACACACTTGTATGGTTTGTACTTGTCCATTCTCCATCCACCATCATCAGTAACCCCAGAGCCACAGATGGTGAGAAGCTAAATTCGTCTGCACTGCTTCCCCTTGTAATTCTCCTTGGCAGGATCATGCTGCAAGTGGGCAGCAATGGTACAATCTAACCCTGTAATTTGACTCAATCAAAATCTTATTTTGAGCTCTGTTGCTAGTTTAACTAATAGGTGACGAGGTACAGCATGTTCTGTTGGTCAGTGGATTCTATAATTCATATATTATTATATTATTAGCAGTGAGGTTCAGACATGCCGCTCCCCACCCATTTTCTACAGCCTCCACAAGTCCTTCGGCTGCTGCCCCGTGACCTGCCTCAGAATTAAGCAGAAAAAAATGATGAAGACATTATTAATAAGAATCTTATCTTTTTACTCTGTGAGTGGAGAATAAGGAAACTACTGGTGAGAGAAATAGTAACAATAAGATCTAAAGTGCTACTAAGTTACACAATGAATAGCTGGTATATAACATTTACAGCATTTGGCAGACACTCTTATCCAGAGTGGCTTAAAATTATCATTTGTTTTATACAACTGAGGGCCTTGCTCAAGGGCCCAACAATGGTGATAGTGGGGATTGAACTTCTGACCTTTGGATTAGTAACCCATCACATTAATGACTAAGCCACCACTACTATGACATAGTTGTAAATGTTGCAAAGAGGTTAATTTAATTAAAATGTGTATTTTTAAATTATTATTACTAATTGTGTACTAGCCTATAAAAAGAACCTGTGATAAAAGGTTTACCTCAATTAATTCAACATGAATGCTCATTATTCATCCTTTTACTTTCTGCTTATGTAAATAATGAAGCAGGAGAGGGAGTGAAGCTGTAATATAATCAGGGTAATGGTATGCTGTTTTATTTCTCATACAGCACAGCAATGATTAGATTTGTTACTAATTAAGCAATAAAATGTCATATATTTAACCATTCAAAGTTGTATGAATTGTTATAGAATAACAAAAAAAAATTCCCTGCTTGGTAGGACTTATGATCTCGAAGCTATAACAATCAGTACTGATATCATATTAATTGCATATTTACAAATGCCATTTATATTTATTTGTTTATTTAGAGGCAGTAGAGGTCATATTTGAAAGATTTTTTTGTATATTTTTGATCCCATACGCTCATAGCAATAGCATACTTTAAATATTATATACATAAATCTTTCGACTGTAAGCACATCCATACCCAGGTTGACTTTTGTTTACTGCTCATACAAGTGGTTTTCAAAGTAGAACATGTGATATAGATGTGTTTTATGGTTCTCAACAATTTGTAAATACCACTGCAATGCATGATAAAACGGGGAATACCCCCTCTATTATCACACAGACACATTGGACTCACAAGTGCATGTGTGTCTGAGCATCTTTTTCGGATAATCACCACTTGTCTCAGCAAGGATCCTCTTGTGGGTGATTTACTCAGATGTGATGAGCATAAAAAGACTGAAGTAAACATTTTCAAAGAGGAGAGCTGACATAAAGATGATACAAGGTTAGCGTAGGACTCTGTCTAAACTGGTGTGTATAACAAAAATTGCAGACTGTTACAGGCTATAATCTATCTATCAACCAAATGAAGACCACCACTCAATGTGGCATCTTATTTTCCAAAGCATTATGTGTTGTCTGTATAAAATTACTCTGTTTAGCAGTCGTCTTTACCCATACACTTCAAATATAAGAAATGTTATGTATTTGTTCCGAAGCCTGTTTACTAAAGATGCTATATTTTAACTTTAAATTACAATAGATGGTACACGGATAATGGTCACTTTAGACCAAGTGGACATATATATCTGTGTGTGTGTGTCGTGGTGATATGGTAGTAAATCTGGATCGCTGATTCTAAGGCCGGGAGTTCGAGTCCCACTCTCCACAAGGTTGTTACTGTCCGCCCGCCCCCCTCCCCGCCCTGCATCACGCCCCGCCCCTCCCCCACCCCGCCCCCAGTCCCCTCCTCTTGACCCAGTGTAGCTAACTTTGTTATCAAAGGCAGGCCATGTCGATCACTGTCTATGGTGTGAGGCATGTTAAAGAACCATTGCTGACTTTCGTAAAGAGTAGGCTGCATAGCCGTCAGCGTGTTTCTGCCCCTTGCTGAAAGGGTTGTGTCAGGAAGAGCATCTGACATAAAATCCTATGCCTAATCAAACATGCGAATCAGATGATTCGCTGTGAAAACCCCAGAAAAGGGAAAAGCCAAAAGGAAAAGAAGAAGAAGAACAAGAAGAAAAAAAGATATGTATACCGTATTCAACGTGATAAGCATCCAGGGTGCTTTAAAAATTGGAGTGAGTGGGCGCTTATTAAAATATTACCAGCGGAGTGGAACGTTAAGTGCTTATCACCATCAAGGTGGAAAACATGAATAATAACGGAACAATAAAAGTTTTACTTGTAGTTGTGTTATTCATTTTGTGGTATCAACCACAAAATAGCAACAAAATTTGTAGCAAAGATTAGTAAGGGTGAAGTGAGGAGGGCATGGAAGAGGATGAAGAATGGAAAGGCAGTTGGTCCCTGATGACATACCGGTGGAGGTATGGAAGTGTCTAGGAGAGGTAGCAGTAGATTTTCTGACACGAACATTCAACAAGGTCTTAGAGAGTGAGAGGCTGGCAGAGGAATGGAGAAGTGTGCTTGTGCCTATTTTTAAGAACAAGGGAGACCCGCAGAGTTGTGGCAACTACAGAGGGATAACATTGATGAGCCATATTATGAAGTTATGGGAAAGAATGGTGGAAGCTAGACTAAGAGCAGAGGTCAGCATTTGTGAACAACAGTTTGGTTTCATGTCAAGAAAGAGCACCACAGATGCCGTGTTTGCTTTGAGGATGTTAATAGAGAAGTACAGAGAAGGTCAGAAGGAGCTGCATTGTGCCTTTGTGGATCTGGAGAAAGCATATCATAGGGTGTCGAGAGAGGAACTGTGGTATTGCATGAGGAAGTATGGAGTGGCAGAGAAGTATGTTAGAATGGTGCAGGACATGTATGAGAGATGTTAGACAGTGGTGAGGTGTGCTGTCGGTGTGACAGAAGAGTTCAAGATGGAGGTGGGACTGCATCAAGGGTCAGCTCTGAGCCCCTTCTTGTTTGCGATGGTCATGGACAGGCTGACAGACGAGGTTAGACAAGACTCCCCATGCACTATGATGTTTGCAGATGTCATTATTATCTGTAGTGAGAGCAGAGAACAAGTGCAGGAAAATCTACACAGGTGAAGGTATGCCCTGGAAAGGAGAGGAATGAAGGTTAGCCTCAGTAAGACAGAATATATTTGTATGAACGACAAGGACCCAAGAGGAACGGTGAGGTTACAGGGAGCAGAGATAAGGAAGGTGGAGGATTTTAAGTACTTAGGCTCAACAATCCAGAGCAATATAGAGTGTGGAAAAGAGGTGAAGAAGCGTGTGCAGGCAGGTTGGAATGGTTGAAGAAAAGTGTCCAGTGTGATGTGTGATAGGAAGGTATCGGCAAGAATGAAAGGAAAAGTGTACAAGACGGTGTTGAGGCGAACAATATTGTATGGTTTAGAAACAGTGGCCCTGGGAAAAAGACAGGAGGCAGAGCTGGAGGCAGCAGAGATGAAAATGTTGAGGTTCTCTTTGGGAGTAACGAGGATGGATAGGATCAGGAATGAACACATCAGAGGGACAGCACATGTAAGACGTTTTGGAGACAAAGTCAGAGAGGCTAGATTGAGATGGTTAGGACATGTACAAAGGAGGAATAGTGAGTATATTGGTAGTAGGATGCTGAGGTTGGAACTGCCAGGCAGAAGGCCAAGAGGAAGACCAAAGAGACGATTCATGGATGTGGTGAAGGAGGACATGAAGGCAGTTGGTGTAAGAGAAGAAGATGCAGAGGATAGGGTGAGATGGAGGCAGATGATTCGCTGTGGCGACCCCTGAACGGAACAGTCGAAAGGAAAAGAAGAAGATGATTTTGTGTTATCAATCAAACTACTTCCATGAAAGCTGAAAATAAACAGAAAACAGCATATATTAAAATAAAAGACCGATTACTTTTCCCTCCCGGTGCTGTTCCTTTAAACATTTTCTTTGCTAATGCTAGCTATCTGGGCAATGTAAGCTAACTTGACCGTAAAAAATTAGGTGTATTATGTCCTGTCACCAACAAAAATACAAATTCCAGACTCTTATTGCCAGCTAAAGACTGCCACAAATGTGTTGTGGTGTATTTAATCACCCCCCTTTGTCATTCATCTGGTATTAATCTGCACCATGATTTAAATTAGTTAAGTACAGTATGTCTAAGACTGTTTGAAAGAAAAGCCTTTAAAAAAAAAAACTATTGTACTAAACTAACCCTGTTGTTAGGGTTTCCACTGCTCAGCCAAAAATCTGGGCTTAATTAGTGTAGGTGTGCCCCTTTGTACATCTGTATTGCATATTTCAATTATAATCTCTGATTTCAAATGACAGGCTGCACTGAGGTAATTACACACAAAAATGAACGCTACGGTTTAAGTTACACTGTTTTTGCCCAATCAACATATAATTTTTTTCAAAGTCTTATATTATTCGGCCGAACATAATGATTATTGTGTGAGTCTTATGCTATAATAAATAATTGCCAGAATGTTTGTCTGTGATGACTGCAGTTTTCTGCTGGAGGGAAACTCAGTGGTACACCTTGACACACTGTAATTTGCCTCTGAAGTATTCTTGACGTACAAAGCCATCTAGAGTTTTGGCAGATGTTGATTCTGTGTGCTGCATCCTCTCACACTGAGGCTCTTATTCCAGATGCAGTGGATCATATTTAACATTGTAGAGGTAGAAACAAAAGCTCCCTCTGTTTGTCACCGCTGTTTGCCCCTCTCGTCCTCAGGCTCAGGAAGGCAGATAGTATCTGACAGGCTAACATGACCACCCTGTTTTAAACAAAAGGATTCCTTTTTGTTCTTTGTGCTCTGAAAATTATCACAAGGTAATAATACCTAATCCGGGAGACAACATGAACAAACTATTTTGGCTGCCAGAAACAACCAGATAGAGCAGTGAAGGAGAATGTTTGGTAACAAACCTGGCTCTATGATGAACAGCTAAATGAGAGACTCGTTAGGGATCATCATAGCTGACATACTGAAGGGTCTGAATTATGTTCTGGCTTAATGAATGAAAGGGGTAAAGCGTTCTAATCCTCTAAAACCAGCACAGTGCTGACAGAGGCAGGGCATCAAAGAGTTGAAATGATGAGGGGGAAAGTGAGAAGATAAGTCAAGAGAAAATTAGAAACTTCATTCAAAAGGAAGAAGGGCATACCCAGCATATAAAGATGGACTTGGCAAAAAGGTGAAGTACAAAAGAGGTACCTTGTTACCAGAACTGCAACGTCCATGGCAGGTGGATCATCTTTGCCTCCAGGGACATGGTTATTTCCTAAATATCGAGCCCCTCCAAATTCTTCATGCTGCCAGTGGCAGAAGCTCTCCAGTGTTTTTTCTCCATGATGGCTGACCTTGAGCTTCTTCTAAACATGGAATTGGATAAAGGTTTTTTTTCCATTTTGACTACATTCAAATGTGACACAGTATACACAATTAAATTGGACTGACTTGCTTACTTGCTCCAAGTGTCTGATATATAATACAACATTAGACTATCCTTGAACACAAAAGACAACCTGTTTATCCGGATAGCAATGCATGATTAAGGTTGGTGATAAAACCTGCAGAAAAATAGATCTCTGAAAACTGGGTTGAAGACCACTGCTTTCGACAATGCATGACACTGCTCTTGCATCCTTATATTTATTTTTGTCCCTGACTCTCTGATTTTTGATATCCTCTTATGGTATACACCATGTCACCCGTCATGATACTGTGATCAACATCAAATGTTTCAGTCAGAATACATATCCAGCCAGAGCAATGTTGTTGAAGCAATTTCCTTGTCTACTTGCATTTCCTTTGATTCCTCTAAGGAATCATCGCACAAACTTCACTTGAGGTTATTGAAGAATTGAACAGGTCTTAATGTGTCAACAGGGATTCGATCAATGTGAAAAGGTTAGCGGGCCTTGACACATGTTACAAAAATTACTGAAATGTTGCCCACTCATCATTTGTTCCCAAGAATTCTAGCTATAAGAAAAGGGAGGCTTTAATTTTCAGAAGAACTTCTTGGGCTGCCAAGTCATCCATCTGTCTAAGATTTCTCCCTATTGTCAGATGATCATGAGTTCAAATCCTTGAACAGTCAGAGAATAAGTGACCCTGTTCACGAAGAGGGAAAAAAGGCTTTATATAGACTCAGGCGCAACCAAGTTTAGCTGCCTTATGTAGTTGAAACAGAAGCTTTAACTGATGGCTTGTCTCAGAAGAACCTTTCAATTGGAATCCTAAAAACCTAATGAAATCATCAGGAACCACAAAAATGGATAGTGCAGTAGAAGCATTATTTACATTTACAGCACCGAATGCCAAAATGAAGCTGCAATCCAGGCCAACTTATCCAGACCGTTCTGAAACCCTGACCTTCAGATCAGTAACGCAGCTCCTTAACCGCTCATCCACTACCGCCCATATTATCATTCCTCACCCATCCTTTTTCCTCAATCTAATCAAAGCAGTTATTAGGACATAATAGGCTCACCATTATCAATACTATATAGTTAGTGAGCATCTCAAAGCATATTCATGCAAATGAGGCATGTCCTTTAAGCATGGTCAGTTATTCCATGAAGCTACATGTGAAGCAGGTCTTATGTAAGCTGTCTGGATTCACATCATACCTTTCGCTGTCCCTGAATGGTAACTGTTAATAGGAAAACCTCGGGTACTATATGAAAAGTGGAAGAAATTCTTTTAAACTGCTACTGACTGTGCACTAATCAACATCAACAGCAACCAACCGTTAGCTTTGAGTTCTATTCTTCTCTTTTCTTTTGTTTTTGCGTTAAGTAATAAACAGAGAAAGAGGAGAAAAAGAAAATACTGAGAGAGAGAGAGAGAGAGAGAGAGAGAGAGAGAGAGAGAGAGAGAGAGAGAGAGAGAGAGAGAGAGAGAGAGAGAGAGAGAGAGAGCAAACTACAAAGCGAGCCCTAAAACAGGAAAAAGGCAGTAAATATTTAGTGCATTTCAAGCTCAAAAGTTCAAGTCTATCAGAAAGGGTCTCACTTACCGGGCGTGAACGTAAGAGGACTAGTTTAGTGAGTCGGACATACAGTTTCACTCCCAGACTCTGGTGTTGAAACATGTTATACACCTGAAGAGAAGATCAAAGTGAGAAGGAGAAAAGAAAACTTTATTTTTCCCCCACACAGTGTCAGAGGCATTACATTAAAAAAAACACATTACAACAGTTCTGGATAAAAAAAGACACAGTTGGTTACATTTATAAGGTTAAATAAGTAGCATGATGAGTGGACAGAAGAAAGAATTAAGCGCTGAAAAGGAACACATCAAGGAGAAAGTTCAAATCAGTGCATTGAGATGAAAATATTTTTTTCCCCCGCACAATGCTTTCCTCGATGCTCTTGAGCAACAATGAGTGAAAAAACAGAGGGAAGACAGGTCTGCAGATCTGATGTAATCACACACTGCCTCATCCGCACTCGATTAAGATGTGAGAACAAAGCCTGAATGAAGGGAGGAGGCCTTCAGGAGACAAGCTGGTGCTGAAAAGAGGAAAGTTCAGCATGGAAATGATGAGTTCTGTGGCATGATATTTGCCTTATTCTGATGATCATTTGTCAGAATAAAATACTGTTCCAGATTAAGTATCTGAGCTGAATTTAATTGACTTAAACATGCTTTGCATTGGAGTGAGACAATCCTGCACACTTACATAGTTGTTCAAGTGTGTGTGTGTGTGTGTGTGTGTGTGTGTGTGTGTGTGTGTGTGTGTGTGTGTTAGCCATTTAACCCAGAATTACCTCTAGTTTTTCGAGATTATCAAAATAATTAAATTATCTTCTTTGCACACACACACACACACACTTTTAGAAGTAGTACAGTAGGCCCTCGACATTTGCGGGGGTTTGGTTCCGAGCCCTCCCGCGAATCGAGATAATCCGCGAGTTCTGTACCCAGAAGTAAAACCCCATGTATTACGTCACATGCGCGAATGAGCAGCTTTAAGTAAAATACTATGTATCTATTACATGCGCTAAAATATGCTTCTTAAACACATTCTATAGACAGTCTTACTCATTAATACAGTATTAATGTTGTAAAATATCGTAATGATTAAGAAAAACTTTTTAATTTTTACTCTTATTTTTATTGATGATAAACTATATACATTATACAGCATATACTGTTGTAAAGCACTCGTTTTAAAGTCCTTTTCAATTATTATTCCAGTACAGTACCTAAGTTAATTGGAGTAATCAGAATGTTTGTGCATGAGATTTTATGTTCTGTAGCATGTTTAACAAATGATACCAAAAGGATAAACTTTATTACGCTTCATGTCCTTTTACATTGAACTTGGAGTGACGTCTCCAAGATGGCGCTGCCTAGAGGGCAACGTAGCGGAGTTCTCAGAGTCAAATTGTTTCTTTGTTGGTTTTAATTTGTATTATTTGTTTGTTCATGTTTTGCACTATGCTCGTCTATGATCAGTCAACCCTACTACAGCTATGAGCAGCTTCGGCAACTAAGCACGCAACAACTTCTATTTTTTATCTCTTCTATGCTATGGGAGCTCAATGCTAGTGGTTAGCTAGCGGTTAACGGCTAAGCCCAGGCGTTCTCAGAGAGTTCTCAGAGGCTTGGTTAGCACTTCCGGCCATACTACTTGAAAATATTCAGTCCCTGCGAAACAAGATGGACGAGCTTCATGCTCAAATTGCAGCGCAGAGGGATCTACAGGACTGTGTTTCTGTGAAACATGGCTCGAGGAGAGTACACCCGATAAGGCGATTATACCAGCCGGCTACACGGCCTTCATCCCCTGCTATCCCAAGCGCCGGAGTCATCATTCGGCCCCTTCCCGGCTGGGCTTCATGTCCGCTGCGGTGCACCTACCATAGCATATTAGCTCTGCAAGCCACACCCCGGCTAACAAGCCCAGTTGAGCATGCTTATTTATACACACCCGAAGATACTCCGATCTTATAGCTGTATAGTGCAAAACATGAACAAACAAAACAACAAATAAAATTAACAAATTAAAACGAACCATAGCATGCGAGCTCCACTAGTAGCATGTTAGCTCCGCTAGTAGCATGTTAGCTCTGCTTAGTTATACACGCCCTTATCGCTGTCCCGGTCGTAGACGGGCATAGTGCAAAAGCATGAACAAACAAAACAACAAATTAAAACGAACAAAGAAACAATTTGACTCTGAGAACTCCACGACATCGCCCACTGGACAGCGCCATCTTGGAGATGTCACTCCAACTTCAATGTAAAAGGACATGAAGAGTACTGTAATAAAGTTTATCCTTTTGGTATCCTTTGCTAAACATACTACAGAACATAAAATCTCACGCATAAACATGAACTTAGGTACTGTACTAGAATAATAATTGAAAAAGATTTTAATACAACAGCTCAGAGAAAGGAGAAAGTTTTATTTCTTCAGAAGAGACATCCAGCTTTTTCTATCGCTTAGCCAGAGAAGACGCACGTTTGAGTGATATCATAGAGCTTAACTGGTAATTAAAACACACAAAAAAGAGGCTCATTGACAACTTGTGCACGAATGAGTAAAAAGGGGCGGGACATCAGCTCAACCAATCAGCAGAAAGGAGGAGATCGATTGGCTGAATTTGAATCACGTGCCAGTTGCTGGGCAGACCGCGTATACTCAAACCGCGGGGTGCAAAACCGCAAATAGGCAAGGGCCTACTGTATAACTTTAAAGCTTCATGAATGGCATGAGAAAACCAATTCCAGGATGTATTTTCACCTTACCTCTGTAGGAAAGATTATAAAGGATAGATTAATTAGTGAGGATGAATGAATGAATGCTACACCCCAGTTTACCATCATAAACAGAAAGGTATATACAGACGCTCCCTAACTTACATTCATTCGTTTTATGATTTTTCGATTTTACGGGGGTTTTTTCAAAAAAAAAAAAAAAAAAAGGCAAATTTTGACTTTAGCGTGCTCTCTGTAGTACGAGACGTACCTACGTAGTACGCTGCCGTAATGACGCAATAACAATGACACTGCGTCTATTGTTTACAAATGACAGACTGAACGTGGCCCTGCTTCTTCCCAGTTCACTGTGTTAACCTTTGTGTTAAGACGTCGTCTCTGTGATCTTTGTGTTTTGCGGACTTTTGTAACCCTAAGCAAATATGGTTGATCAGGAGCGTAAGTTTACTCGCATGGGTGTAAGTTTTCCAGCATATGCCAGAATTTCCGGTTTTCCCAAGACTTAATTAACTATCTGCTCGGATCAGCGCAATCTACCATGTACACTCAGTTAAGCAAAGAGAGTTGTAAAATGAATGACCCGAATCCAGAAAAGAAAGAGAACTCTCCGCTCTGCTGGTGAATCACATCAGTGCAGGCTGAGCACTAAACGAGTATTCTCTTGCTCACTTGAAAGATCAGAAGTCTGGATAACCCACGCTTTGTCTCAAGCACAAGCAAGTGAACTACTTTCGATGGAGTGCCTCACATATTGTAAGCGTTGATTGGCTGTTTTAAGCATCATGTAAAGTGACTTGGCTCAGTTTCATGTAAAGTAACTCGGCTCAGCTTCATGTAAAGTGACCATCCGTCGACCATCGGAACCATTTACAAGCAGAAAGATCGCATCATAGAGAATGTTAAAGGTTATATTTGATACTGTATTTGATATTTGATGAGTGGATTTGATTAAAATGTATGTATTTGAAATTATTTTGCTTGAATTTAATTTATTTTAAATTAATGTTGATATTATTTGATATATTTGATGTTATTTTACAATTTTATGTTTATAATAATTGGTTTAGGGGTGTTTTATTAGATAGGGTAATGGTATTTATTGATGTATAGTACAATATGAACGTCATACGTCACTGGAACATACAGTAACAACTTATGGGTTTTTTTTTTCCTTCACCTTACGTTTGGCTATCCGGAACTGAACTAAAACGTAAGTTGGGGAGCGTCTGTATAGACATTCATTCATTCATTTTCTAAAATGATCAATCCTAATTAGGGTTGTGGGGAGGCTGATGCCCATCTCAGCTAACAGAACAAAGGTGAGGTACACCCTGAACAGCTTGCCAGGCCATTGCTAAACCATTGTATACCATTCACACTCACAACTAGAGGCAATTTTGGAACTGTGCATGTTTATGGACTATGGGACAAAACCGAAGAATACCCAAATAAAATCCACACAAGCACAGGGAGATCATGTAAACTCCACACCAAAACAATCAATCCCGAGAATCGAATCCAGGCCTTCTTGCTAAGAGGTGGACATGCCAACCACTGTGCTACAGCCATATACAACCACCTTTAAAGGAGATCACGTCCCACACCTGTCAGCACTCACTCTGATGACAAGACCACTCTATTTAAGGACTCACGAGTTCAAGTTCAAGTGAGAAGTATGTATGTGTAATTTCTGTCAGTACTTATCAAACCATGTATTCCAGTGTTAGCAGTCTATTGTATGTCCTGAATTTGCTTTCACATTTAAGACTTGGATATTGATAGCATGTTTGCAATCTGTTCGAGTCTTTCTTTTATAATTCAGCCTTGCACTCAGTGAACTGTTTGTCTCCTCATTTGACCCTTTCTTGCCTACGGACATTGGAGTTTGAACTATGTTACTCATTTGGTTGTTTATATAATAAAAAAAGCTGATAATCTCCAAAAATCTTCATATTTGCCAGATAATAGCATAATTTTGACTGAGACAAGGTGGCAACATCCTGTTTTGGGGCATCTCTCTCCAGCCACAGCTGTGGTACTTAAAATATGTTTGGGACAAATCATAAAAGATGGTTGGGACAAATAGATTCAGATTGCTGCACTCTGCTAAAAAGCTGTCAATGACAAAAAGGTTCAACTTCCAACATAATGACCCGAAGTGACCACATAGTGGCTAAAGCAAAAAAAAAAAAAATTAAAAAAAGGTAAATATCCTTGTGTGGCCTACTTAGAGACCAAAGCTCTCCAAAAAAATCTGGAATAACTTAAAGGTTTTAGTCCACCAAAGATTACCATCTAATTTGGCTAACTGTGAACTGTTTTGTAAAAATGAGTGGACAAATAATGTATATCTAGATGTGTAAAGTTGGTAGAGAAGTACACAAAGAGTCTCATGACAGTAATCAAAGCAAAAGGTGTCTCCACAAAGTATTGACACAGCGGAGTACTGTAATCCTTAACCGTTTTAGTGATTTTTTTTTTTATTGTTGTTATTATATTTTCCACTTGGATACAATCAGTTGTATTGAGTAACTACAGCTGGAGAAATATTTGTGTGTGTGTGTGTGTGTGTGTGTGTGTGTGTGTGTGTGTGTGTGTGTCTTTATTTTCGGCTGCAAAGCACCCAGTGTGAACATTGTTACGTGTGAACGGAAGGACAGTAATTCTTTTTTACACCCACTATAGGCTGGAATTCCATTTGTACACTCAGGCAAGATCAAGCTTATCATAGTTTACTCTCTTATTGTGTATATCATAATAGCAAAATATATTTTAAGAGATTCAACGTCTGAATGTACATTACTAACTAAAATCTATTATATTAAATGTGTGTCATGCACACAATGAAATCCAAAAGTTATTTCACTCTAACTCTAATTCATAGCCAGCTTGATTTCTACAACCGTTTGAATCACACTTTTGAACAAAACACCAAGTGTTATATTTCCTCACTTGACAGAATGTTAATAAAGAACTAGAAATATGATAAACTGCAAAAATCTTAACCGCAATTAAATGACTGCTTTTTGAAATTCCACCGGGACCAATTCAAGGTCACGTCAAGTTTCAAAGAAAAAAAGCTATTATTAAACTTTCTCCTTGTAGCTTGAAGCCATTATGTCATCGAGGTATGAGCTCTCCCTCTCTCTCCCTTCCTCTCTCTCTTTGTGTGTGTGTGTGTGTGTGTGTGTGTGTGTGTGTGTGTGTGTGTGTGTGTGTGTTTTGTTAAGGAAACTAAGCTCTAACTCAGATAAAGTGGTTCTAAGCTCTTGCCAAAGGGCTTGTACAAGAGTGTGTGTGATGTAGAAATCCTGAACTTCTTAAACTCGCTCCCTCTCTGTTCTCGCGCCATCATAACACCACTTTCAAAGACACTTCATCTGGCCAGCACTGCAGGTGTGTGTTCGTGGGAAAACAGATTACCTTAAGATAAGCTTAGATGTGCTTCAGCTTAGGTGTGACTGATCCACTCAGTGCAGGCTGGCACAGTTTATCATGTCATTTTCAACAGGCAGGAATGGATACTGCAGTGTATACACTATGAAGTGTAAATATTCGCCTACTCAAGTAGGCCTACCAAAACAGCAGGAGTTTCTACACTTGTGATTCTTTCTCCCGCTTTGCATGATCACATATGGACAAATATCTGCATTTCCTTAAAACAGCTTGAACTTGGTGTTGGCAGAAACTCCTACGAGTCCCTTAAAGAAAAAAAAATCACAAGAAATAAATTATTATTTATATACGAACACAGAGTTGCAACTTGGTGGTGTAGTGGTTAGCACACACACCTCACAGCAATAAGGCCTGGGTTCGATTCCCAGCTCAGGCATTTATGTGTGGCGTTTGCATGTTCTCCCCTTGCTTGCGTGGGTTTCCACCGGGTACTCCGGTTTCCACGCACAGTCCAAAAACATGCACAGTAGGCTACTTGAATGTTCTAAATGTCCACTAGGCGTGAGTATGAATTGTTATGTAAGTGATGGCCATGCAGTGGCTTAAGAAGCTGTTCAAGGCATACCCCACCTTTGCCCAGCATCAGCCGAGATGGGGACCGTCTTCCCAATGACCCGAATTAGGATTAACCAGCTTAAAAAAAAAAGAAACAACGAAGGAGAATCAAACTGTTCTTTGGAAGCTTGAAGATGATGAGACTGAGCTGAAAGATTTTTCTGGCATACCATCAGAAAACATAAATCATTGGTGTAAGATCTGATGATGAGGAAGACTGAATGCAGGCAGAGAAGAAAAGAACAGCGGCTAAGATGGCCAGACATCATTACTAGAGCAATGAACATGAATCTGAAAGGGATCAAAGAGGTCACACTTGATATAAGGAATTGTTGTGCTAACAACCATGAGGTCACGAAAAGTCGGAATCAACTAAGCAACTGAAAAACACCAAAATGGTTTGCATGTCCCACCTTGCATCATTGGATAAACTCACTATGAGAGAGCATTGATTGTTTTCTGTTATAATTATAAGAAATACATTGTGCTCATCCCAAGTCTTTAATTTGCACTGTGAACAAGTAGAAAACTGCTCGATGAACTACTGTTTGGCTTTAACAGTGTACACCTGTATAAGGTAACAAGATACCATTGTGACTCCGCTCTGGCTGAAGTAGACAAGACACTCAAAATTTCTAAACCAGAACTTTAAAAACAATGCAAAAACTTGACACTGTCCTTCTCTCTGTCTGGGCAATTGCTTAAAATCAAGGTAAGGGGTAAAGTTAAAATATTAATTTACTCTTGTTGGTTTGAATAGGTAATTATACATTTGACTGTGAGAAAAGGGACACACTGATGCACAAACAGACAGACTGTTCACTTTGTGAATCCAGCAGTAGTATAAGCCCTAGTAATTTACCCTTACACTGCCAAGTGCCACTCAGATGAGGATATTGTCCTTTATAGGCCTGATTACTCAATTTTTTTTCCTCGAGTTTTCTCAGGAAACTTTTCTACGAGAATTTCACATCTTGCTCATTAGAGAAAGTTAAGTCTGGAGGACTTGGACTGAAATGAAAAACACAGAGTCTTTCTGCATTAGGTTTTATGTTCACCATTTAGTTTAATGATTGTGAACAGCATGCTTCAGAAATATTTGGGAAGACAGAAACTCAATAAAGTCTGATACTGTGATCCAAGCATTTCTAGAGCATTGATTGTGAGAAACATTATCAAATAGTTTTCAAATCATTTTTATACACGCTTTAAATCACAAAAAGGAAGTCAAAGACAGCACTTGGAAAGAAATGACATCAACGGCTACATTTGTATATTAATTTCATTCATTGTTCAGTACATCGATATACAGTAATGCAGTTTTCGTGGTATATATCTGATTTCTTTGAGGGAAGAAGAGCTCTGCTTTTCAGTGCAATGAATAAAGCAGCCGTGGTGAACTTTGTGGTTTAGGGAAGTGTGTGTCAGTTTACATGTCAGTTCATCATGAGTTGGGTCCTAAAGAACAAAGATTCAAGATTATATAGATTTATTGCCCATCTATGAACACATGCTCCAGAATCAGAAAATGCTTGTGAAACTCCTCTAGCCATATGAACAGACATTCTTGGTCATAATTCTTGATGTTTATTTGGGCCTGGGATTTGGAACACAAAGTAAATGTTCAGACCCAATCTAACTAACTCACAGCATTAAATTCTGAATTTCCATGTGACTACACCTTGAGAAAATTTGATCTAAACTTGGCCACCATCACGCACACAGTTCGATAATTAATCGCAGCATTTGTAAATCTGTTTAGCAACAACCAGATACTTCGTACACTACAAGTAGTACTTCAAATCAAAAGCAGTGACAGCTGGTGATAACTATTAAGGGGGCTCAATTCATTTATTTATCTAACCCTCTAATAGTCTCTTAAGTAATAACAACATGAGATCATTACTTACCAGAATAAAATAAAAGAGAAGCTACATTTGTCCAGTTACACCCAAATAAACAAAACAATACCTTATTTAATAACTTACCAATGAAGGACTCTGTTTTCAGCTAGTATTTTTCACCACAGTACAAGAATCCTCACAAAACAGCAGTGTACACATTCTGAATTGTTATTAACATGGCATAATTCTCATTAGGATGGTATACACAGTGTCACTATCTAACATACAAATTAACTGCTCATAGTTAATTTTGTATTTAGTTTTGTGTATTTGTGTATATGAGACACCCACCATGTTCATGACAGTAAGGAGAAAACGTTTCGCCGTCTCAGCTCCGTGGTACTGCACCATGTCTGCATCGGCCACCATCACTGTCTCTACGATGTATTCTCCGCTCATCTGGATGGCATTTCTCCTCCCACGAGCATCTGCTGTGCTTTTAGACCGCCGATCCTTATGCTTTCCTGCACACACAAAAATGGGAGGATCTAAAAATTGTAAATGTTAATCATTATTATTAAAATAACATATGAGCCGCCAACCAGTCACAATCAATGTTCATTCTGTACCTACTTCACCAGGGAGTCTATGTATTGGAGGAGAGTGGGTTGTTATTATATGCAAAAGACAAAGAACTACTGGATTCAAGTTACAAAGAAGCAGAAACTGCACAATGCATATAGCATCATTATTAAAAATACAAATTAAGAATTATCATGTGATGAAGAAAAAAAAAATACATACATACAACACAGACAGAAGACAGAAAGCTAAATAAAGTGGATAAAATACAAACCTGCTCATTTCCCAGTTACAAATTGAGATCCAATCTATTCTTATTATTATTATTTATTATTGTTATGGATGCTTGTATAGTGCATACTCCATACACGCGTATGCTCAATGCACTTGTCGCCACCATGCGGCGCCAGTTATTGCGTTGTTCTATCCTTTTGATGCTGAGCGCCAAGCAGGAAGCAACAACTCCCACATTTTAACGTCTTATGGTATGACGCGGCCGGATTCGAACTCCGACCTCCCAGAGGATAAAGCGGACGCTCGACCAACTGAGATAAATCCCCAGTAATCTATAGAGAACAAAGACGCACCAGCACACATTGTATATCATAGTGTAGATCATAAAAGGCAGAATTTGTCCAACCTGCTCACAGCTTAGTGTTTCGTTGAAGCAATTTGAAAGTGTTTCAAACAAATGGGTAAATCTGTCCCGGATTTCAGATTGGCTGGCATTTGAAGAAATTGTTCAAGATAAACTGCAATGCACACCAAAATGTCGTGAATCAGCCAAGCTAAGAAACATTTGGAGCCCGAAGAACTTGCTTTACACTACTGAATTATTGTTAAAATGGAAACAAATATGATGTGCTTTCGAGTTAATGCTGTGAGGTTAAACCTTTCAGTGGGGGCAAAGTGTTCTGTTTTTGTGACTTTAGTCAACTAATTGTTCATTTCTTTGCAGTCTGGGAAGTTGTGAATAGTTCAGCTGCCTTTAATCATACAAAGGTGTGTCTGTTTTTATAGTAGTCCATGACTGGAAGAAGTGTTTCCTTGGCATTCCATGACATACGTGGAATTTTTAGAGCTGCACTGAGCACAGTACAATAAGTAAGTAATCATTACTACATTAATCACGACATTAATCACTACACTGTGTTTAAATTCTATCATGGATTTCTTCTCCTCCAGTAGGGTAGGAGCTTGACTTTTATATAACTGTCTACTTGGTTCAGTTGGATTTGGTTGTTGTCAGTAATATTTTCAAGTATGGGATTCTTAGCCAGTTCTGTAGTGCTTAATCAGCTGTAGTTTTGAGCTTCGTTAAGGTGTGAGTGGGGGAGGGACCCAGCAAGTATATGAAGGTATCCCCGCATCAGTTTTTTTTAGTGTGCAATTCTAATTCATGGATGTGGTGAAGGAGGACATGAAGGTCGTTGGTGTAAGAGAAGAAGATGCAAAGGATAGGGTGAGATGGAGGCAGATGATTCGCTGTGGCGACCCCTGAAGGGAAAAGCCGAAAGGAAAAGAAGAAGTTTTTTTTACTGTGCAATTCTATCCTGGATTTCTCTCCTCTGGTAAGGTAGGAGCTTGACTTTTATATAACTGTCTACTTGGTTCAGTTGGATTTGGTTGTTACCAGTAATATTTTCAAGTGTGGGATTCTGTAGTGCTGAATCAGCCATAGTTTCGAGCTTCCTTAAGGTGGGCGGGACCCAGCAAGTATATAATGAAGGTATCAACGCGTTTGTAGTAGATAGGAACACAGACCATTTATTAAAACAAGTCCTTGTATAGAGTTAATTCAATAATCTTCTTGGCTTTGGCGAAGCAGAACTATCAAGCCTAAAGGGCAGTGGGCAGGTTCTTTTGGACCTGTGATGAGGGTAGGTACCCCAGCCACCACGAGCCTCCACTGTCGTGTGTGCATGCCACAAGACAGTCGATAAGACTAGGACCTGTCTACCTACACATGCAAAGACTGGACCTGGCTGATTGTGCGAAAGAAACTGCCAAATTAGTCCAATGGACAAGAAAGCAGACCCAGCAAAGCGTCGTGGAGCGCAACTAGGGCACACTGAGAGACACAGGACACTGCTGGCAATCCACTGCTCCCTGACCCATCTCCAGCTGTCTCGACTATGTCGTGCCACTGGACCCAGACAGACCGGGAAGAGAGAGTGAGGCTGACGATCTGCGCAAGTCATAACTTCACGCAGACCCTACAACCTCAAGTTCTGTGGTGATGGGAAAATAGCGAGGCAGCAGGTGTGAATTCACTGGAAGCTGTAGTCACAGACCTACACACGGGTGGCCCAGGCCGTATAGTCGTTCTCAACTGGACTGAAGCAAATGCAGAGTTAAGCAGCCCCCTGGGTGACTGAGCAGCCCTCTTTAGAATTCATCTGCTCAACTACATGGAGGAAGGAGCTACAAAAGGTGCCCTAAACATAGCCTGCTTCACTTCACCCTGGCCAGCAAACTGCAGCTGGTAAGCTAAAAGCGGTCAAACAAGAAACACAAAAAAGTGAAGGTACTCAACCTTGGCACATGGAACGTGCAAACTCTGCTGGATAATACCAAGGCAGACAGACCAGAAAGGAGAACTGCACTAGGCACCAAAGAACTCGCTCGCTACAACGTTCACATAGCAGCCCTCAGCGAAATATAGCTTGCACACAAGAGCCAGCTCACAGAAATTAATGAAATGCCCAGCGGGTATCAACAATCGTCTGATGTCACTTCAGCTCCCACTTGGAAACAAGAAAAGTGTGACGCTGATCAGTGCATATGCTCTAATGATTACCAAGTCAGAGGACATCAAGAACAAGTTCTATGAAGAACTAGACACCCTAATTGCAGTAGTACTGCAGTCAGAGGAGCTTTTCGTTCTCGAGGACTTCAGTGCCAGAGTAGGGACAGATCACCAAACCTGGGAAGGGATCATTGGAAGACAGCACTGGCAAGTGCAACAGCAATGATCTCCTGCTCCTCAAGTGGTGTGCCACCCATGACCTCGTCCTCACCAACACACTGTTCCGCACCCATAACAAGACATCATGGATGCATCCACGCTCCAGGCATTGGCATCTAATTGACTATGTCATCACCAGGAAGAGGGACGTAAAGGACGTGAGAGTGACAAGGGCCATGTGTGGTGTCGACTGCTTGACTGATCATCGACTCATAGTGTCCAAGTGCAAACTTCGCATCCTGCCCATGAGAATACCCCAAGGCCAGAAGACTGCAAAGAGGCTGAATGTCTCCAAGCTGAAGAACAGCAATATTGCACAATAATTCACCAGGTACCTCGACGACAAGCTGCAAGACACCCCAGAATGATAGCACAGAGAAACTGTGGGCAGCATTCAGAGATGTGGTGTACTCTACAGCCTTTGAACACCTCAGACCAGCAACTCGCAACCATCAGGATTGGTTCAATGATAATGACGAGGAGATACAGGCACCCCTGTCAGAGAAACACCAGCTGTTCATAGCACACCAGAATGACCCCTCATCACGAGTGAAGAAAGACACCTTCACTGGTGCAAAAAGCAAGGTACAAAAGAAAGTCCATCATATGCAGGACTCGTGATACAGCAAGAAAGCCCAAGAAATACAGGGCTATGCAGACAGTCAAGACACCAAGCGTTTGAAGACGGTGCACGGATCTCAGTCCAGTGGCTCCTCCCTCCTCTTCACTGCAGACAGGATGCAGCTGCTGACCGAGAAGAAGCAGATTCTGAAAAGGCAGGCTGAACACTTCAACCAGGTCCTGAACCGCCCTGCCACGATCAACAACGAGGCCATCGCCCGCCTACCACAAATGGAAACCAACAGGGACCTTGACAATCTCCCCACAGAAGAAGTCATAAAGGCCAAACATCAAAGGCCAAACATCACAGTGTAGGAACAGGAACTCCTGGCTGTGGATCCCAGTGAGATTTCGAAAAAATAGAGGAAATGAGTTTAGAAATAGAGGAAATTAAATATTTCAGCTGGGGGTCAAGGGGGCCACAGGGCCCATTGCGGGGTACAGGGACAGAGCACGTCGTAAAAAATCATGCAAACAAGTTAATCATTGTTTTGTAACATGCATAAACACTAAACAAAACAGCTTAAATAATGTAGAAAATACTAAAAGGTTATTTCAGTGTAGATAAACACACATAATTCAAGTAGCATAGCCCTATGGCTCGTCATTCATGTGTAACATAATTATGAACTAATTTATAGAATGATCACATAACACATGACATATTACCACAGCAAACATTCGTGTTTAACTAGTGAGCATACCTGCTACAAGTTAGTATGTTAATAGTATAACACTATAATTCAAAATGTTACATTTACTCTGCACTAATAAACAGTCTTACACTGTACTTATTGCATAAATTTAGAAAAATGCGAAATTCCACTAAATAGCGGAGATCTGGGATCCCTGAGCTTTACCTATCTTGGTAGTGCACTCTCAAGAGCGGTGAACATCGATGCAGAGGTCAACAGCAGGATTGCCAAGGCCAGTTCTACTTTTGGAAGACTCCGTGAGAATGCGTGACAGCGGAGAGGACTCAGCCTTACAATCAAGTTGAATGTCTACCATGCAGTGGTGCTCACCACCCTCCTCTACACCTGTGAGACCTGGACTATCTACAGGAGACTCGACAAACGGCTCAACTGCTTTTACTTAATCTGCCTCCGCAGACTCTTCCACATCAAGTGGCAGGACAAAATCGCTGACACGAAAGCCCTGGAACAAGCCGACATTCCCAGCATCCACACCCTCCTTGAGAAAGTGCAGGTCAAATGGGCAGGCCATGTTATCAGAATGATGGACAGTTGACTGCCAAAACAACTACTGTAGGGAGAACTTTGTGAAGGCAAGCGTTCAGTTGGGAGACAGAAGAAACACTTCAAAGACTGCCTTAAAGTGTTCCTCAAGAACATGAACATAAACATCAGTACTTGGGAGCAGCTTGCTACCAATCACTCAGCTTGGCGAAGCAAAGTCTTCACAGTAGAGAAGCGACGAACTGCAGAGGCGCAGCAGAAACGCGCGGTGCACAAAGCTCGAGCTGCCTCAACTTCAATCGCACCACCCACCCACACATGTCCTGCATGTGAGCAAGCATTTCGGGATCGGATTGGCCTCATTAGCCACCTCCGGACCCACAGCCAAGGATCACAAATCTGATATGACGTCATGATCATCTTCGAGCTCGAAGGACGAATAACAACAATCACTACATTAATCAGTAATCATCCTCATCTCCTACTTTATATTTATCTCACAAAATACTGGATGTGGAATGATTTATGAATGCTTAAAGATAAAAAGAATTGCATAGATACAAAAAACTACAGAATACAACTCAGCATGTTTCATCTATTGCTTCTGCATTACATAAGAGTTGGTAACAAAGGAATAGTTCTCAGTGAGAAACAGAGAGAGAGAGAGAAATGTAGTTTAGTTTGACCAATATTAAAACGACTGACTTTTTTGTGATATAATTAAATGTTCAGAAATGGGGAAAACCATAGGTCTACTAAGCAGCCCACCAGACAAGCTTCAGAGTGCTGCATACACCCATGTTTTAATTGCACTGAAACCTAATTAACTACACTAAAAATGCTACATACTATAATGTAATAAGGTGAGCTAGTATGCTAATTAAGTGCATTCACACTAAAATAAATAAACAAAGCTTTTATTTACATAGTTTTGATGTATTCAAGGTGGCACGGTGGCGTAGTGGTTAGCACGTCTGCCTCACAGGAAGAAAGCCTGGGTTTGATTCCCAGCCTGGGCGTTTTTGTGTGTTGTTTGTATGTTGTCCCCATGCTTGCATGGGTTTCCTCCGGGTACTTAGCTTTCCTCCCATAGTCCAAAAACATGCACAGTAGGTTAATTGGCCGTTCTAAATTGCCCGTAGGTTCGCATCGTGCAGAAGGCAATGGCAAACCACTGCACTATCCTTGCCAAGAAAACCTTCATGAAGATGATAATCAAGGTGTTATCCTTCATGGTAGGTCGACAAGAGTCGTCGTACGACTCGGAAGGTCGTAGGTGCTGGATCGCTGATCCAAAGATTGAGGGTTCGAGTCTCACCCTCCACAAGGTTGTCACTGCCCCCCCCCCCCCCCCTCCCAGTGCAGCTAACTGGGTTATCAAAGGCGGGCCATGTCTCTCACTGTCTATGGTGAGAGGCATGTAAAAGAACCATTGCTGACTTTCGTAAAGAGTAGGCTGCAAAGCCGTCAGCGTGTTTCTGCCCCTTGCTCAAAAGGATTGTGACAGGAAGGGCATCCAACGTAAAAAAAACCTCTGCCAAATCAAACGTGCGAATCAGATGATTCACTGTGGCGACTCCCGAGTGAAAAGGAAAAAGCCGAAAGGAAGACAGACAGACTTAAAAACTGAGTCTCAGAATGACTGTCATCAATGGCCAATTAAACACAAACAAGTATAGAATTTTGATCATTTATTGACAGATTTGTGGAGGTGTCAAAAGGCTGTGCTGTTGAAACCTATATGCACCAGGATTTATATATTTAAACACAAACACCTGAAATACTGAGACATTATGTTCAAAGTCATACTGCTTCATATTAACTTGGGCCTTGATTATGTTGTCATTTCTGAGATTCAGTTTTCAAATAATCACTTGTAATATGGATAGCTTAATAAATTGGGGCAGTGGTGGTCTAGTGGTATAGGGAGCTGGATCGCTGATCCAAAGGTTGAGGGATTGAGTCCCACTCTCCACAAGGTTGACACTGTCCCCCCCAGTGCAGCTAACTGGGTTATCAAAGGCGGGCCATGTCTCTCACTGTCTATGGTGAGAGGCATGTAAAAGAACCATTGCTGACTTTCGTAAAGGAAGACGGACATACAGAATATGGATAGCTTAATAAATTGTTCAAACAGAAGCCATTGCCCATTGGTATTAGGTTTTGCAGATTAGGTTTTAATTTAAGTGCTGTCTTTTCAATCAAAGGCAACTGGTCATAAAATTAAAAAAAAAAAAAAATGGGTGACTTGGAATGACTTAAGGTGTCCACATGAACAATATTTTAATGAACTAAATGAGTGTTTCCCTATAAGGCCAAATTCAAAGATGCACCAGAGTCCATTACATACAGGGGGCCTGTCCTTAGGTGGGTAGGTGGTGTTACAAGCAGGACCATGCATGCATAGTGCGCAAATTGTGCAGGGCAAAGGGACGTTCATGTAGGTACTAGACTTTGGAAAGTGTTCGGCAGTCAACTAAGGCTTGTTTTGTTGTGTTTTCAGTTCTCTTGCAAGGTTAACCACTTTCCTTTAATACTTTTCGTGTAGTTATTGAGTGGCGCCACCGGTCTTCCCAATAAAATATCCAAAAGCAACATGGATAAAATCTAGAATTCAATAATAATAATAATAATAATAATAATAATAATAACAACAACAATTTAAAAATGGGCTACAATTTTAGAAATAAGCCTTGAAATGTGAAGTGGAGAGTTACATTTCTCTGCATGTTCAATACTTTAAGCAACTCTAGCTTCCTATTAACAAATATTTTCACAGATGTCCTCCGTGCCTTGGGGAAGTGATATTCCAGTCTTATTTTCATACCTTTCATGAGCTCAGCAGTTGATTAACTAAAAAGATTCAAAACAGAACGAATCAGAACATCCTTAATAATATAAAAAAGAGAAAGCAGAAATGTCATTCACTCACTCATATGGCAGCCCACTTTATACTACTATTAGGAGCTCAGCTGGCACATTGTTGAAGGCGGGGTACACCCTGAGCAGCTTGGTAGACAATTTTTGGCCAAAACATACAACTATTCACACAGACATCCATACCTATGAGTAATTTGGGTCACCCAATTAGCCTCTCTTGCATTTCCTTAGACTGTGGGAGGAAACCAGGACACTCAGAGGAAACCTACACCAACATATTTTGCAAAACATTTTTGGAGAGGTATTCATGGGCATCCTTTGACTAACAAATAAATTGAGTGCTTGAATTTAAATCAAGTTTTCATGTCTTCGGTCATGCCTTTAATAGTTTTCCCTAATCTCATCCAACACATTGCAAACAGTATAATTAGTTGATCAGATATGTTCAAAACAGGGGAAAAGTGAACTCGAGAACCTCGCTCTAAAAAAGACATATGCAAAAACGCGAACCGTGCACTTTGTACCACAGCCCTGCTCCGGCTTCCGTAACGTGTGCTTGTGTGCGTGCACGCCTGCTATTTGAAGGCCAAAAAGCCAGTGAGTGGAATAAAAATGTCCAAGTCGGCATGAATAGCGCAAGCTAGCTGAAAGGAAAAGGAATGGGCGGTGAAAAATTGGAAGTTGTTCTGGATTTTCATGAGGGTAAGTCAGAGAAAAGTTCCAACATTTTTGGGATTCCGTCTGGTTCAGAGGCAGACCGCAGCTCATAGTGATTCAAATCACAAAACCAAGTCTCCAGCTCCATCACAAATATGTCAGATCTATTACCCACAGCTGTGACTACAGAAGATAGATATCTGTATGCCAGAAAAAAAAACGATTAATTCATTGTAGGAAAGTATTTTTATACCAAATCTCAGAGATGGCCTTTTTTAAATACTTAAGATGAATGAAAAATTTCTATATTTCAAAGAAGCATCAATAATTTTCAAAATAAATCATTGGTATGAATTTCACTGTTATGTGGAATTACATGACAAATTTCATATACACTCACTATCCGAGTTACAACGTACGCGAGTTATGGCCACCCGTACTTACAACCACGTCTAGCAGATGCCTATTATGAGTTTACTGTATATGTGTGGCAGCGCACCGCTTAAGAGTTGTGGTAGCACAGCATCCCAGCATCTCACACTCACAGCATTCTGCCATTACACTCAGTGACTAGATACCGTCACAGTAACATCTCTTGTACAGTACAATTTTACATTCATTTACTGTACACCATTACCATGGTCCCCAAGAGAAAGTCCGATTCATCAGATGGCAATTCTACCAAGAAAGCAAGGAAGGCACTGTCATTGGAGATGAAGATGAAAGTGATAAAGCAGTATGACGGAAGAAAAAAAGTAAATTCCATCACTCGAGATCTCCATCTCCCCCACTCCATGGTGTCTACAATTTTGAAGAATAAGGATCGCATTAAGGAAGCAGTGAAAGCAGCAGCCCCAATTCAGTCAACTATCGTCACAAAACAGCGTGAAGGACCGATCGCAGAGATGCAAAAGTTGCTATGCACGTGGTTGGAAGATAATCGGCAAAGAAATGTGAAAGTAATATTGCGAGCAGTACAAAGTAAGGCGACAAGTTTATCTCACGTGTTGAAAGAATGTGCAGGTGAAGAATATGGTTCACATGAATTCATAGCAAGGGCTGGGTGGTTTCGGTTTCGTTGTGTTAAATATTCAACTTATGACCAATCCAACTTATGACTGGTTGGTTGGAACCGATCTAGGTCGTAACTCGAATAGTGGCTGTATTGATTTATATTCTGCACTGCCCACAGGGAGTAATGTTTTTGAGAAATGTAAATGAGATCTAATTCACAGATTACAGGCAAATTTTCCAAAACTTTTCAACTAGAATATTACAGTGTTGGTCATGTATTCTGTTTGGACATGAAGTACCCAACACAACTCAGAGTCTGTTATTAATAGATATGGCTTGTTCTCTTATCTAGAAGCTTATTTTAAAATCGTTTTAGAAAAACTTTTGATTTTATTGGCACTGTGCCAGGTTCACGTATTTAGACTGGCTAAAAATTAATTTGATTCTAACCTGATTTCCATGACTATGTCCATGACTATGTCTATGACCCTTACTGGCCTTACTTGTCTTATGTCTAGGTGACAACAATGGACTTGTTACCCCTCTCTGTCTGTTGAAGGTATGAGGTTTTGGTGGAAATAAAAAAAATGGTTTTACACAGTTGCAAATGTTATGATTTGCCCTTTTTGGTGAGATCATTGATATATGTCAAGAGCTCCATTATGAATAGATGGTTTGCAGCCAATCAGGCTCACAAAGGTACCATTTCAGACAGGGTTGCCAAATATTTACTTACATGACGTTTGGTGGTTATTCAAAGCATTTATAACATACAACAAACTCAACTTACAAAAAACTTGTGCAAGCTCTGTTTCTTTCTCTGTCATGATGCCCCACACTGACACTACACACTCACTGACATCATGTCATACTGATTGACCTGCACAATATTACACACAGAGGCTCTACCATCCTGAGATATCTCACTTCCAGAGTTTTACACCCTGCTTCTAGATAGAAATTACATAATATCTCACAAACAGGCTGCAGCTTAAAAGATCATGAAAGAAAATTAGAATAACTCTGTCTTTTTAATAACTCATTCATCCATTCATTTTCTAAGCTGCTTAATCATAATTATGGTTGTGGGGAGACTATTGCCTGTCTCAGCCAACTCTCGGTGAGGGCAGGGTTCACCCTGGATAGCTTGCCAGGCCATCGCAGGGACAACACCCACATGAAACCATTTACACTCGCATTCACACCGAGGGTTGATGTGGATTTATATGAAAAGCTATTTCTGTTTCAGTGGTCAAAAAGTGGCAAGTCTACATACAGGTCTGTTTGTGACCTTAATAAAGTTAGTGAAGAAGTGAAAAGTCAATTACAGTACTTTATACAGATGTATATACTTTATACATCTTTTATTTTTGGATTTTTCCATATTTTCTCCCTAATTTAATCGTATCCAATTCCCTCCTGTCAAGTACGCCTTCATTATCACACGATCATCACCAACCAGGAAGTGGTGAAAGCATGCACACTAGCCACCTGCGTCTTTTCGAACTGAGGTGCATGCATATTTGGGGTCGGTCGAACACACTCAAAGGGAAAGCGCTATCCGTCCCCTTGCACAAATGAGCTCACACATGTCCGAGATTGACTGGCGATCGCTGTGAGTCACAGGGAAGTCAGCATATACCGTCCTTCCCTCCCGTCCGTCCTCGGCCAACTAGCTCCGATGGACTCCAGGTCACAGATGGCTGTGGTATTAACATTAACTCGAACTTGCGATCTTTGAGTTAACAGTCACGCACCTTGTCGATGCACCACTTGAGAGCAGTATACTTTATACAGCTTAACTTAAAGCTTTCTTTTCCTTTTACGTCCATCCGCTGAGCATTCTCTCTATCTTTCCTTCTTTTAGTTTTACACCAAAATCATATCTATATACTCGTTTTCAGGTTCCTGTTCTTTTGTGCTCCTTATAAACGATGTTTTCAGGGTGTTCTCCTTCTTTGGCATCATTTTATGTGTATTATTACACGAAAGAGGATTCGTCCATGGTCTGGTGGAATCATAGAGAATAAACCATCAAGGCTGTTCTATACATAGTGTTTTTCAAGCTCATGGGATAAACTTTATGGCTAAAAGCAGACACACCTAATTATACAAGGTCCACTCTCTCGCCTCGACTTATTCTATCTCTTTCAGGAGAGGAATGAGTCCATTGCCACTCTTGGGTCTCTGGAGCAAAACCGCACCCCTTTCTCCTTCTTTTGATCCCAGTCAGCATCTTGTTTAAATGACCAGTCGTTTCCCATTTCATCCATGGTGGGAATATAACAACACTAGAGACAAATAGAGATGTGGAGAATATATATTGACACAGCTGACCAAAAGGTTGCAAGTTCAAATCCCCTGTCCACCTGAGGACAAGATCTTGTGTAAGATCTTTAACGCTCAGTTATGCTTGGATCACACCCGAATTCATTTGTTCTGAATAAACACATCTGTCAAGTGAATAATAATGTAAATATATAGACTGGCATTTTACTTTTGTTGTTTTCAGGTTTATGCTTCTTGACTTGCACGTGCGCGGATTAAGCGCACCCTTTTCCACAGATTTCACAACAACGTTACAATGCGACCGGTGTGTCAATGCGACTGTATTTCACCGATCCAGATGGAAGAGATTGCGAGAGGAGAAGGCAAGAGCTGCAGACCGCCTCCTCCTGTTGCTTTTAACACTCCCACTCTGTCCTCAGTGTAACATGAGCTCCGCTTGCACATCCAGACTGTGTGTGTGTGTGTGTGTGTGTGTGTGTGTGTGTGTGTGTGTGTGTGTGTGTGTGTATGTGTGTGTGTGTGTGTGTGCGCGCGCACACATCGGGAAGCCTCTGAAATACTAAGGAAACAAAGTTTAATGGATATACAGCCTGTCTCCGTCGGTATCTTTCTCCTGGGATGGTGTGGTTTGGTAGCAGTGTGGGGTTCAGAGATGCAGTTCTGTCATAACTTTTCAACACATAGGCAGATGAGAGAGAGAAAAAGAGCGAGACAGGGAGGAGATAAGAACTTCTGGCATGGTCTTGAAACAGGCTGGAACATAGAAGTAAGCAGAGGAAATAATCCCCCTCCCCCTAAATTTTGCCTTCTTGTGCCTTTCTGTAGACACCAGGTGCTGGTTAGGGCAGAATGGTTAAAGCACCTGGAGTTTCACTGCACAGCATTTAAGTCCAACAACATTTGCACACTATCACACAGACCTCACTCAGCCTTCAAGATCTCCAGACATATGATCGGCTCCGATCACTTTCTTTTTTCTGTCTTTAATTCCCCCAATTTCCATCTCTTTTTAGCCTGTGGTTACTTGAAATCCCAATACTGTATGTACATATGGAACGAGTTTATTCACACATGTTGGCAACGCTCAGGTGGTTTTTGCCCCTTTAGGCGGTTGTTTCTGTAAAATTAAGAGCTGGTTATGTAGTATTAAGGGTGTGCATCATTGTATGTTCCTTTGTAAAAGCAAACTGGTAGACTAAATCAAAGCTAACCAACAAAAGAATGTGATTCTCTACTTAACCTTTACACAAATTACAAAAAGGTATGTGCTGATGTAAGACTGAAGTTTTATTGTATTTTAGTTGGCTTCTATTCCTGTCTACACTTTTTTCAAACACCGAATTTTTGTGAAAAAAGTCAATGAAGTAATGCATTTCAATGTCAACGTGCCTCCGGCATGATCCCGTAGCAGGTAGTGTTGCTGCCTCACCGCTTCAGAGCTCAGGTCACGCATGTTCTCCGGATATCTATATGAGTTACCTCTAGGTTCTCTGCTTTCCTCTTCCCAGAATAAAGTGTTTTCCAAAAAAAATCACTAATTAGTTGCATCTCTCAGTTTTGAATCTCACAAATACCAGAGATATTTATCATATAGCGAGCGATCCAGTCACCTCTCCGTCTAACATTGCTTACATCTGAATCAATTGTCACCTCTGTGACTCACTTTTCCACAGTACTGATATGATAAGCAGACTTTAGCAACACTGCCCAGAGGGTGAAATACATATTAAAAACCACAACAGCTGCCTAAAGTGGCCGGTTTCATGTCTTTCAGCAACATGAAAAATTAAGTCATTAAAACAAAAGATTAGAGATGGCCATGAATGTTGTTACCAAATGGGTCAATTATGCAAGTGACATCTCTTGAGCGATAAGCGGTCCTGGAGGATACAGGGAGGTGGAGACACACCCATTGCAATTATCATAACATTCTCTATGTTTATCATAATTATCCAAAAGTATTATTAACAGTAGTTAATACTAACAGTAGGACATAATACAGAGAGGATCAGAAAGTAAAGCTTGTCTAATCATTGTGCTTTATCATTGTTTTTACCCATGAGGAATCTGGAGTCATGCGCATGAACATGATAACCACCATGATCCCAGAATTTTAGTTTGACATCTGTCAAAGCTGTTAGAAATTGCCTCGGTGTAATTTTCTGATTAATAGGAGACATACGTCTGAATACTGAAAGCCATGTCTGCTAAATCAGGTTCATGCATGGGGGGGCCACGGGTTTGTTTTCGAGTCAAGGTTGTTGGCTTGAAACTTCAGCATATTATTTTGAGTGCGACAGATGTTTCTGGGTTTTTTTGTTGGTTTTCCGTTTTTTTGTTATTTGGATCGCTAAACTGTCAGAACTTAGCACATGCTTCAACTTGTTCCATTACTTTCTTTTTAAGGTTTCATGTTGGTTGTTAACAGTTTGCTATGGTAATTGGAAAAGACAGAATACTTTATCAATGTGCGGTACAAATAAGGCATTGCAAAAGTGAAAGGGTGCCTTAGAAACATGAGCCCTGTGATGGTCTGGCAAGCTGTTCCGGGCAGTGTCGACTATGCACCGAAGCCACTGATCGTTTAGACAATTGTTGTTGATTTATTACTTTATGACTAATTTACAAAATAAAAAGACATCTTAATACATTTACTCCCACTCATTCACTTATTTACCAAACCTCTTAATCCTTCAACCAAGTCCGGCCGAATTCAGAGTACACCTCGAGCTTGCCAGACTATTGCAGGGCCAATTCACACTCACCTCCACAACTAGGGAAAATTTGGAACAGCCGATAAGCTTAATGTGCATATCTTTGGTTTGTGAGAGGAAATCTCAATCACTGTAGGAAATCCACCCAAGCATGGGGAGAACATGCAAACTACACACAGAAATGCCTGTAAATACTACTACTGCTCTCTTTGTGAATATTGAAGCAGTCACCTTGTTGCGATGTTATACCAACCCTTGTTTACAGTGCTACTGTATTCTGTTTGCGGTTTCTATATAAATACTAATTAATTGAAATTTAATTAAGTTTTGAACCTGAACTTGTTCTTAGTCATACCGAGTACTATCTAAGCCGGTTTACTGATGATTTTTAGATTGGCTGTGCATGACCTTATCCTGTACGCTGACCTTGATCTTGTTCTAGCCTGTGTTGTTGCAACCATTTACTTGTGTTGTTGACCATTACCTGTTTGTATTGACTTTGCTTCTATTTCTATCTCTAAGTTGTTGGCTGGTGTACAGCATTTGACTTGTATCATCGACTCTGTTTAAAGTCTTTGGCTTTGCATCTGTTTGCTGCACTTTGTTGCCATAAGCAAGAGAGTATTGAACAGTCTGAATATGCTATTTAAAAAAAAAATTCTGAAAAGGAAATTATGGTTTCCCAACAGTTGGCGAGTTTGATTTAACAAGCTTATTCAAAAGGTCATGTGCCGATTTTCTTGACCATCAGACGTAGGGCTTTGGACATGAAGACTCCATAATACCCCCATTTCACTGGAGCATGTCAGACTTACGGAAGCAAAAGCGTTGTCATCCGCAAACGTTCCGCAATTATTCCCTTATCCTCCTTATCATTCCGTGTGATTCGGTATTTATTCCTTAAGTCCTCCTCCACTTCCGTTTGGTCCCAGCAGGCCAAAATATTCTGTGAATGTGCTTTTGAGCATGTTCAAAAGCACGTTCATGGAAAAAAATTCCGTGAGTGTTCCCTTTGGTTCCGTAGTCCTTCCGTAAACATTCCGTAATTTCCGCAAATGGTTTGTAGTCTTTCCTTTTATACCGCAAGTGTTCTGTAACCTATCCGCAAGTCTTCCCTCCTCTTCCGTATGGTCAAAAGCAGTGACGGAGAGAGCTGCTCTACACACCACACACCATCAGCACCATCAGCAGCAGTATCAGACCAAGTGCTTGCCGGGTGCTTTGTCCCTCACTTTGGATGTGCGTGCGGCGCGCTCTGTACTCCGACCGCGCACACGTGATTATCAGCATGAGGAGGATGACCATGCAGACCCGATCGAAGTCATCTATGGCGTACCGTGAGTATTTCACCTTCGTCTGATTCACTTGATCCACGGCTGATTGTCGTTTGCTTGAGACTTCAATCGGGTCTGCATGATCATCCTGCTCATGCCGATGATCACATGCGCGCAAAGTAGAGAGCGCCCCGCACACATAGCCATGTTTAACACACCGCCTTATAATAAATGATCAAGCAAATACAAAGCGGGGTTCAGAGATCAGCGCGTCTTAAACAGGGGCTCAAGTGCATCCTTTCATCCAGCACAGACTTGATCAGAGGGATTGGGGAGTTGGAATAAAGCCCAGATGATGTTCTGAAACACACCACACACCGAATAGATGAACCAACCTGAAAGGAGAACAACCGAAATCTTCACCACATCTCAAGGTGACGCCTTGAAATGAAACACGAGGGCTTTTTTATTTTTTTTACCTGGCCATCAAATAGACTAAGCTATTGTATATTATTATATATAGCTATTTGGCAGAATGAGTTTACTTGGTCGAATCCGTGTATTTATAAGCGAAATCAGGTGCACATCCTTTGATCTCTGCCGATTTTTCTGGATTGAAACGTGGTTACACCGGCATTACATTCCGCAGTCATTCCATGTTGAACATAAACGTTCAGCTTTGATTCCGTGTGTTTCACAATCACTCCGAAGCTCTTCCTTCTCAAATGGATTAGTGCCGTAGTTATTCCTCGAGTGTTTCGTGCTTTCTATGAACGATCCGTGAATTATCCGAAAGTATTCCTTTGCAATCCGCAGCTATTCGTACTTGTTCCGCAGTTCATCCGTAGGCTTTTCCGTACTTATTCCGAAATTGTACCGTAGTTTTGCCGTACTTTGCCGTGCCTGTTCCGCACATGCCGTGAACGTTCCGAAAGTATTCCGAATTTCCACTTTTCCGTAGGATTTAGACCCATTTTCCATGTAAAAATGCCGAAGCTCTTCTGTAGACTGCGTTCCACGACTTTCCGCCACGATCATTGCATGCCGTGCGCCAGTGAAATGGGGGTATAATATTCTGGAGATGATTGTGATCAAATTCTGCATCCAGGAATTTTTTCAAAGGATTCTATAACATCGTGAATTTTTTTGACATTTGATTCATATGGGGAATTGCTAGGCTTGGCAAAGGTTTGTTTGCACAACGGCATCCCTTCAGTCAGCTCTGTTTGTGTCACTTCCATTTGAACAAAAATCTATAATAGATCTAGAATGTAAAAATCTAAAAAAATCTGTAATTGGCTACACCTGTCATCCATTATTGAGGGGTAGTGGTGGCCCAGTTGTTGAGGTTCTTAATTACTTATAACAAGGTTAGGGATTCAAATCCTAGTTTCGTTAAATTGTCACTGTTGGGTCCTTAAACAAGGCCTTTTACTTTCATCTGCTTAGTTGTGTAAATGAAATAAAATGTATGTCATTCTGAATTGAGATGTTTACTAAATGACATCAATGTAAAATGTAAATGAGGGATCAATACACCCTGGAAGGAAAGGAAGTTGTAATTGAGACAAAACCAAAATAACTATATTCCATGACACAAGGCCCACTTTTAAAAACAGAAAAAGTCATCCCAAAAGGTTACTCACCTTGGATGAGCTGGCATCGTTTTCGGTCATTTGTGGTCTTGGGTGTTTTGTTTGAAGAACGTTTTTGTCTGGTGACTTTGTGTTCCCCACCAGAGAAGGACTCAAGCTCCATGGAAACAGGCTCAATAAACAGAGTTTCATCTCCCATTTGAACCAGGCCAGTCTAAGAGACAAGACAAAAGTGAGCTAAATCATAAAGTAGAATTCCCTGTATATAATATAGTACTACAGCATTACACTTGAAGACCTTGTGCTGTTTCGACATTCCTGGTATTATGATATCGTTTTAAGGCCTGGAAAAAATTATTTGCAATTACTCTATTAGTAGCTTTTATACAAACACTCTATGACTATGAAAATGTAAATTGAACCTAGAATCGCCAGTATTCTTTAATTTAGCCTTATGTTAAATGCTTATCAAAGCATAATAAAATGCTCTAAGTTCAAGTGTAGCATGTCTAATATGCACTGCCAAATAGGCATGTTGAAGATAAGATCATTTTAAATGATAACATACACTGTATGATAATGGACACAGGTGTTTAATATATAAATTACAGCATAATCCACGAAACATAACACAAAGATAAAGCAAAAACTACCTTATTTCACCATAATGGAACGGGACAAGCTTTGAGTATATTTCCAATATTTAACAAATCAAAATAAATCTATGAACTGTAATTCGGGCATTTTTTCCCCACTAATAGTGTTGGAAAGCACAATTTTAGGATTTCTATCTGGGATCACTTTACGTCCAGGTCACATTGCAATACTTATGCCTAGGACTGGCACTACTCAAAACACATTTATCACAGTCCAGACATGTAAACAGCTTCTGAAAATATTCAACATGAAGCCTGGCCTTAATCTATGTTTCGGCAAAAAAAAACCAACTCATTCATTTGGCTCCATTATTATTTCTGTTCTGTGTAATAGCTCTATTCTTTACAGGAATTGCCAGACCTAAAGAAATGCCAAAAACCTAAAGAATTGCTATAAATTAAAAATGATCCCCAGGATCCTGTCACACTGGTAAATGTGTTATAGATGGAAGCACTCCCAGTGTATATGTCCATTCATCAATAGCCGTCCAGGGAACCTGCAACATGTGGTACGCTTGTCTGTCTGGCCGGGGCCCTTTAACATAACCCAAGTGGCTTTAAAGGAAGAGTTCGACCCAAAACTCTCTTTTAGCCCAAACTACTGAGTCAGCATGCAGTCCGAACTGGCACCATTCCATCATGCAGCCTTGGCTGTCACCATAAAGGATCGATTTATCTGAAGACAGCAAATGGAAAAAATGAATGAATAAAGGAAAAGAACGAGAAATGAATGAACGATGGAGTCTCAAGGCGGGTGTGCAGGATGAGGAGGAGAGGAAAAAGAAGGCAGGAGTGCTGATAGGGCAAGGTGAAAAGGGGTCATAAAGAATGCATTTTCATCCCCAACACGTACAGACAAACCCCACATACACACCAGGCAACAAGTTATAGGCATCACACTGTATATTGGAATATGGCTGCCTGAGTGGAAGGAGAGCAGAAGGAATGACATTAACACAGCAGGAATCTTTTTTCCTTTCCTCCAGCTACACTGACACTCAAGGGTTTCGGATAATGCTAGTTGGCAACTTGAGCTGAAGCAACTGATTTCTGGGCTCAGGGGGGATATTCAGTGAGTCCTGACCAAAACGTTACATTCATGGGTTGCATCAACGCTTATGATACACAACAGCAAAAACGATGGTGTTCAGTAGTACCTTCAAATCTACATCAAAGTATGAGTATAATGAACCTGTACTGAGCAATGTGCTTATGCACTCACTCATTTCCTGAACCGATAAATCTTTTTCGGGTCGCAGGAAGGCTGGAGCCCATCTCAGCCACCAATATCAAATGGGTTGGCTAATATAGTCTCTGGCCTTCCTGAGATCCTTAAGAGTGCACACTGAAATTCACACACACACACACACACACACACACACACACACACACACACACACACACACACACACACATACACACACATACACACACACACACACACACACACACACACACACACACACACACACACACACACTGAGGCAATGTGAAACAGCCAACTAGCTCAATGTGCATATGACTGACTGTGAAAGGAAACCAGAGTACCTGGAAGAAACACACACAAACATGGGGAAGCATGCAAACTCCATAGAGAAATGTCCAAGCCTGGGATTCGAGGTGAGGACCTTCTTGCTGTGAGGCTAATGTGCTAACAGAAACACCATCATGTTGTCCAGTTTTTATAATTATAATGACACATTTTACAGACAATTTGTTTGGAAATAAAATTAGCAATTTTTTAAAACTTCATTTCGGTTAACAGTTTCCTACAGCAGCCGCAATGCAAATCGACTACTCATCATGACACCAATGAGAGGTAGCACCTGCCTGATGTCCACTTAAATTGGCCGATGCAGGAGCACTTGATTCTTTGCTGTAACTCTGAAGGTCACTTTACACAAGAAGCATACGGAAGCAGTTTTTGTCGTCAGTTTGATGGCCATCTGTTGTTATGGATAGAACGCAGTTTGTACCCGAATTACTTTACACACCTAGTATGTAAGTAAAAGAATGGTGGCAGGGTTTGTTTTTTTTATTATATTTAAGATATATTTTTTGTGAGCTATCAAGTATTGGGTCCTTTCTGAACTCATCAATCACTGTAACTAACATAAGTGGGTTTGCTTCTGATTCAATATGAATGAATTAAAAATAAACACGTAAAGGAACTACTTTTAAATAAACTTGTAACTAAACCCAATGTGCAAGCTATATTCAATTTAAAACTACGTGTACAATGATAATGATTTCTGTCAGACCTGCTTAATTGTGGTCACTACAGCAGCTTTTCTGGGATATGAGAGGCTGCTGCATTCTTCAACGTCAGATAAAGAGGCAATGTAAATTTTATTCACTTATGCTTCACTAACATCACACTGTCTTCTGCCATGTAAATTAGGTTGGAGTTGTAAAGCTACACTCCACTGTGTATCTGTGAATTCTTGCTGTTTAATACAATCACATTAGGTTAATATTGTTATTCATTTTGTGCAGATGAGTCAACATTTGAGAGTTAACACCAAACTTGGTCTTGACAATTCATTGTTTGATAAAATGCAAATATAAATTTCCCTTAGTTAAACCAATGAGGAAATCTTGATACATCAAACATGTCTTTCTAATTCTGGGATAAGTGGTACATTGTGTACATTTCTTTTTTCTGGCGGAACTTTTCCTTTAAGGAGGGCTGGCATGAAAAAAACACATGGTGTGTACACCATGAAGAATTAATACCTATGGGGGAAAGAAGAGATAAACCATTCTAGGAAACTCATGCATGTCACTAAATTACAAATCCATCCTTGTGGTAAAAACAAGGGGCCATGATTTGTATTTTGCAGACTTCTCTCAATGTTCCACCAGCCTCCACGCGACCCCAATTAACAGTTACAGAAAAGGAATGAATGAATGAATGAGTTTGATTTCTGGAAGATAACGTGATAATTCTTGCTCAGATTTTGATGAAATTTAGTAGTGACTACATTGGTAGTAGGATGCTGAGGTTGGAACTGCCAGGCAGAAGGCCTAGAGGAAGACCAAAGAGAAGATTTATGGATATGGTGAAGGAGGACATGAAGGTAATTGCCATAAGAGAAGAACATGCAGAGGATAGGGTGAGATGGAGGCAGATGATTCGCTGTGGCGACCCCTGAAGGGAACAGTCGAAAGGAAAAGAAGAAGAAGAAGAATTTGATGAAATTTGGTATGTAGGATTGTCTTGAAGGTACCTTGCCTGGGATCGGCACACATCAAAATCCATGCATAATTAATACGAAGGCTGGACTTAATTTGTTTAACACAAAGGCTTTGATTTTGGTTTGAGGGAAATATAGATTAACTTTAAAGTACACATTCCTAGGCAGTGAGAGCTTTGGATCCCAGCAGTCTCTTTGTTTATGTTATAAAAGTGTCTTTTGCATTTGCCGTAAATTCATTAGTATTCTACAATAAAGTTTCATTTTCATAGAAAAGACACCACCAGGAAGTTCTGAAGAAAGTGTTTGTGCTTTGGTATACAAATAATGCATTATTGAATATATTACTGTATACGTAGGTATACGGGGTGGTGGTGGTCTAGTGGTATAGGGCACAAGGATCGCTGATCCTAAGGTTGGGGGTTCAAGTCCCACTCTCCACAAGGTTGTCACTGTCCCCCTCAGTGCAGCTAACTGGGTTATCGAAGGCTGGCCAGGTCTCTCACTGTCTATGGTGTGAGGCATGTAAAAGAACCATTGCTGACTTTCGACAAGAGTAGGCTGCAAAGCCGTCAGCGTGTTATTAATCGGGAGTCGGAGTCCCCTGAGGCAGATCGTGTACAGCAACGTTCTGGCAACTCCTGCAGCGGCACTGGAACCCAGTCGTATCGGCTTCTGCCTTTCCATTGGATCTTTCCGGTGGCGCCGAGTGGTGTGACTTGCTGCTTGGGTAACAGCCTGTCCTCCATTACTTCCTACCCAGGCTCTACGCACTGGAGAGTATCACCAGCCAGGATACCAGCCAGAGCGCCGCTCCATAGTCCTTCGAGACTGACGGAGGCCTACTACTATATACATGTTCACTAGGACTGTACTATTCTTTAAGTATATTAAACTATACATGTCATTGCATATTCAAAAATCAAATAATAATATTCATCATTATTTCACCAATTTTGTAAGGAGCATTATGTATTTATTCATTCATTCATCCATTCACTGAACCACTTAATTCTAATTATGGTCGCAGCTAGGCTGGCGCCCATCTCGCCCGACTCTGGGCGAGGGCAGGGTACGCCCTGGACAGCTCACCAGGCCATCGCAGGGCTGTGTATTTATTAAATTCCTATTACACACTCAAAGTTTTCGAATACTGTTTCTCTCCTTTTTACCCAACATCCCTCATACTTTTGCTGCATATGTAAGATAATGCTATTGAAGTTTTTGAAGTGCATTATGAAATTAATCAGAATCACAGTTTTTATACAATTAATCATGCATCCCTAATGCATATTCAAGTATTATTATGTTGTTGTGATTGGCCATTGGTGTCATTCAAGCATCCGTGCACATCTCTTTTCGTATCTCCCAACTATTTGCTGATCCGGATGAAGTCATTTGTATTTGGACCCAGGAGTGAAAAGATACAGCTGATCTCTTGCTGATCTGCTTTTTCTCAACCTACATGGAGATGTCAGTAAAGCTTGAGCCTGTAGTGCCTGGCACATCTGTTACGATAGTGACCTCATTTTCCAAAGTGGCAGCCTGAACAGAGCTTATATGGTTAGGGAAAATGCAAGCACCATGCAGACAATGCCAAGTTTGTCAATGCTGTATGATCCAGGACGACTGCACCACAACGGCCCAATATGGAGTGTATGGCAGGAGTTAGAAAATCTGAGAGACAGGGCAGAGCAGTTATTTACATACACTATTCACTACAACCCCTCCCTCTGTATCCCATTTTCAGTGTCTCAGCATTCAGTCTAAAAGGAGGAGGGCGGCATGGGGGGTGAGAACATGACCTTTCGCTCCAAAATCCAAGTGACAGCTAGTCACAGTGGTGCTACTCATCCCATTCAGCCGTCAGGCTGGTGACACTTTAGGCCATTCAGAGGACTGAATTTAGCTGGACCTGAACCAGGGAAGAATGTCACACAACAACCACACACACAGTTCTACCTTATAAATATGCAAAATGGTAAATGCTGTACAAATAGACTACAGAAATTAGTAAGTTGTAAGCAGTAAGTAGTAATTGATTAACTAAACGAATAAATATATGTTTGAATTTCATTTTTACTAAAAATAAATAAATTAAAATCCAGCATCAATAGTAATATTCATAAATGATTTCCTTTCGACCAGATGACAAGGAGAAGCAACAAGTTCAAGTTTTGCAGAAATGTAATCTACTGTTTCGAACTGTATTTACTCCTTAAGTGGTGGCACGGTGGTAAGGTGTTGTATTACCAATCCTAAGGTTGGGGATTCAAGTCCCACTGTCATCGTTTGTCACTGCTGTCCCCCCAGTGCAGCTAACTGGGTTATCAAAGGCCAGCCGTGTCTCTCACTGTCTATGGTGTGAGGCATGTAAAAGAACCATTGCTGACTTTCAACAAGAGTAGGCTGCATAGCCGTCAGCGTGTTTCTGCCGTGCGATGGCCTGGCAAGCCGTCCAGGGTGTACTCTGTGGGCTGAGATGGGCGCCAGCCTCCCCACGACCCTAATTAGGATTAAGCGATTCAGAAAATGAATGAATCTTAAGGCCATACCTACATTCTGTGACAAAGCCAATTCATTTATTTGGAAAAGAACACACCAGCCTAAAAAAAAAAAAAAAAAAAAAACTGAGCTACACTGTAATTATTTACACTCTAGTCAAAGACCAGAAATCAGGAATCGAGATAGCATGAACTATGATACAGACCTGTGTTTCCCTTTATTATAGTTTGTACTGAACAGCTTTTGACATTGGAAGACAGTAAGCACGCCACTTTCACTGATCACGACTACGATCATGGGCAGCACAGTGTTATGGTGGTCATCATGTTTATCTCACAGCAAGAAGGTCCTGGGTTCGAGTCCCAGGCTAAGAAACGGCGTTTGCAAGCTGTTTAGGGTGTACCCTGCCTTCGTCCTGTGCTGGCTGAAATAGACTGCAGCCTCACCACTAATCTGCTCTGCCACTGGCTCGTTAAAATATTTAAATGACTCAGGCTTGATGGATGTTGCTGAATAAAATAGCCACTTTTTCTTTCACTATTCAGCAAAATTCACCTTGCCGTCAGCAAAGAATTGCTAAATATCTGATATATATTGCATCATTATATATGGCTGAAATGTTAATCCAAATTGACCACATGAATAAGAACTTGTTTTGAAGTATAGCGGACTTAGTACTATAAGACTGTCAATGAACAAAATGGCTAAAATCCTTTATCTATGTACTTTTTCCACATACCAAGCCACCACAGATATCCAACGAGGCAAATGAGTCAGTGTGATTGAAGACAGTTCCAGTGTAGAAACAGAGTTGTCCTTTAAAAGTTGAATCATGTTGGACGATCCTCCCTCGACTTCTCTCTTCAACCCTAAAACCCTCACTGAGGAAAGCCTCATCCCTCTGGAGTTCCAGGTAAAGCTCTCGGCTGAAGGCAGGCAAGGACAAGAACAGGTGACCATGCTGGTTCTCCGACCGTCTCCTGCGCCCTTTCCTCCACCGGGATCTTTCCCAAATCAGCTCCACCTGCTCATGCTGCAGCTCTGAGGGCACTACTAATTCTGTCTCATACTCTACAGACAGTGCTGGGGAGGAGAGAATGGCAATTTCAATTTGGGACAGCACTATTTCAATATGTTAAGACAGAGCAATCCTACTAATTTCTTGAGTATTTCATTTGTTTCTCTTGGAGAACTCTATATGTACAACCCTATCCATGTTTTCCTCCAGAAAAGTCATTCCTGTTCAACAACAATAATAATAATGTATTATATAAAAATCATTATATAATTTTCATACTGCAATAACTATAATATTACTACAAAACTGTCATTCAAAAATGCATTACTCCTCCAGAAGAAGAGTTCTGTTGGCCAGGCTTTTCACAATTTCATACAGCTGCTACACTTTAAACAGATGTGTGTTTGCCGAAGCAGAAAAGGACACACCATTTCGAAGCATAAGGGTCTTTACAGGACAACTGTCCTTATGCGCCTATCTAAATAGGGATATCTCTGAAATTCAAACATTCCACCAAAATATTCATCCTATTGTTAACACTACGAATTATTAATAATAACATATTTTAATGATAGGGTGGTGTAGTCTGGTGGTAAGGTGCTAGATCACTGATCCTAAGGCTGGAGGTTCAAGCGGGTTGTTAAGGTTGTCCCCCTAGGCTGACCATGTTTTTCACTGTCTATAGTGAGAGGCATGTAAAAGAACCATTGTTGACTTTCTTCAAGAGCAGGCTGCAGAGCCATCAGCGTGTTTCTTCCATGCACTGGCCTAGCAAGCTGTCCAAGGTGTACTCTGCCCTCACCCAGAGTCAGCGGAGTTGGGCACCAGCCTAACTGCGACCCTAATTAAGATTGCATGATTCAGAAAATTAATTAATTAATATTTTAAAAATGGCTAGAAATGATCATAAATTGTGGCTCTGTACCTAATGCGATACACCAGGGGTCCCAATCAGGGGTGCTCACACCCCCTAGGGGTGTGAGACATCATTCCAGAGGGTGTGAGAAACAGGGCTGTAACCTTTGAAATAAATACTGTATCTTCTTTTGCTAAAATTTAGTAAGATTCCACATCCTTTATCCTTCAACAAAGTATAAAATGTAGGGGGTGCGAGGTCAGAGCAAAATATTTTTTGGGGTGTATTCGTAAAAAAAATAAATAAATAAATAAATAAATAAATAAAAAAAATAAATAAAAAAAAGTTGGGAACCACTACTCTACGCTACTGATCAGAAGGCTTCTGAATTCAGCCCAGGCACAGCCAATCTGCCAATTTCAGGATCCCTGGGCCAAGTCATGAAACATTTTTGCTTAGTAATAAGATAAGATAAGATAAGATAATATCCCGGCGACTCAATCACATTCATTCACATACACTCGCATACACACACACACACACACACACACACACACACACACACTTCTAGGGGCAATGTGAACAGCCAATTTGCCTACTATGCATTTCTTGGACTGTGGATGAAAACCTGAGTACTGTACTGTATTCAGAGGAAGCCCACACAAGCATAGGGAGAACATGAAAATTCCATACAACTCCACATGGCTGATCATAGGACTTAAAACCATGACCTTCTTGCTGTGAAGTAGACTTTCTGCCCTGGTGCATAATTGTTAAGTAAAGGTCACAAGAGAGAGAGCAGGTCTGAGAATACAAAACAGCAAGAATGAGTGTAAGGCCCTTGGCTTGGCGAGCTGTCCGGGGTGGACTCTGCCCTCGCCCAAAGTTGGCTGAGATAGACACCATCCTCCAAGGCAGAGTTTCTCAATTATTTTCTGTGGCGCCCCCTCTAGGAAGAAAAACCATCTAGCCGCCACCCCCCGCCGCCGCGCGACTATATATAGTATTATTTGTCTATAAAACTGTTATTAGTACACCTCTGCATAACATTGAATCTTTATTAACATTAAAAACAAAAAAGAAAAATATAGTTCAACTTACAATAAAGAAAAACGTCATTAACACTGTTTTAATCTGTAACATAAAAGATGTAAAGTGCACCAATGTGCCTGAAATTTAAAAAATACTTAAACTACTTAAACTTAAAAAAATATTTAAACTCACTCAACTTACTTATGTCTTAAAATCTCTCCCTCCACCTTTCTCTTCGTTCCTGTTTCTAAAATTTTCCGTATTATTCCTTGAGGAGTTGTTTATCGCACCTCATATCGTTTGCTCGTGCGAAAAACCGATACGCCATAGCTCGACAATGAGAGCGTCACTGCCAACTAGTGGAGTGGAGGTGCAATTACACTCGATTCTCGTACACGATTCGATGAAAAGCATGTTCCCCAGGGTGATACGCGTTCCCCTCCGGCACCCCCCACCCCCACCCAGCATCATACCGACGCACTGGATTAAGGGGTTCAAAAAATGAATAGATGAGTGGATTAGTGAGTATAAGTGGATTTGCAAATCACAAGCAGGGGGCATTACTAACAGAGAATAAGCAAGGAGACACTCTTATAAAGGCAATAGGGGTGAGTCAAGAGGCAGCAGCAAGGCATGATTGTGGAGATAGGAAGAGTATATTCAACAAGGAATAAAGGGAATATATTATAGGGGCAATTTATCTTGAGTAAAAAGGTGCAGAAGGGGATTCATATACAAGCAGCATCAGTTATTACAGGACTACTGGAGAGGCAATAGGAGAAATCAATGAGTATAGGGCAGTACAATTGAGCAAAGAAAGCTTGAGAGTGAATTAATATAATTGAGGCAGTAAGACTGAACATAGAGGCAATCTGAGTGAGACGAAATGGTCGTGCATGGTATTATTAAAGATGTAGGAGCAATAAGTAAAGGGAAATAGGAATTAGCATAGAGGGAGCAGGAAAGTATGATTATTATTATTATTGTTGTTGTTGTTGTTGTTGTTGTTGTTGTTGTAGAGACAGTAGCATGAAATATAAAAGCAGCAGGAAGGCATTATTAGCGAGGTAGTAAGAGTATAGAGGGACTGGAGGGTTTATTATAGAGGCAAAGGACTAAATGAAGTGAGGCCGGATGGGTTTAACATCCATTAATAAACAGTAGCCCTACGATGCCCTGGCGAGCTGTCCAGTGTGTACCCCGCCCTCACCCAGAGTCGACTTAGATGGGCACCAGCCTCCAGGAGACCTTACTTAGGATTTAGCAGTTCAGAAAATGAATGAATAAAAAAAAAAATAAAGCATATATTGCCTAACTTGAGTGCAGAACAGTAGGATTGTTTATAGAGGCAGTAGGTGTGAGTATATATGTAGATAAATTATTATAATAGGCAAAGGAAGCAGAATAAATATAGCTAGGTGGAGCCTGGGGATTATAAAATACAGGAAATAGGGAGTTGAAGTGATACAAATGATTCTGCCTTTATAGTGCATGCATTCAAAATATTGCACTAACAAAGGGCTTGATGAAAACTTGTCCAACCTGCGGCAGTTCTCAGAGGCAGATGTTAGAACAGGAGAAAGATGTCAGGTCATGCAGACGCTTTGTATTAGAAGGGTGCAGAAGGTGCTTCAGCAAATCTGAACTTCTGCAGCGAGCATTTCAACACGCACAGGAGTGATCGTGTCGGCTTGAAATTACAAAGAAACGCAGCAGCTCCATTCTTACCTACTGTCGCCTTCAGTCCAACAGAAAGAAGGAAAAAGGGCAGAAGTGGGGAAGCCCCGTAGCCACGCATCACTGTCGGAGAAGCGAGGGCGAAGCGAGCACAAGTTGGGCAAAGTTTTGGGAGAAATGAATCGCCGGAGAAAGTAGAAGAAGATGACACGCCCACTGACACCGGATTGGTCTGAGAGATTTATGCAAGAAGATACCTGGGGTGTGATTGGACAATCGCGCGATCACTCACAACGGTGGGCGGAACATTTACACGTGGTTTCCACGCTGCAAAGATATTGTACGAAGCAGATGTTTTCTTCTGCAGGAAGAAGCTTTGCTATTAATTTTAGGTTTAGGCATTCACACACACACACACACACACACACGCGCACACACACACCCACCCACACACACACACACACACACACACACACACACATATATATATATATATATATATATATATATATATATATATATATATATACAATCCATGATAATATATATATATATATATATATATATACACACACACACACACACACACACAACACACACACACTATACACACACACACACACACACATATATATATATATATATATATATATATATAGATATATATAGATATATATACACAATCCATGATAATATATATATACACACACACACACACACACACACACACACACACACACACACATATATATATATATATATATATATATATATATATATATATATATATATATATATATATATATATGCAATCCATGATAAATGCACGATGCACGTATATTTACATTATCATTCACTCACTCATGCCAAGCTGCTTAGCAGGTCGACACTCAGGCAACCCCAGCCTACTGTGGGGCACACCTTGAAAAGCTTGCAAGACTATCACTGAGCAACATTCATATAACCATTCACACTCACGTGCTGTCCCAAACACAATTTGAAACAGCCAATTACACAAATGTCCATATCTTTGGACTGTATGAGGAGACCTGAGCACCCGGAGGAAACCCATGCGATAAGAGGTCAATGAAGAAAATGCAAACTCCACACAGAAACTCAAATCCAAAAAATTCTTTCTATGAGCCAGATGTGTTTGTCACTATGCCACCATGTCACCTTTTCTGAAAATTGTTTGCAATAATTAAATAAATACCCATCAGCCAAATTCCATGTGTGTCAGGAATCCAAGCAAAATTACAAATTCTGGTCTTGTTTTGGCAAGCATCCAAGGACATGTCTTTCTTACAAGATCATGTGAAGAATTATCAAGCTACCAAATATAATAATAATAATAATAATAATAATAATAATAATAATAATAATAATTGTTTTAGGTATATTAAATTCAGCCAGTTCTCAAAGTTGCTGTGTTGAGAGCAGGAGAAATGAGGAAGGGTCTTTTCATCTCCTGGTATCCAGTGGCAAGTACCTACCAAATTTGGCCAAAGGAAGGGCAACGTCCAAGTAAACTGGCAAGAGCATCAAGGGTGTCCATGGCCCACTGGATAGCCCATCAAGGAAGATGATGTTAGTATGTTCTACTGCATAGAACACAAGAAAGGTACTTTCAACACTTTTATGGTTTGTGTTTATTTTTTAATTGACTCACCAACCCTAATTAGGAATGGTTCAGAAAATGAATGAATGTATGAATGAATGATTCATTGACCCATTTCTTGGGTGGAATTCCCATGTAGTATATTTTTATTTGTTTTTAATATAATCATTAATATGTATGGACAACAACATCCTGTTGCAATGGCTCATCTGTCAAATCATGTCCAATCACTAGCTATGAGGTACTTTCAACCTGGACAGTTCTGCTAACTGTTTTCTTATCATTTCCAGCCCTGTCACTACACTTGCCAGGTCTCCTTGGCAGCTGTATAAGTGAATAAACAAGGGAAACCAATGCCACTGAAAACAGGACTAATCTATCTCTGACCCCACTCAAAAGAACTCTATGTTCACACACAGACTTGTAGAATACGGCTCCAGTGAGGAAAAAGAACAAGGCTGTAAAACTACAAAGGCATGAGAGCATTTTTATTTGAGGAGGTTGAGTTAAATACTGTATAGAGAAGGGGAAATTTGCCAATTATTCAGAACACAACATCATTCTTTCTCAGACCTGATGCACATTTTATCATGTGTAGTAATAGTGTAGCAATTCAACATATTAGGGTTTTTTTGTCATTGTTTGAATTCCTAGGAAAGCAAAAACAGAAAAAAAATCAAACAGAACATTATATTGTAAAGCCAACAGAACCATCTATTCCATATTTTATGAGTTCTTCAGAGATCAGTCCTGTGTGATACATCATTGTGTAGAGTGGGAAACTGGTGGGGATCCAAGAACTGACTTTAGAGTCCCAGCTGACTTTAGAGTCAGTCATGAAGGATTATTCCTGTTGAAGACATTCTGATGTTTTTGTAATTAATACACCTACCAACAACACATTGAGCTACTTCAGAGAGCCAGCAAAAACAGCTAGCATGAATAAACTGGCCATTCTTCAGTTTGGCAGAAGTGTCCAGCTTGAGAGTTCCGCTTGCCACAATGATAGTCTGAAATACAGTCAATGAGAGGAATGTCCAGATATCACACTTAGGAAAGATATGTCAGACCCACCGTCGCATAATTTGAAAGTGAATTTGAATGAAAAAGACTTTAAAAAAAAGCTAAAATTCACAGGTACCTCTTATAACTCAACAAAAAAGGCATCATGTTTATGGAAGGACTTGACACACAGGAACACTGTATGGAGGGCTTGAAGTGACATATGGAAAAAGGAAAAACTTTAGAAAGGTTTTAGCTGTTAAAGAGAATCATCAAATCATGGAAATTTTTTCATCTATTAGCTTTGGTTTTCTTTACAATTTCTTCCACATCCATTGATAACTTTTAAGTGTTCTTTATAGCCCGTAGACTTTTATTTATTCTATCCATTTATTTCTCTTTCAAATGTTCTGATGAGCATCTTGCTCACAGCTCACAGAAGCAGTCTTTGAATAGGTCGCAGACACTCAATGACCATCTATTGCGAAACACCTAATTCTTCCCCCAAGGGGAAATTTTGAAGGAACCTTCGTCTCAGAACAGATACAGGTAGAGTACATAAGTAGTCTCCTTACCTCTTAATTTATGGTTAATGTGGTGAAGTGCTCCCTCTAGAGGTCGACTGACACATTACATGATTACATCCATCCCGTATCACAGATGCTTTATTCCAGTGGTTCGTACAGGTGGGACAGAACGTAATCCAGTAATTCTGATAAGCCTTTGAGGTTTGTGTGTCTTGTTCAAGGCTCAGCATAGTTCAAGGCTTTGTCCATAAGAAAATGAAAAACTCACTCTTCAAACAACCGTCACTAAACCTTACGTACTGACACTACCCCAATGATAATTCATTATGTACTAAGAAATTTAATTAGCCCCAAGCTGTCCCACTTTGTAGCATTACTACCTTATAAATCTATGGTTCACACTCCACTCTTAGGTAATGATTTTTCATTAGAGATCCTTATTCACATGGGTTCCTGCCTATACTTTTAATCTTGATCAAATTGACCCGAATATATTCCAACAGAGTACAGTAAACTCAAATGGATGAATTAAACACGGAATGCTTGGCTGTTTATAAGCAAGTCATAGAAATAAACAGGGAAATTCAGTCAGAAAAGTTTTAAAGCCCGTTGCTAAGTGATTGCTGATCATATTCAGGGGCCCACAACAAACGGTTCGCGGACCGGTACCGGTCCGCGGCTCAATTGGTACCGGTCCGCAGAAGAAATAATTCTTTATTTTCGTTTTGTGTAATATCAGAGTCTGGACGATCTTTAATTTTGAAAAATCTTTTATTTTGAAAAATGACCGGATTCTCTCGGTTACATGTTGGTCATTTGAGCGCTAAAATGTGACCCACAAGGGGACGGCACATGAACAGAAGCGAGTTGGACATGTTTCAAACAATAGCGGGGATTTTGGGTGAGCCTGAGCCTTCATTCTCCCAGCTGGTGCATATAATAAGAATAATAGTAGTAATTTATATTCTTCTTCTTCTTTCTTTCTTTTCCTTTCGGCTATTCCCTTCAGGGGTCGCCACAGCAATTCATCTGCCTCCATCTCACCCTGTCCTCTGCATCTTCTCTTACGCCAACGACCTTCATGTCTTCCTTCACCACATCCATAAGCCTCTTCTTTGGTCTTCCTCTAGGCCTTCTGCCTGGTTGTTCCAACCTCAGCATCCTACTACCAATATACTCAGTATCCCTCCTCTGTACATGTCCAAACCATCTCAATGGAGCCTCTCTGACTTTGTCTCCAAAACATCTTACATGTGCTGTCCCTCTGATGTACTCATTTCTGATCCTATCCATTCTCGTTACTCCTAGGAAGAACCTCAACGTTTTCATCTCTGCTACCTCCAGCTCTGCCTTCTGTCTTTTCGTCAACGCCACTGTTTCCAAACCATACGACATCGCTGGCCTCATCATCGTCTTGTACACTTTTCCTTTCATTCTTGCTGACACTCTCCTATCACACATCACCGGACACGTTTCTCCAACCATTCCAAGCTGCCACACGCTTCTTCACCTCTCTTCCACACTCTCCATTGCTCTGGATTGTTGAGCCTAAGTACTTAAAACCCTCCATGTTCCTTATCTCTGCTCCCTGTCACCTCATCGTTCCTCTTGGGTCCTTCTCATTCACACACATGTATTCTAACTTACTGAGGCTAACCTTCATTCCTCTCCAGGACATATCTCCTCCTCTCTAGATTTTCCTCCACTTGTTCTCTGCTCTCACTACAGATCACAATGTCATCTGCAAACATTATAGTCCATGGAGATTCTTGTCTAACCTCATCTGTCAACCTATCCATCACCATCGCAAACAAGAAGGGGCTCAGAGCTGACACTTGATGCAGACCCACCTCCACCTTGAATTCTTTGGTCACGCCGACAGCACAAGTCACCACTGTCTTACATCTCTCATACATGTCCTGCACCACTCTTACATACTTCTCTGCCACTCCAGACCTCCTCATGCAATGCCACAGTTCTTCTCTTGGCACCGTCATATGGTTTCTCCAGATCCACAAAGGTGCAATACAGCTCCCTCTGACCTTCTCTGTACTTCTCCATTAACATCCTAATAATAATAATTTATATAAATACATTATATTTACTATATAAATAATCTATGACACCCCCTCCCGGTCCACGTTAAAATTGTCAAGCGTTGACCAGTCCATGGTGATAAAAAGGTTGGGGACCCCTGAATGATCGAATCACACTGCATATAACTGTAATGCATTGTTATGACATCTGTACCACAAGTGAGCAAATCTGAGATAAGATTAATCACCTAACAATTTCTTTGATTAACCTTTTTTTATTTAAAAAAATACTTTTGAGTTAAAATGACAACTTTCCACGAAAGAAATTGTTCTTCTGACAATCTTCAGCAAAGGTCAAAACATACATGTATTGGAATATATTTAACATAAACACTGCATATTATGTTCAAGTTTAAAAATCCCAATTACTTCTAATTATTCTCCATTTGCATTCATTTGTTCTTGGCTCTCTCATGCACTGTCATTTCTTCACAATATATTAAATAAGACTCTTCAAACAAAGTTAGAGTGATGACTAACACACTGAATTTGGGGTATACTGTGTATTTTCTTTTATTTTATTTCAGCTTTGTGGAGGTTGTTCTCTTCAAGTGCCTTAGTTCTACAAATAAGTTGTTCAATACAAGATCTGGACTTCACATTATGGGATTAGAATTTTTTCCATCATGTCTTCAATCAAGGTAAAAACCAATATTGTGCGTTCACAGCAGAGAAGTCTCAACAGCACCCACATCGCTCTGTAGCATCGTGTTCCACTGAACAATAAGCATCAGATGAGGCATGACAAAAAATCTTTTCCTTTTGGGGCCTTTTTCATTTTTGCTTAGTTTGCAGTACAAGTAGAGAGTGTCTGCAAACCATGAAAGAGCCAAGTCAATCTGTCTCTGTTGGCACGCAAACAAGAACATTGCTGACAGACAAATGTGTGTTTCTGGTCAAGTATCTGGCACTTTCATAATGGTAATTAATCAATAGTGTCTTTCAAAGTCTGAAGCTACTTGAAGTTGAACACAGGCACAGACTTCTTTTGAAAAATAAAAGTTAAATGTAAAAAAAAAGAAAAAACTTCATTGAGTCTCTTCAGTCATCAGTAACAAGAGAATATGCGGGCACATCCAGTTTATTAGCGATGGTTATGTGTACAGCCATTGGTTACTTTAAGGTTTCCATCAGGGTCCTCAGGCATGCTGTTCTCCCCTTCATCTTCATCTTCTTCATTGTCACTTCTTTCATCCTTAGTTAACTGTCAAAAAGGAAAGAAATCCTCACAAAAACTTGGACATTTTAACAATTTATCAATTTCCCTATAAAGCTTAGCTGTCAGGGTCACAGGAAGCTGAAGTCAATCAATCAATCACCAGCAAGAGGCAGGGTACACCATAAACAGGTCTAAAGTATATTGCAGGAATTACACACGCATTCACACTCATTGTAGACCAGACATTTGATAGAAAATGCATGCCTTATATATATATATATATATATATATATATATATATATATATATATATATATATATATATATATATATATATATATATATATATATATGTGTGTGTGTGTGTGTGTGTGTGTGTGTGTGTGTGTTTGATTTATTGGACCATATCATGTGGTATCCCAAGTATGTTTGAATTATTTATAATGAGCTGGATGTGGTATGAAGCATATATTTACTGAAGTTTTTAAGTGGTTTGAACGCCGATTACGAGATAGATACTTTAACTTCACCTTTTTGACACTAGTGCAAAATTAAAGAAGCAAGTATCTCTCATGAAACAAATCCTGGCTAACCAACTAAAGTTGTGTAAATGCAAGCTTTCCCAATTTCCATGTATCATATGGAATCAACCTCAAGTGCACTGTATCAAAACAGCCTTACATAATTCACACAGGTATCTTTTATGAACCACACTCAGAGAACACTGAATGAGTTTCTCCAGGAACAGGGCATTCAGTCACACCTAATTACTGGTTGGGAAACAGGATTTTTGGCGTATTTACAAGGTGTAGTCATACAATTTGGCAAACAGTGCACACTGTAAACATTAGTTATCAAGTTCTTTGCCAGTATGATCACGCATTTTAATTTACCCTTTTCATAGAACAACAGGACAGGGAAACAATCTAGCACTGTTTAGTTAAGTCGCATCTATTCTAGAGAAATAGAGACAGCCAAAGATGACAAACTGCAGACCTGGATAATTCCAGATTGACTGAACCTATGATTTTAAAGACATATTCCATATTTTGCGTCTAAATTGTGTTGTGTTATGGTTGGTCCTGCGATGACCTAACAAGCTGTCCAGGGTGTACCCTACCCTCAGTCAGAGTTGGCTGAGATGGGCCCCAGCCTCCCCGTGACCCTGATTGAATGGTTTAGAAAATGATTGAATAAATAAATGATTAAATGTTTCGAAATTAAAGCCAATAGAAACATAATGCATAGATGATGATAATAATAATAATAATAATAATAATAATAATAATAATAATAATAATAATAATAATGTAAATAAGTGAACTGTTAATAAAAATTATACTTTCCAAGCAAATTGTCATCATTCAGCTGTGCTCCAGACTGCCCGCATGCTGCCCTCCCCTGCCCAAATCAGCAGGTATTGATTCCAGTTTCTCTGTTATACTTATTATAAGTGGTAGAGATACTGGATTGATGAATATTATTATTTTTCACTAATAAACAATAGTTCCAAACATTCACTCTTTACAAATTGAAATCAAGAGGGAAGTAAATTGAGGACACACACACACACACACACACACACACACACACACACACACACACACACACACACACACACACACACACACACACAAACATACACACACATACACACACATACACACACATACACACACATACACACACACACACACAAACACACATGCGCAAAGTGTCTCAGTAATTGCATTGAATGAAAAAAATAAGATTGGAAAGCAACAGAGGTATGCGCAGCCACTGTTACTTTGACACCATCTAGAAAAGGGGGCCAAAAAGAGGTCCATAGAGGCCAAAGACGCTGAAACCTCAAAAGGCCAAAAGCCAGAACGTCTGTGCTGTGAGGTGGGTATACTAACTACTCCACCACTGCGCCACCCTTTCTACGGGCTCCACAATGTTAAATGTTTCTTTGTATATCGATTAAAAAAATGTACGGTACATTAGGAGTTGTCAAATAAAAGTGTACAATAAATATGAAATAAAAGTCCAGACGCTCCCACCGATAGGACCATTTCATAAGCCAATATACAACAAATATGAGAAGTTTGAAAGGCCCAACTTCAAAGCATAGCAAGTAAATGTCTGGAAACCTAATGTACAGATCTTCCTCTTTGACCTTTAAAAGTAGATCAAGGTCACTCACACAGACTCAGCCTAGCAATTATGGTAGTGAACAAACATACCAATTTTGAAAGCCCAAGGAAAACTATTTTATTAAATTAGAAAAATGCAAAGTAGAAGCATTTTCACCAGTGGCCATAAAATTCTACAGCCCATTGTACAGCATATTTGCATTTATTTGTAGTGATAATACTTTACATTAAATTTTTTTGGAATGTGCAGACTATAATGTCTTGAAGTCAGCATCCAACATCACAAGATTTCTTTAAGTGGTGTAACCAGTATGGAGCAGGTTGCAAAGAAAGTAGTTGAATGAGTCAAGGTGTTCTTTATTGAAATAAAAATGAAAGTGATAAACGTTCTTGTTCTTAAAGGTATCACGCACCACCTACCATATCGACAACTCAAAATTTCCATCACGGAAAGGCAATTTCTGCAGAATGCCTTTACACAATTTATAAGCAACATAAACTCTGATTTTGAAAATGTACTGCAGAACATACTGCAGTGGTATTTCTCAGAAATAAAAATTCTTTATTTCACTTTTTTGATAGGTATTTTGAAGGCATTTGGGCCACTGACAAAACATGGATTCAATTTAAAGCCTAAAGCTGATGTATGATTTCTATTAGTAAAGGACTATATACTTCATTCATTCATTTTCTGAACTGCTTAATTCTAATTATGGTCACAGGGAGGCTGGTGCCCACCTCAGCTGACTCTGGGCGAGGGCGAGGAATACCCTGGACAGCTCGCCAGGCCACTGAAGGGCCAAAACTCACACAACCATTCACACTCACACCTAGCAGCATTTTGGAACGGCCAATTAACCTACTGTGCATGTTTTTGGACTGTGGGAGGAAACTGGAGTACCCAGAAGAAACACACGCAAGCACGGTAAGAACATGCAAACTCCACACAGAAACGACCGCGCTGGGAATTGCACCCAGGGCCTTCTTCCTGTGAGGCGGACGTGCTAACCGTTACGGCACCGTGCCGCCTGGACTAAATAAGTTTTATTACAAATATTTCAATGAAATGTTCACAATTGGATGGGCAGTGGTGGCCTGGTGGTAAAAGGTGCTGGATCACTGATCCTAAGGTTGAGGGTTCAAGCCCCACTCTCCACAAGGTTGTCACTGTCCCCCCAGTGCAGCTAACTGGGTTATCAAAGACCTCCCTACAAAGGCCTCTCACTGTCTATGGTGAGAGGCATGTAAAAGAATCATTGTTGGCTTTCGTCAAGAGTAGGCTGTATTGCAGTCAGTGTGTTTCTGCTCTGTGGTGGCCGGTGAGCTGTCCAGGAGGGATTCTGCCCTTGCTAAGAGAGACCGGATACATGCAAGGGCCAGTGATGCCAGAAGCATGTCAACACACCAGCAACCAGTAAATGCTCAAAATTGAATGCATTGAAAGTCATCCACATTTTGAATCATGTGATTCATGGGCTTAACGATTAGAATAATGATCACATACATTCTGAGCAGTAGGCCGCTTCACATTGTGGTGCCCGGTGAGCAGGTGGAGTTTAGGGGCCTTGCTCAATGGCACTTCAATGGGAAGCTGCTCATCCACCAACCAAACAACACCCCACCCACCCCCACCCACCCCCACCCACACACACACACACACACACACACACACACACACACACACATATGCATTTTTCCTGCTAGTTCAGGAATTGTTGCAACTTTTCGGTCACAGAGTTGTTTCTCTAAAGCTACGGTTACCCAACCATACTTGCTTTTAAAAAAGAAGTTATTTCTATCCAGTGAAAAATTAGAGCTAGGGAACAGCAAACTATAATTTGGTATAACTGGTTGGCCTGTTCACATACTTTCACTTCGTGCACAAGTATTCTTTTAAACCACTTGCCAGACCTGCTATTATAATAGCAGTCTGTCAATGCACAAGCACATGGCTTCTTTAAGGGAATTAAAGAAGACAATGTGATTGGTTCATCACGTTGCACCCACAACATACCCACAGTTTCTTAGAAGACGAAAGTTGAATACCGTGCCTGAATTTGGACATATTCTACAGTGGGTAGAGAAAAAAAATAATCCCCCTTCAAAATATTAACATTGTGTTGGATTGCAGCCTGAAATGAAAAACACAAAAACACTTTTTCAGCCATACTTACTTCATGTAATTTTATAGTAGCCAAATTTTATCTTGCCAAAGGTATAATAGCAACAAATTCAGGGAAAAAATGATTATAAATTCAATTCAGGTGTAGGTAATCACGTTCCCCATTACACAGCGATGTTACTGGTGTTCACCTGTGATCAATAGTAATCATTCTAATTTGTTCAGCATAAAAACAGGTAGTCCCAGTGCATTCCGGTGCTCAGTAATATAACTAAAACTAAATGATCACCAAGAATACAGCTTTTGACCAATCAGCACTACCTTCCCAACTATCTCTGTAGCAACAGATGAGTCCTATTTACACCAAGTCACATCTGTTTTGGGACTTCCCTCTGGTTAACTGCTATATTATTCGGGGAATTCTGGGATTCTGTAAGTAGGTGGAGTATTCTGATGCTGAATATGAATAATAACGAATTACTCAGAGCATGACCATGGTAGATTGAAAATCAGGAATAACCAAACATTCCCATTCTTTTACAAAAACTTGGATATGGAACCCTTTCTTAAAATCTTAATTTAAGATTGATTTAAATCATTTTATCATGGATAGATTGTATTTATGGATATGTGAACATGGTCATGTCAAAGATTATGCTTTGAAGGATGTATTTTTGGAGATATCCCATTTTTATCAAGGTAAGCCATTTTCAACTTACTCAAACCACTACCTTGCGACTTATTATTCACTACCTTGTGACTGATTATGTTGGAGCAGGACACATTTTAAGTTGCCTGCAGAGTCCTCAGATTTACTGAAAATCTTTGGAATAATGTGAAGATTGCAGTCAATCAACAGCCACCATCCAATTACCGTGAGCATGAACAGTTCTGTATAATTATGTAAATATTTTACACTTCATATGTGCAAAGTTGGTAAAGAAGTATCCCAACAGTGGTGGTTCCGCAAAATACCAACAAAATGGGTGCTCCATCTGAATGATTCTGTTTTTTTTTTTCTTTTTTCTGGACTGTTGCTATTATATCTTCTGCTTGGCATGGTATGATTAAATTGCATCAAGTAAATAAAGCTAATTTTATATATATATATATATATATATATATATATATATTTAGAGCGTGTGTGTGTGTGTGTGTGTGTGTGTGTGTGTGTGTATGTGTGTAAATAATACTGTAGCCAAATTGATAATCTCTTGTTTTGTCTGGAAAGTGCCAATTTATCAAGACTTACTTTCGATTATATGGAGTCTGAATTTTCCTTTTTCCCACCACACAGTATATGTGCTAGTTAAATTATGCCAAAAGGAGGTTATTTATTTATTCTCCCTCGAAGAAATCATTCACAGCATAATTAAATACCAAACCACTGTAGAAATTATACGACCTTGATCTGGTGACTGCAAGATATATTTAGTAATTATGTTTTTTAAAAATGTTTGAAAAAACATTTTTCTACATCTGTGGAATCCACTTGCAAAATCTACAAAAGTCAAGTTTTGTAAAAATATAGATGTAATATATGTATAAGTTATTTCCCATTGACTCAGGCACCTGCACATGCCCCACTTTTTACTTTGAAAACCTGCTAACTAGTGTTATCAACTCAAACACAAGAAGCAAAACTCAGATTTTTCTTAAAAACTGACCAACTTGACTTAGGTCTTGCAAGTGGACTCCTCATCGCAGTAATCTAATCTTATTAGCATTAAACAAGCCTCCCACTATATGCAGGGTAATAACTCCAATATCAGACAAATCCAGGAAAATGTAAAATCAACAATCTAGGTAGACTAACTGAGGAATGCAGGACACAGATAAATAATATCAGTATTCAGTAAGATTTATAAAGAACAACAGTTCAGTTTGCTTTTAAATGCTTGGTATTAATGTATTAGCATTGTCATTTAGTTTACTAACAAACTACAAGACCCCTCCTTGAATCGCTACCTAATTGTGGTGGAGAGGTTTGCATGTCAAAGATCCTAGGAGCTATGCTGTCTGGGGCATAATGTCCCTGGTAGGGTCACCTAAGGGAAATAGGTTCGAGGTGAAGGTCCAGACAGAGTACGGTTCAAAAGACTGGCGGCAGGTCAAATGTGCTGCTGCCTGAGCTGTCGCCGATGCAAAATCTCAAGCGTGGGAGGAGTTCAGTGAGGGACTGGAAAATGATTATCCATTGGCCTCGAAAAGGTTCTGGACCACTATCCAACGGCTCAGGCGTCGGAAGCAGTTCTCCACAAATACTGTTTACAATGGAAGTGTGGAGCTGCTCACCTCGACTCTGGATGTTGCCAGGAGGTGGAAGCAATGCTTTCAGGACCTCCTCAATCCCACCAACACGCCCTCGGTGGAGGGGGAAGACCCTGGGAGCTTTGGTGGGGTCCACCCATCACTGGTGCTGAGGTCGTCGAGGTGGTCAGAAAACCTCCTCGGTGCTTGGGCTCTGGGGGTGGATGGGATCCGCCATGAATGTCTCAGGGCTCTGGATGTTGTAGGAGTGTCTTGGTTGACACGTCTCTGCAACATTGCGTAGTCACGAGGGGCTGCACCTCTGGTTGGACAAACCGGGGTTGTCGTCACCGTTTTTAAAAAGGGGACTGGAGGGTATGTTCCAATCATCGTGGAATCACAATCCTCAGCCTACCCAGGAAAGTCTCTGCAGAGGTACTGGAGAGGGAGGGCGGACCGATAGTTAAACCTCAGATTCAGGAGGAACAATGAGGTTTTTGTTCTGGCCGTGGCACTCTTGACCAGCTCTGTACACTCTACAGGATCATGGAGGGGCATAGGAGTTTGCCCAATCTGTCCACATGTGTTTTGTGGATTTAGAGAAGAGTTTCGACCGTGTCCCTTGGGCTATCTTGAGTGGTGTTTTCTGGGAGTACGGCATAGCAGACCTGTTGTTACGGGCCATTTGGTCTCTGTATCACCGGAGCCAGAGCTTGGTCCACATTTTGTAACAACAGGTCGAATTCGTTTCTGGTGAGTGTTAGATTCTGCCAAGGCTATCAATTCTGTTCATAATTTTTATGGACAGAATTTCTGGTGCAGCAGCAGCGTTGAGAGGTTCTGGTTTGGTGGCAGTTGGCTCTCATCTCTACTTTTTGTGGATGATATTCCCCTTTTGGCGTCATCGGTCCAGGACCTCCAGCTTTCATTGGAACAATTTGCAGCTGAGTGTGAAGCGTCCGGGAGGAGAATCAGTACCTTAAAGTCCTAGGCCATGGTTCTCAGCCGGAAAAGGGTGGAATGCACCCTTCCAGTCTGGACTGAGGTCCTGCCCCAGTGGAGAAGTTCAAATATCTACGGGTTTTATTCTTGAGTGAAGGAAGGATTGACAGGGAGATCGACTGGTGGATTTCTGCAGCCTCCGCTGTAAAGTGGAGCTTGTATCGGTCTGTCGTGGTGAAGTGGGAGCTGAATCGAAAGGCAAAGCTCTCAATTTACCAGTCAATCTACGTTCCAACCCTCACCTGTGGTCACAAGCTTTGGATAATAACTGAAAGAACAAGATTGTGGATACAAGTGGCTGAGATAACCTTCCTTCGCAGGGTGGTGGGGCTATTCCTTAGCAATAGAGTGAGAAACTCAGCCATTTGAGAGGAGCTCGGAGTAGAACCGCTGCCCCTCCATGTTCAGAGGAGCCAGTTGAGGTGACCATTCTGATTAGAATGCTTCCTGAACACCTCCCTGGTGTAGTTTTTCGGGCATGTCCAACCGGGAAGAGACCCTGGGTTCAACTTAGAACACGCTGAAGGGATCATGTCTCTTGCGTGTTCTGGGAATGCCTTGGTGTCCCACCAAAAGAGAGTAAGTGACTGGGGAAAGGAACATCTGAACCTCATTGCTTCGGCTGCTGGCCCCGTGACCTAACCCCGGATTAAGCGGAAGAAGAAGAAGAAGAAGATGATGATGATGATGATGATGACAAACTACAAGAGCCAATGTGGTGTGGTCATTGTCATTTATTTATTCATTTTCTAAGCTGCTTAACCCTAATCACAGTTGTGGTTTGGCTGGCACCCATTTCAGATGACTCTGAGCAAAGACAGGGTATCCCATGAACACCTTGCTAGACCATTGCAGGGCCAACATACATACAACCATTCATACTCACACTCACATCTAGTCGCAATTTGGTGCAGCCATTAGCCTACTGTGCATGTTTTTGGACTGTGGGAGGAAACTGGAGTAAACCCACACAAGCATGGAGAGAACATGCAAACTCTCACAGTCCAGTGATCAAACCCACACCTTTTTGCTGTGAGTAGGATGTGCTAAAAACTGTGACAAGGTACCTCCCGTGTGGGCGTTGTATAAAGTTTTTTATATACTGTAATAATTTGTGCAGAAATTAATTACAAAGTAAATGTGTGAAGCAGATTTTAATCAAGAAAACTACATAATGTTGAATCAGCAGCATTGTTCAGCTTCTGTATTTTTACCTACATTGTACTTCTATCTCCAGTGCAAAGCTTTAATGATAATAAGATAATTATGTTTTTGCTGAGCACTACATTTAGATTAAGAGTGGACTCTGTCATTTCATTATTACGTACTTTAAATGAAATTGCCTTTGTACGGTCAATGAGTTTAATAATTGGGAAATGATTACTTACACTTCCAAAGAGAAATTTCTTCACCATGCGGAGGATCAGGTAGGCCCAGAATATGTGCAGCATTAACAGGATGACAAGCAAAGCATTAAAGAAATAGTACCCAAAGAAAACAGGGTAGTAGTCAGGTGGGTAGACCCATGTGCAGTGGATGATCCTGAATTAGATGCAACAAAGATAATTTAGAGATGCTGTTATAATACTACAATGCAGTTATATGGCAAGAATGCAAATAATTGGAGTGTATTCTCAAAACACTTATTCTCTGAACTGCTTCAAGCTACTGGGGAGCCTGTTTCAGCAAATACTGGGTGAAGGCAGGGTACACCCTGAAGAACTCGCTAGATCGTCGCAACACACAGGGCAATGCACACTTACACTTAACATTTAGAGGCAAATTAGAATAAGCAGTTAACCAAATGTGCATGTCTTTGGCTTGTAGGATGAAACCAGAGTACCCTGAGGAAACCAGCACAAGCATGGGAAGAACATGCAAACTCCACACATAAATGTCCAAGCTCAGAAATGGAACCCAGCTTCTGTGTGGAGGACGTGCAAAATACTATGCCACTGTAGCACTATTGTCTAACCAGTAATTTCAAAATATCATTGATATAATAATCAATTAAAGAAGCACCTTACCAAAATGGAAAGATAAAAAGTCTTGTCACCATGAAAACAGCAGCAAAGAGAACAAAGATGCCATTGCAGGTTTTCTCCCATTTGGCATAGTTAAAAATCTTGGCAGACTGGACAGAAAAGGAAAGTTCTTGAGAATAAAACTGAGCTTAACACTTGTCAATCAATTGTAGATGAACTAGACACTTCGTGATTACATAAACAACATTCTAGAAATGTGGTGTTTGTAAATGCAGTTTTCCAGTAAAACGCTTCAGTAATCAACACTACTCACCTCTAAAAACACATCAGAAGCATCATGTACAAGCATGACCAGTGTTCCCACTCGAATATAGTTGCCACACCAGGAAAACGCCAGAAGTGTCAGTGTGGCTAAATGATGAATTATCTGCTCATTGAAGTCCTGAAAATATTCACAAACATGCTTCTGTTGTTCAATGTTACAGTGGGTTTACACTGGGGCATGATGCCCAGAAACTTCACAATTTAAGTGCATTGTGATGAGCGTAAGGGGTCATTGGATTGAAATATGATGATATTGAGGGAACTTGGTGGATTTGTGATAATTTCAATAGAACCTGGTGGATTTGTGATGATTGCGCTGATCCTGACAAAATGTTTGTCAAAAACTTTGCAGTGATTATTACGATGTATTTTGATCGTGATAGAACATGCGAATCATAGTAGGGTGCACCATCATAGGGGATTTTGATGAACTTGGAAACACGAGTCCTTCAAGCTTCATCTCTTGGATGCACCCTGCCCCCTTTTTATACCCCAATTGTGCTTCACGCATAGTCATAAATCATGGAGCTTCATACTTTTTTTAAATGACAGAGATTGCTGGCAGTGTAAACCTAGGGTTAATGTGGTGTAATTCAGTATGATGGATTTCAAAAACATTTTACAGGGTCAATATTTTGACCACATACAATTACAAAAAAACAGAACAAAACAGATTATTTACAAAAAATGTTTCTAAACGGAAGTGTGTTATAACAGTTTAAAGACTTTTTAATCCAAAAGTTAAACATGGCGAAAATTGAAATTAAATATTATATTCATACTGTGATGCAAAAGCACTGTGGATATTTTGTCACACAAAATGTCTTGTCTAAGTTTTTATAATGGAAAATATCATGTCATATTCTTAACCACATTATCCTTTGTTAGGGTCACAGAGAGGCTAGAGTCCATTCCAGCTTTCTCTGGGCAAAGACGGCGTACATTCTTAACAGTTGAAAATGAACGTAAGTTGTTACTGTATGTTCTAGTGACGTATGGCGTTCATACTGTACTATACATCCATAAATACCATCACCGTATCTCATAAAACACCCCTAAATCAATTATTATAAACATAACATTGTAAAATAATATCAACATTAATTTCAAATAAATTAAATCCAGGCAAAATAATTTCAAATAGATCCATTTTAATCAAACTCACTCATCAAATATCAAATACAGTATCAAATATAACCTTTAACATTCTCTATGATGCGATCTTTCTGCTTGTAAATGGTTCCGATGGTTGACGGATGGTCACTTTACACGAAGCTGAGCTGAGTCACTTTACATGAAGGTTAAAACAGCCATTTAACGCTTACAATATGTGAGGCGCTCAACACCAAAAGTAGTTTACTTGCTTGTGCTTGACACAAAGCGTGGGTTATAGGGACCTCTGGTCTTTCAAGTGAGACAGGGCGCCATTGAACTCGTTTAGAACTCAGCCTGCACTGATATGAATCACCAGCAGAGTGACGGTTCTCTTTATTTTCTGGATTCGGGTTTTCATTCATTGTACAACTCTCTTTGCTTAACTGAGTATGCATGGTAGATTGTGCCGATCCAAGCAGATAGTTAATTCATCTCTGGGTATGAGACTTGCACCCATGCTCGTAGGCTTACGCTTCTGACCAACCATATTTGCTTAGGGTTACAAAAGTCCGCAAAAACAGTGTAAACACAAAGATCACAGAGACGACGAAAAAAAAAAAAAAAAAGTAAAATTGAAAAAACGTAAAACGGATGAACGTAAGTCGGGGTGTGTCTGTATTCACGTAAACGTTTCTCATCTTGAGTCATAAAATAGTCATCTACACATTGGCAAAAATCAGCAGGTGTATGATTACAAAATCATTGTCGATAAATAAAAATTATTTGAATTTTTTTTTAATGTAAGAGTATATGAGACTTGAGTCTTTGAAATGTCTTCACATGTAAAAATTAGTTGAGAGAGAGAGAGAGAGAGAGAGAGAGAGAGAGAGAGAGACCGTTTATTTACACCATGATGCAATCAGTTAGCTGATCACTTTGGGACAGTAATTCTTTTTGTGTATCGTTTTATTATACTACAAGACAAATAAGCAGGATCATGAGTGTTCCAGTTTTAAACTCACCTTTCGTTTGACATCAAATGTGATGCTGAAAAGAAGAGACCAGTAGAAGCTCATCTCCAGGATGTAGTACCAGTACTGAGACTCCAGCATAGACTACCAAATAACACAGCAGTAAATCATTCTATCTTCCACTTTCATTATTACAATCAGAACAACAACAACAACAATAATAATAATAATATTAATAAAGCATAAAGAGCACATTATGAGAGTTATGGATAATCTGGCATCAGCTTTGTGTTATGTGGCATTAACATGGTCAGTATTAAAAATGTGAGTGCACAGGGGAGAAATTAATAACTATTCCAGATTAATTATTTTTTTAATCATCATCTAAATGTGGTCTGCAATGATGCATTTAGACTTAATAGTTTATTTATAAGGAAGTTGTAAATTTCAGAATCACATAAACATTTATGGAGTTTCAGCTTGGCATTATTAAAATCCTATGTATTTAGTAAGAGCAATAAGAACACTTCATATTTATTCGACATGGAGCATGAATGCAGGTATTTTCAAGTGTTAATTTATTTGGACAAATACAGAAGGTTAAAAACAAAACCTCACCTGCTTTGGATATCCATTCCATACTTCTCGTATATTATAAAACCAGGGTTTCTAAAAATGGGAATCAAGACAAAAGAATCATAGAGTCACTGACCACAATGTTGAAGAGGAAAAACTGGTTTGGAGAGTTTGTACCTTTCATTACTTCACTTTGTGCACAAAACAATACAACAAGGATGTGATCAAATGTCTGCCCTACCCGGTATTGCATTGGCCATGGAAAAAATACAGAACAGTGATCATCTGAAGCCCTTCTAAGACCACAGTAACAAACAGAGATCCCTGTTTGTTTTATCGTATTTAATGAATATACTTTTATACACTGTACAAATTCCTTAATGTTTAAATATTTTAATAAAGCCTCCAGATTCAGAACTTACTATTATTTGAAAATAACATTTCTGTGAACATATTTCTTTGAACATATTTGAATAAGCAATCATTTATTTACAGTGCCTACAGGTACCAGTGAAATTGTTAAAAAAAAATAACAGATGCAATTGACCATCACTTTAATAAACAAAATGCAGCAGCAGCAACAACGACAACAACATGTTGTTGCACGAATAGTGGGAATTTAAAACCACTTCCACTTTACAGTATTTAGCAGTTTGTAATTGATTAAGGCAAGCTAGATGTGGTGAAGGAGGACATGAAGGTCGTTGGTGTAAGAGAAGAAGATGCAAAGGATAGGGTGAGATGGAGGCAGATGATTTGCTGTGGCGACCCCTGAAGGGAAAAGCCGAAAGGAAAAGAAGAAGAGATTTTTCAGCAGGCAGAGTTCTTTGGCTCCAGAAACAAAGCACATGTGTGGTGCAGACCAAAAACAATTTTAATAATACTAATCCAATACCAACACTAATTGTGACGCACAGGGCTGGAGATATTTAGGTTTGTTTAGTTACTTCAGGGAATGGGTTGCCTGCAGTCAGTGTTTCAAATATGAATTCTGTATATTAAAATTGCTTGAAATAATGCAAGGTTATCTGTTGAACCAGAGATGGAACTTTCAACAGTGACCCAAAGCACATTAGCAAATCCACGAGGGAGTGGCTAAAAAAAGAGAAAGAAATGGAGTTGATTAGGTCAAAGAAGAAATAGCCTGGACAAAGCCCAGATTGCTGTACAGATAAAAATGGAAATAAATGTAAGCAAACTCTCAAACACCTTACAGCTGAAGGTAAAGCACTCACAAATTTGAGTGAACTATCAGAGATTGGTGACCAATTAAATGCATGAAATCCATGAAAATGCAGAATTCCTACAAGAACATTCAACAATGCCGGGAAACTGCAAATCTGTTGTCATTGGTAGGTATCATCCACCACTCAGCATAAGCCATGTATATAATATACAGTATGTCAGGTTACTATTCTGTCATTTTATTATCTTTGTATTTGCCATTGATCTAATAGATTATTTTAATGTTAGGCAGTACATTATATTTTCAAACATTTGTGAATATCCAGCCATCACAATCATACTTGTATTATTCTTTTTTTTTTTTTTTTAAAGATCTCATATTTGATTTAGGGAAAATTTGCTGTTAATAATAGCCTCTTTTTATTACAATAACCCACTTTTCTCAGAAGGCTTCCCACTGCACTTTGGAGTATATCTTTGTAGATTAATTCTCATTCGCCCACAAGAGTATTGGGTCAGGCACTGATGCAGGGCAAGAACGATGCATCTGGAATTTCAGGTCAACCTTGAAGTTGGGGCTGAGGTCAGGTTCTCTCACACTAAATTTGGCAAGACATGTCTTTATGGACGTTGCATTGGCCACAGTTGTGTTCTTTCACACAACCATATGTGATTGTGATGGTTAAGTATACACAAACCAATGGCCATATTGTTCGTATGTGTAAGTACATAACTACATACATACGTACGTACGTACATACCTACGTACATTAATACACACACAGTGTCTGTGATGCAATGCTGACAGTACAACATGCAAGTTTTTCAACTTTTAAAAATTGAAAAAAATTATCAATATTCTGATCAATCTGTCTCATCAATTCAACAGTGTTGTATCATAAACAGACCATAATCTATTTCTGAATTGTTTGCAGCATACAATTTTAGATTGCAATCTCCTGCTTTCTCTGTTGTTTCTGTCAGTGTGTTGATTTCAAAAGATACAGTATGTAGCAAATTAGCCACATTGAATGGTATATAGTGTAATATAACACACATTTATGGCGCAAGTTATTCTTATGTAGTAGCTCTACATTGTTTCTTATATGTGAGGCGCTCCACCGAATGTAGGCGCTTCTCACAAGTGACGTACGGTGATTGTGAGACAAAGCGCGGCTTATCCGGACTTCCGATCTTTCAAGTGAGGGTTGAGTACTAAACAAGTATTCAACGCACACTTGCTCACTTGAAAGATCGGAAGTCCGAATAAGCCGTGCTTTGTCTCACAAGCACCATACGTCGCTTGCGACAAGCGCCTATTTTCGGTGGAGCGCCTCACATATTGAAGATTGTATATCTATTATATATACCGGTATATATCTAGTATATACATTGTATCTTATGTTGTAAATATTGCAGTATTCTTCCTTGAGAAAGTGTTCCAAAAGATGTGCTCAAACGATACCGATCATGATCTCAATTTGAGTTGATCATATTCCAATGTTAGAGAGGATTTTGTTTCGATATATATCAATGTTGCTCCCATTTTTTCTAAACTTTATCCTAAAGATACACTGGGTACTATTGATGTCTACCAATGTTTACAGATTTATACCCATGTTCACCAAGGTTACTTTGATTTTTTTAAATAATCTTTCTCTATTCCTATCACAAAAAAAAATCCACCAAATTTGTCAACAATCCCAAAATTTTTAACTTTCCCTGAAAGTATACAATGTCCTTCAATGTTAGCTGATGTTTTCCTATATGTGAGGCGCTCCACTGAATGTAGGCGCTTGTCGCAAGTAACGTATGGTGCTTGTGAGACAAAGCATGGCTTATCCGGCCTTCCAATCTTTCAAGTGAGCAAGTGTGCACTGAATACTTGTTTAGGACTCAACCTTCACTTGCTCACTTGAAAGATCGGAAGTCCGGATAAGCTGTGCTTTGTCTCACAAGCACCATATGTCACTTGCGACAAGCGCCGACATTCAGTGAAGCGCCTCACATATATGTTGATGTCTCAGCATTTCCTTCCGTGCCATATCAGAATACAATCGGGGCAAATTGGGATCATGATTGGTATCGACGAGTATACCTTAAGGTTGTAATAACTGTAATCATCTAGTAAACCATACATAAACTATACCCCAAAACAACCCTTTGATAACCCTAGCTTTACACATCATGTGCATCTTCTTCTTCTCTTTCGGCTTTTTCCCTTTCTCGGGAGTCGCCACAGCGAATCATCTGATTCGCACATTTGATTTGGCATAGGTTTTTACGTCGGATGCCCTTCCTGTCACAACCTTTTAGCAAGGGACAGAAACACGCCAATGGCTTTGCAGCTACTCTTTACGAAAGTCAGCAATGGTTCTTTTACATACCTATCACCATAGACAGTGAGAGACATGGCCCGCCTTTGATAACCCAGTTAGCTGCACTGGGGGGACAGTGACAACCCTGTGGGGACTCAAACCCCCAACCTCAGGATCAGCGATCCTGCGCCCTATCCACTAGACCACCACTGTACTACACATCATGTGCATGATAGTCACAATTCAAAACTGGTACTCCATGAGTTCTGATCGTGCATGGAGAACAATTGAGGTCCAAAATGCGTCCAAGAAATAAAAGTTCAAGGAGCTGTGTTTTCAAGTTCATGAAGAGCCATTAAATTGGTGTGTCAAGGTCTGTTACACTCTGTTAAGATCTGTTCAGTTCCACTGCACTCTAATACAATTCCCTCTTTCAATCACAATTGACCTCAATTCATAATGAATTCTAATAATCATACCAAAAGTTTTGGCAGTCAATAATGTTGGTGGATTTTTAACACAAACACACCCAATTTTACTTAATGAGGTGCTAATTAGGTAATCACTTAATCATGCGTGGAAAGGACACTTTGAAAGGATGGAATGGGCAGGTTTTTGTTTGTGAAGGACATATGAATCAAGCTATGTACAAGGTTATTCTTGAAGAAAACTACCCTTCTTCTGCACTAATGATGTTTCCTTACACTGAAGATTGGGCGTTCCACCAGGACAATGCACCATACCACAGACCCAGGTCAACTGCAGGTCAAAAACTGATGGACAGAAAGATCAAGACCCTGTCATGGCCAGCCAAATCTTATGATCTGAACCTGAATAAAAACCTCTGGAAAGTGATCAGGAGGAAGATCCACTGTTACAAAACATGAAACAAAAATGAGATGATTTAATTTTTGCTCCAGGAGTGGCATAATCTTACCAAAGAACCATTTGACATACTGGAGGACAGCTGAAGTTCAAATATCAATATTGTGGTGTTTTAAAATGAGCTGGATCTCGATGCATTATTGAACGTCTGAAAACACTTCATCTTTTTACCAGCCATGATAGCATAGCTGGTATTGTTTTCACTTCTGTCAATCAGTGCTTTCGTTTGATTTATTTATTTACTTACTGGGTACGTATGTGTATATCTCATGAGCTGCTTGACATGTTTTTGTCAAATTTTCATGGTCGCCATTTGGGATGAAAAGCTTTTTACGAAAATGTGGTTATGTGTAAAAGTCGGCAAAATGGTCACCAATCGTTTATACTGGCTATGAAATGGCTGGTGCAACTCCCCCATCTTGGATTTCTGTTTTTTCATTTTTGACTAGTTGTTACTATTTTGAGCGGCATTAAAAACAAAACAAGCACAAATGTAGACATGTTGTATATAAACATGAAACAAATTTAAGTAGTCAAGTGTGGTATAGTTACCAATTTCTCATGAGTAAAAATGAATTCCCACATTAGTGTATGCACATGGCACAGAGTGGAGTGTGATATCAAAACGTGTTTATTTGTTGTCAAGTGCCACCTCAGGCTCTAAAAAGCCCAATGCCATGACTAGCCCTAGGCATGCTGACTGTCAGAATGACCACTGCAAGGATAATAGCACACTTTGGCATTCATCGTTCAACTGTTGTATGCCTTCAGACAATCCACAGACAGATGGGAACCACTCAAAACCAAACAAGATCTGGACAGCCACATGTCACTAAACGTGCACAAAACCATTATATCCGGGTGATACTGTACATCTGAGGGACCGTCTCTGTCCAGCAACCCTGACGTGAATGCCATGACAGATGCAGGTACTTCTGGCAGTGGTGGCCACATGCGCTATTGTCACCTGTGATCCAGAACACACTGAAATGTGTTTTTTATTCCCCACTGTGCATGTTTCAAATGTCTATTCTTGATTTGTATATTATTTACTTGATTTGGGAAAAACATAATAATAAAATTGTGTAATTACTTGAATATTGTGTTTTTAATGCCTGTCAGTGTATTCATTCATTCATTATCTGAACTGCTTCATTCTAAATAGGGTTGTGGGGAGGCTGGTGCCCATCTCAGCCAACTCTGGGCGAAGGCAGAGTACACCCTGGACAGCCTGACAGGCCAATGCAGGGCAGAAACACACTGACGGCTATGCAGTCTACTCTTGACGAAAGTCAGCACTGGTTCTTTTACAGCCTCTCACCACAGACAGTGAGAGACATGGCTGTCCTTTGATAACCCCGTTAGCCGGACCGAGGTGACAGCTAACTGGATTATCAAAAACCGGCCATGTCTCTCACTGTCTATGGTGAGAGACTTGGCCGGGCTTTGATAATCCAACTTTGGGATTGGTAATCCAGCACCTTACCACCGGGCCACCACTGCCCGCGCCTCTCAGTGTATTTTCTGGGAAAAAAAAAACAAAAACTGCTGCAGCTGAACATATTTTTATGTGTAATTTTCTGAAATTTTAAATAGTCTATTAAATAAAACAAAAATGTCCTCAAACACAAAACCCATTTGTTCAGCAAATAATATCTAACAACAATGTAGTTGTAAATTAAGTTTTCTGTGAGGAACATAAGACTTTTTTTTATAATCATTTCCAGTAAAAACAGGATAGGGACATATTGACTCACGAGTTTTCTTAAATGGAGAGCAAAGTGGCATAGTGGTTAGCATGTCTGCCTCCCTGAAAAAAGTCCTGGATTTATTTACTGTGCTTGGGCACTTCTGTGTAGCGTTTGCATGTTCTCCCCATGACTGCATTGATTTTCTTCAGGTACTCCCGTTCCTTCCCACAGTCTAAAGACACGCACATTAGGCTAACGTTAGTGTGAGTATGAATGGGAATGGGAATGGCTGTGTGTTTCACTCTGCAATGATCTAGCAAGATGTTTAGGGTATACCCCACCTTCGCACAAGGTTTACATTGTTGGCATAAGTAGTAGAATTAAGCAGTTCAGAAAAAAAGAAAAGTTTTTCAACTACTATATACTTCACTTATAATTATAAATTTGTCAATTAAAAAATTTCACATAATTTTGATAGTTTTTAATTTTCGTGATGAAGTACACTCAGTTTTTCTTACGTGGTTGTGGTAGCAGTCAATCCAGTCAATCTAGAAATGTTACACAGTAAATTTTGACACGGTCTACTGCATACCCAGAAATAACCGCTACATTTCCTTGTACATGTTGTGTTAGTCTTTTCTTGTTTTTGTCTTTATTAAACCTGCCCTACTTCTCTTACTCATCTCTTAAGTAATTTTTCAAGAGTTAATTCAGGCTTTTTTTCAAGAATTTTGGCTCTTTGTGGTTAAAACACAAATAATCCATGTTGCATTCATGAAAAGTCAAGAATTTACCAACCACGAATAACTACAGTCATCCCTTGCCCCTTCGCGACTTGAAGTTTGTGGCCTCGGTACATCACGGTATTTTCCATAAGTATCCAAAATCAAAAAATATTCATAAAAATTTCAAAATTCGTGCTGAAACTCGCATGTACGCAAGCGAAAGGCAAGCTGCGTCCACTGTTTACAAATGACAGACTGAAGTGCCCCTCCTTCAGTCCCAGTTTTGGCAGGGACTGCCTACTCAACTCAATCTCGCAAACTGATTGGCTTAGACGCGTGAAGCTGTAGCCTCGCACATTCCCGCAGGAATTTTTGTAATTTTGTGATCTTATAGTGTTTTTGACGCCCCTGAGAATGCCTCCTAAACTTCCTGCACCATCTAAGGCATCCAATGAGCCCAAGAAAAAGCGAAATATGAGGACTGTGACCCAAAAAGTGAAGTTGCTAGATATGTTGATGGCGGGCAATACGTATGCCCATGTAGCACGCCATTACGGCATAAATGAATCTACCGTGCGTTACATCAAAAAAGACTAAGATTATGATCAAGCTGAGAACAACGATTGTCAGAGGTGAGTACAGTACTTAAAGTATTTGTATATAAATTCTATTTAAATATTAATGTCTGTCTGTCTTCCTTTCGGCCTTTTCCCTTTTACTCGGGAGTCGCCACAGCGAATAATCTGATTCGCACATTTGATTTGGCAGAGGTTTTTACGTCGGATGCCCTTCCTGTCACATCACTCTTTACGTAACATTCCATCACTCTTTACGAAAGTCAGCAATGGTTCTTTTACATGCCTCACACCATAGACAGTGAGGGACATGGCCCGCCTTTGATAACCCAGCTCGCTGCACTGGGGGGGGACAGTGACAACGTTGTGGAGAGTGGTACTCGAACCCCCAACCTTTGGATCAGCGATCTAGCGCCCTATACCACTAGACCATCTATTTATTTAAATATTAATACATTACAGTATTTACATCTGCATATAACTGTGTAACGTTTAATATACACTTCTTGATATTGTATAGACGCGAAAACATATACGTATGGTAGAAATGAGAGGGGTGATCCTACTTCGCGGTTTTTCGTTAATTGCGGCCAGGTCTAGTCTATATTATCCGCGAAATTCAAGGGATGACCGTACACCATGTTTTCCCTTAAAAGCATTCATTCACTAGTGAATAACCTGTGTGTTTTTTCTTCCATTATAAGTTTATTGAGGTTGAATATAGAAGTTTCCCTGAAAAACCACCCCAACTCACATGCCAAGTATCTCTTGTTCAACTGTTTTGTATCCTGTTTTGATTCTGTGTCTGTTTACAATAAGGACCACATGGCCAGAGGAACGACCTAGCTTGACGGTGCAACATAATTTTTAGAAAATGTATAAGTCTGAGATTGAGTGTTACGAAACAAAAGAATGCATATGATTCATGACATATTAAAAACATTGCGATGTTTAGTATTAACACCTATTGCAGGGCTCACTGACACTAAAATACAGGAGTAACAAATGGTTTCACAAAGACATCATTCATATAGAATCATGCAGACCAATTTTTACCAGCCATATCCAGTATTTATGCAGAGCATAACAGACTATGTTTGGTGTGAATTCGGCACAATTTTATTTAGGATCTGCTGAAACATCTGTTTGTCTGGCCAACTTTATTTTATTTGATCATATTCAGTAATTCCTGCATTTCCACCCTGCAACACAGCCCCAGAAAAGTTGGAATGGGGATATTAGTCTAGTGCTGAGGTGAAATAAATAAATTATGGCATGATTTGAAACTAGTGATTATAATCAACAGGTGATTATAATCATGATTTTGATTATCCATGAAAGGCTTGGCCTTTACGAAGCAATTTGTAAAAAAGTTTGATATACTGTATTAATCCAGTAAGGGAAATTATTTCCTCAGCATTAAACTCATGCAAAGTGAGCACATACACATTGGGGTGCCCGGAGAGCAGTTGAGGGTTAGGTGCCTTGTTTAAGGGCACTGTAGCCATTTATATGGAGGAAGGGAAGGTGCTACTCACTCCCCTACCACCATACTTTTTTTTTTGCTGGTTTTGGAATTGAACGAGGGACCTTTCGGTCCCAAAGCCGCTTCTCTAACCATTAGGCTACAGCTGCCCCCCAAATGATCTCAAGTTTGTCAACCAAGGGGAGAGAAAATTATTAAACTGTTGAACCTCCTCAGACACAAAAACTAATGTGTAGTAGATGCCTCAAAATTATTTATAAATCATTGTTTCAGGATTGGGAAAGTGGTGTACTTGTGTTAAGGTGCTACATTACTGTTCCCAATTGAGGGTTCAAGCCTCACTATCAACAGGTCGTCACTGCCGTCTTTCTCAGTGCAGCTAACTAGATTATTAAAGGTCGGCCATGTCTCTCACTATCTGTGGTGAGAGGCGAGAAAATAGCCATTGCTCTTTCATTGACTTTCATCACGAGTAGACTGCATAGCTGTGCAATGGCCGTGCGATGGCCTGGTGACCTGTCCAGGGTGTACTCTGGCCTCACCCAGAGTCAGCTGAGATGGGCCAGCCTCCCTGCAACCCTAATTAGGATTAAGCGTCCAGAAAATAAATGAATGAATGTTTTAGGATTTAAATTTTTACATTTTTTCCAACTTTTTCTGATTTAGAGTTGTGGAAAGATTTAGAAGTTTAAAAGACATTGAATAATGTCTTGAATGAAGAAGCCTCACATTTAATGAAGCATTAACATTTACAGCATTTGGCAGACGCTCTTATCCAGAACGACGTTTATATATATATATATATAGTCGGCATTCTATTTACGAAATTAATCCTTTCCATAGCCTTTTACGTAGCCTGGAGTTTTCATAAGTACAATTTTACATATAAAACGCGTGATTCGTTCTAAGGCTCCCAAGACTACCCCATAAACCCTTAAAAAAATAATTTTCTTTTACTTTTAACACGTTTCATACAAAATTGGTGGACTTTTATCATTTTTAATTAAACATTTTTTATTAACGCGCACACACACACACACACACACACACACACACACACACACACACACACACACACACACACACACAAAACACTGTCTCTCTCTCTCTCTCTCTCTCTCTCTCTGTCTCTCTCGCTCTCTCTCTCACACACACACACACACACACACACACAAAACACACATTTGTGGGGCGCTCCGCTGAATGCGAGCTCCGCCCACACGCAGGACGCGGGAGCATTTTAAGACGGGGAATTCAAAGCGCACTCCCTGCTTGACAGATCGGAGGTGCAGACTCAACTTTAACTTGTTTCCTTGAGGGCTCGGAGGTCCAGATGAGCCACATTTTGCTCACATTCGGCGACGCACACCACATTTTTTAAACATTTACCGAATTAAACAACTTAAAAATAAAAAAATAAGCTGCAATGTGCTCTCTCAAAAGAGAGTTAAAAGAACGCCTCCTTTCATCTCTGACTGACTCTGAACGCAGTCTCTCTCTCTCTCTCTCTCTCTCTCTCTCTCACACACACACATACGTGCACACACGCATGCATACATGCACACACACACACACACACACACACACACACACACACACACACACACACACACACACTGTCTCTCTCTCTCTCTCTCTGTCTCTCTGTCTTTCTCTGTGTCTCTCTCATACAGACACACACACACACACAACTCTGTGTTTCTGGTTTGTTTTGCCGAATGCCTTGTCCACTAAGCCAGCTTTTCTCATCACTTGGTACTCAGAAGATGCAAGATATAACTTCTAACATGAACAACCTAAATGAAAATTTCAATATAAAATAAATAAATCCATATAGAAATGCACTTTTCCACTGAGTGACCCCAAGAATATTTAACTGTGAACAGATGAGATCGATCTTTTTCTAGATGCATTATAGATGAAACATTTGTGAGCATTCAGAATATCCCATATGGGTAACAATATTGATAAACGGCATTGTAAACTGGTATTGTCAGAATGTAATGAGTGTTAGAGCAAGCATCTCTCTCTCTCTCTCTCTCTCTCTCTCTCTCACACACACACACACACACACACACACACACACACACACACACAAAATTTGAACGCAGTACCTGAATATATAGTTCTAAATAAACAGATGTTATGTTCTAAATTGATGTGTCCTAATATGATTTAAAAAGTTTGTAGATAATCTGACTGAAAGTAAGGTGTGCTGCACTATGTGCATTGCACCATGAACCGTGTGCATAGGGACAGGGATCCTGTAGAATGGAACAAAAGACGTTAAGCAAGGAGATATTTTTACTTTCATTTCGGGACAAGTATACAGAGTAGCTTGAACTGACATAGTTGATGAGGTAGAGGACCCTTTAGATAAAAAAATTCAAACTATGCTGACAGTGCTGGTATTTATAAGTCGAGGTTTTTATGTGTTTTCCTGTGTCAGTGCTACATACTGATGCAAAAAAACCAAACAAACAAACAAAAAACCTTTTGATTTACTACACACCCATTTTGATTTTAAATGTAACTTAAGTGTTTAAATTACACCTCTAATACCTGGATCATTAATATATCATACTGTTCCAATAATGATTATCTTTCCATATTCACAGAAGCCAGCTTTTAACACCAATGCATTTCAAGGTGAGTCACTGTTCAGCTGACAGGTTTGTGTTCCCTCTAATTAACGCCTTTTATATTCACCGAACAACAACTTTAAAAGCACCATCTCGAAGATATAGGTTCAGATATTTCTTCTGTTATCCAGACGTGGTAATTTTGTTTTAGTGACTCAAGTAGAAAAGAAAAGGCCTGCAAAACAACTCTTGCAAATAAAATAATAATAATAAAATCACAATGTTGACTGTTCCAGACTACCTAAAGTTGTTTTGAATATCACATACATGGCTGACTACAGTGAAGTTCATAACCGAACAGGTTTTGCAACAGGTTACGCCGTCACCTCATTGTAGATATCTTCTCATTAATGAGAAGAAACAATAATAATACAAAAAACTTACATCATACAGGGCTACCAAGCCGCCAATAAAGGCTCCGAGGTAAAAGACAAATCTCCAGCTGTGGAAGAAGGGAACCAGGTCAGTGTGTGGTTTTAATTAGTTGTGATTAAATGTGCAGTTAATATTGCTGCTGTTGCATTCAACTGTTCAAGATGAGAACCACACAAAATTATTAGCACAGTCATTGACATTACAGACACTCCCCGACTTACGTTTTGAATTGGTTCCGGATGGCCGAACATAAGTTGAACGTAAAAGTAAGTTGTTACAGTGACGTATGACGCGTGACATAAGACGCTCATACTGTACTATACATCCATAAATACCATTACCGTATCTCATAAAACACCCCTAAATCAATTATTATAAACATAACATTGTAAAATAACATCAAATATATCAAATATCATCAACATTAATTTCAAATAAATTAAATTCAAGCAAAATAATTTCAAATAGATAAATTTTAATCAAATTCACTCATCAAATATCAAATACAATATCAATTATAACCTTTGACATTCTCTATGATGCGATCTTTCTGCTTGTAAACCGAAACTAAAAACCGAAAGTAGTGTACTTGCTGTGCTTGACATAAAGCGTGGGTTACACGGACTTCCGGTCTTTCAAGTGAGCAAGGGCGCCGTTGAACTCGTTTAGTCCTCAGCCTGCACTGATGTGACTCACCAGCAGAGCGGAGAATTCTCTTTCTTTTCTGGATTCGGGTTTTCATTCATTTTACAACTCTCTTTGCTCAACTGAGTATGCATGGTAGATTGCGCCGATCCGAGCAGATAGTAATTCATCTCTGTGTATGAGACTTGCACCCATGCTAGTAGGCTTACGCTTCTGGCCAACCATATTTGCTTCAGGTTACAAAAGTCCGCAAAACAGTGTAAACACAAAAGATCACAGAGACAACGTCTTAACACAAGGGTAACACACTATATAACTGATATATATGTATAACTGAACTGGGAAGAAGGACGGGCACGTTCAGTCTGTTGTTTGTAAACAATGGACACAGTGTCATTACGTCATTATGTCAGCGTACTACATAGGTACATCTAAACTCAAAATTTGACTTTTTTTTTTAATAAAAATTGTAAAATCGAAACAAAAAAACGTAAAACGGATGAACGTAAGTTGGGGAGCATCTGTATATACTCTTATTTCAACTCAAAGTTTTAGCATATACTACTTGGAAACATGAAACAGGAAACTCGAACCGGATTCATAGTTTTTTCTGTTAACTGGTACCATAAATATGTTCATCATCATTTTCTGTAACCACTTAATTCTAATTAGGGTCACAGGCACGCTGGCGCCCATCCCAGCCGACTCCGGGCATGGGTAGAGTACACCCTGGACAGCACGCCAGGCCATCACAGGGCAGAAACAAGCTGACGGCTTTGCAGCTACTCTTATCAAAAGTCAGCAATGGTTCTTTTACATGCCTCACACCATAGACAATGAGAGACATGGATGACCTTTGATAATCCAGTTAGCTGCACTTGGGGGGGGGTCCACAATGACAACCTGTGTTGAGTGGAGCTTGAAAGCCCAACCTTAGGATCAGTGATCCAGCACCTTTACCACCAGGCCGCCACTGTCCACTATAAATATGTTTGTACCCAAAATGTGACCTTTTTGCTCTGACCCCTTTAATTTTTACATATTAACAAATAAGTCGGCTTACAAAAAAACAAAAGGACAGATTTAACTTGATCCGAATTATCAACTGGTCAAATAATATCACAGCTAGAAAAGATACACAATTTACCAGGAAACTTAATTTGAAACCGGTTTGTTTGTAAAGTTTATTCTTATCGTGAGTGAGATTATTTTAATTTTCATAATTTTCTTAAAACACGGGATGAATTACCTACTTTTTTGTTAAATGTTTTGAGCTGATATCTCACCACAAACTGAACGGATAAGGCATGTTTCTGGTTTGCTGTATCACATGGCTATCTATCAATTTATCAAACGGTGATATTCATTCTTCAACACTGAGCAGTCCTGGACTTACCTGGCCTCTCTGAATTTTTTCAGGACCCCTGGACGTTCCTGGTTACGTCTTTTTCTGAACCATCTCTCCACTTGTCTAATGGAGATGCTACATTTTTTTGACAGCCCTTGAATATCTGCCTGGAAACAATACAAAGCACATTTACGCTTAGTATACATTCACAAACATGTTATGGACGACTAGATTTTGTATAATAAATGTGTGAATAGACTATAAGGCCAAAAGAATGTGGGCATATGAGCATCACACACACATATTTGTTGATTTTTTTTTTTCCATAATGTGGAGAAAGCAAAATTTTGGCTCAAAGTTCGATGCACACAATTGTATAGGATGCCTTTGTGTAATGCTACAGCATTACAATTTCCCTTCACTAGGAATTTAAATAATAACGAACAAAAAATTATAATTTCCAGATCCACGTAATTGTAAAGAGTTAAAAACTGTTTAAAAATTTTTCTGTGCCATTTTTACAGTATAAAATGTAATGTATATCCAATAATGGAATCTGGACATAGAAAAAGTAGTTTGAGAAAAACAGCATAATGTGTTTTTATTATAATTATATATGATTATTTTGTGTTTCTGACAAGTAGTAAGAGCTTACACCTTCTTTGAAGAGGCTAATTTTAAAATAAAGTGGTGAGTGGGCAAAACTATATTAAATTAATGAAACAAAATGGTCATTTCTACCTGTAGTGCTATACACTAGATATAAAGTCACCATATCACATTCCTTTTCCTAAACCTCCCTGAATCTGATGTTCATGTGAAGCTCTAGTTGTGTTTATACTAAATAATAATGTCTGTCTTCCTTTCGGCTTTTCCCTTTTACTCGGGAATCGCCACAGCGAATCATCTGATTCGCACGTTTGATTTGGCAGAGGTTTTTACGTTGGATGCCCTTCCTGTCACAACCCTTGTTAGCAAGGGACAGAAACACACTGACGACTTTGCAGCTACTCTTTACAAAAGTCAGCAATGGTTCTTTTACATGCCTCTCACCATAGACAGTGATAACCCAGTTTGCTGCACTGGAGGGGACAGTGACAACCCTGTGGAGAGTGGGACTTGAACCCCCAACCTTTGGATCAGCGATCCAGCGCCCTACACCACTAGACCACCACTGCCCCACAATACTAAATAATAATAATAATAATAATAATAATTAAATAAATTAAGTACAACTAAAAATTAGTGAATGATGTCACTGGAATGTGAAGTTTGCAGTGTCATCAGAGCATGGCTGAACAATTACAGACACATGGAGTTCAAAATTATTATTTCTTTCTTTAGATTAATAATAAACAGAAGTGTTTTCATGTTTTATTAAAAACAACGAAAACAAAGTTCAACAGCTGTAATATCTAATATTCATGATTATGCCCTAGGTGGCCTGGTGGTAAAAGGTGCTGGATCACAGATCTTAAAGTTGTGGGTTCGAACCCTACTCTACAAGGGTTGTCACTGTCTCCCCACCGCAAAGGCCGGCCATGTCTCTCACTGTCTATGGTGTGAGACATGTAATAGAACCATTGCTGACTTTCGACAAGAGTCGCTGCATAGCCATCAGCATGTTTCCGTCCTGCGATGGCCTGGTGAGCTGTCCAGGATGTACTCTGCCCTCACCCAGAGTTGGCTGGGATGGGCGCCAGCCTCCCTGTGACCTTAATTAGGATAACGTGGTTACAGAAAATCAGTGAATGAATGGATTATGCCCTATTACTCAGTCTCTATAGAAATCAAACAATTTGGTGATACTGATTGTTTTCAGTAATATAATTTGAAATTAAAATTGTAGAAAATTATACAATTATACAAGATAAAAGAATTTCTGATGCTAAGGTGTGTCCGGAGTCAGGTGGCTATCAGGACCACAGACAACACAGCACCTAATTATTATTTTTGTAAATTCAAATTATGTACCAAACACACTTCAAATACGTCTATAGAAAAATAGTATAATAGCCAAGTTCAGTACAAGTGAGAAGTCATATAAACAATTTTATCACTGATAAGAATGCCATACAGTGCAACGTTTAGATTCTTAACATTCTTATTATATTTTTGCTGAGCAGCACCTACTTTAACCATATGTAATGAACAAGAAGAATGTTGGTATGCTTTTGAAAAATGGTCATTGTGGGGAAAAATTAAATATGCATAATAATAATCATAGTAATAATAATAATAATAGTAGTAGACTGGACAAAATATGATCTCATGGGCCTTGATTGCCTTACAAGAAGGCTCATGTCAGACAATCGAGCTCCCCACCCTCGTTCCTCTCTCAATCGTTTATGTCAATCAATTCTGGAGGCTGAAGTTTGATCAATTGGGAAGCTCTTCATGATTGTATTTTGCTGTGTACATTTGCACACATTTATTTATCTGATGATCCTCTTGTGAAGTATGTGAAGACTCATGATGAAAGTAAAGACTTTCACAGCTACTTCAAACGTGCCAGAGTTGTTGCTCAGAATCTCAACTTTACTCTTGATTGTGTTGATGGCAAGGTACTAGTGGACGGTACATCAATGTGTGTCAACCAGGTGAAAAAGTAAAATCCGTTGGGCTTTTTACACCCGAGCCATAGTGGTTTCCATAGCATTAATCCCCGGTTTCCATAGCATGAAGCGACCAGGAGTTCAACTCCTCCTGGATGGGACGCTCGTCCATCGCAGGTTACCTTCCCAGTATATTTTTACTGGTACCCATTTATACTGCCGGGCAGTGGTGGTCTAGTGGTATTGGGCACTGGATCGCTGATCCAAAGGTTGGGGGTTCGAGTCCCACTCGCCACAAGGTTGTCACTGTCCCCCCCAGTGCAGCTAACTGGGTTATCAAAGGCCAGCCATGTCTCTCACTGTCTATGGTGTGAGGCATGTAAAAAACCATTTCTGGCTTTCGAGAAGAGTAGGCTGTAAAACCGTCAGCGTGTTTCTGCCCTGTGATGGCCTGGCAAGCTGTTCAGGGTGTTCTCTGCCCTCACCCAAACTTGGCTGGGATGGGTGCCAGCCTCCCCACGACCCTAATTAGGATTAAGCAGTTACAGAAAATAAACTGATGATGAACATTTATACTGCTGGGTGAACAGAGGCACACTTGGGGTTCAGACCTTGCCCAGGGGTCTTTGCACAGTGGTGGTCTAACTGGGATTAGAACACACAACCTCCCGATCATGAGCCCAGCACCTTAACCACTACACCACCAGCCCCACCTCAGGAGCAACTTTCTGCAAAGCCACTGCATAGTGTTTATGTGCAGTGTGTTGAACAGAACAGTAATCCTACTGACTTCAGGCAAAGATTTGGCTCGTCTCAAAAGTGAAACTGAGGGCTTTCTTTTTGCTGCTCAGGACCAGTCACTTCCTACACGCAATCGCCAATGTAATATTTTAAAGGAAAACGTCAATTCCAAATGTTGATGTAATGAATTTAGTGAGACTGTTCAGAACCTTGTCAGTAGTTGTCCTGCTTTGGCACAAACTTCTTACTTGAAAAGACATGATAGCATGGCACACTCATTTTACTACCCTCTTCGTAATGCTTGTGGTTTTGACTCAGAGGTCCACCCATGGTATGACCCTGATTATGTCCAGGGTGTCATTGAAAATGATGATTTTAAGCTTTTATGGAATCAACCCATTTACAGCCTGAGAATTGAAGCCAATAAGCCTGAACTTGTTCTGTTTGTCAAAGCCAATATAAGTATTATTATTATTATTGAATTTTCTGTCCCTTTTGACAGTACTGTGATTGGCAGGATTCAAGAAAAACATGCAAAATATGCAGACCTCGTCTATGAAATGTCTCGGTTGTATCCAAATTATGCAGTCGCTCGACTCCCCATTTTCCTCAGTGCCCTCGATTTGGTACCACCTGATCTACTGACACAGATCAAGAGAGTGCCTGGATTTGCTACCGGGAACACAGCTCTTCTGACAGTCTGGGCAATGCAGAAGGATGCAGTGTTGGGGAGTCTGCATATTCTCCGGAAAATTCTTGGTGGGTTCGACTAGGCAGTGCTTCCTGGGAAAAGTCCCAGTCGCTGTCTGGACTGTGTGTAGAAAGGGTGAGGGCCCTGAGCTGATGATGAGCCTCATAAGCCTGATGTGCCAGGATCACCCGATCCTTTTCTGCTGCATATGATTTTTTTAACTATTATAATAAAATAATAATGATAATAATAAAAAAAACCTACCTGTCCTGGGGTTTTAGAACAAGAAGTGAAATAATATTCCAAAATAGGGTCATACTGGACTCTTTGTCTGTTCTTCTCTGTCACCCTGAGGACAGTTGCACATGGAGTAGCTACTAACCTGAAAAGGAAGATCACTGGTGTGATGAAAGAACATACACAACAGTGAACAACACAAGCTGTAGCTGATGTATAGAATTGAGAGATGAACTGTTTTTTTCTTCACCAGTAAATTTTGACAAAAATTTTTGCCAGAACATATTAAAGAATTATACGCTTTTGTATACAATTTTAATGACAGTTTGCGTTGCGGAATGTCCACAAAGCAAAACTCTTCCTGCTATCCATTCATTACACCAGTCATAAAGTCAGTAAAAATTGCTCCTTCACACGCCTTCCATTTGTTTTTCTTTCAAGTTAATAATACAAAAAAAATGCAGATTGTCATGTTTTTGAGAAACAACAAAGCAAAAGACATTTATCCAGAAGAGTTCATATATCATATGTTACATCTTTCACTTGGACTGCAACAAAATGCTATATTTCGTCAAATAAAATAATTTTTCTCCATGTTATCAAATTCTAAAAGACCTACATTAACAAAATCAAAACATTGACATGACAGAAAAAACCCTGAATGATTGATCACATTTTATTTTTTGTTGATGTTTACAACTGTTCATAATTGTATCCCCTTACTTGAAGAGTATGTCTGGACCATTCAGTACACATTCAGACTCTGGCTTACTGCTCAGAGGATCAGTGGTTCAAACCTCAGTACCACCAAGTAACCGCTGTTGGACCCTTGAGCATTGTCTTAACCCTCAACTTGCTCAACTGTGTAAATGAGATTTTGAAACATACAAGTTGCTCTGGATAAGATTTTATGCCAAATGCGGTAAATGTAATCCATTCCAGCAAAGGCAATGTCAGTAGGCTTCTACCTGCTGTGACTATGTACTTTGATCAATCAACTTTTTTTTTTCATTTAAGTAGTGGGGGAAAGGATTTTTTACCAATATTTACAAATATTAGAACTCAGGAAGATTATTACTGTTTAAAGCCAACCTTAAGCTTTGGCTAAACACCAAATGTGTAAGCGGTTACTTAGCACTCCGTGATCACCAGGGGCCGTATGATAACTTTAAAAGTGATATGCAAACAAATTCCTTCTTTCTTTTGGTGAAATAGTTTAAGTATAAGGCCAATGTACCTAGCATCAGAATGTCATGAAAAAGATGTAATTATAAACAGAGATTAGAGTAAGAGAAGGCTAAGGCTACTCTTACTAATGTAATATCTGATTGTTACTAGATATGCGAGTATACTTTTAACAGTAATTATGCACACTGGATATGAGCGATGATGTGCTCTCATTGGCTCCTTTTCTACTAGGTGATGTAACTTGCATAAATTTCAATTCAAGAAGGTTAATCCCAGGTCTCAGAACGAGGCCTGTAGCAGTGCTTTATCCCAGTGATGAACATGAAACTCTCATTAAGCCAGCTGAGCATCCTGAGGGTAGAGACTGAGATTAGGTGGAAAAACCACTCATGTATTCCACAGCAAGTCACCTGACTACGATAGCAGTAATGTCGGTATTTGGACATAAAGCCCGGATCCCTCTAACTTATGACTTGACACCAATATAGTCACGCAGCTTCATCCACACATAAGGCGCACGGTCAATTTTTTTGAAGATTAAAGGCTATTGAGTGCGCCTTATGGGCAGAAAAATACGGTAGTTGAACTGCCAGATATGTCAAAAATATATAAACACTTTAAATGTTTTATGGTGAAATATATAAAACAATGTTTATACTTAAGATTCACAACCACAAATTCTTCAAAGTAGCTTTTAAACATCTGATTGTCTCTTTTCCCCACATTTTGCAAAGTATTTGAACGTTAAATGGATGTGTAATTAACATTTTTAAGCTACATGATTAATAATAGTCCTTTAGTTATTTATGATTTTTTTTCTCAATCAGGCAAACTGGGTGGGTTAAAATGATGGATGCGAGCAAACAAATAAAGCTGCTCTGATTTAAAATTTTGGTTAACGCACTGAAGAAAACAGTACTTACACTGATGTGAAACATTTAATACAGCTCACAATTTGGATATATTATATATAAACCATTATGAGATTCATGAAGTATGAGCTCTAACCCAACAGACCACAAGTACATCTTTTAGCAACTGAAGCAGTATTGCTTCAATTGGATATATATTTGGTAACAGGTTTCAAAATATAAGAACATACATGAAACGTGAAGAGAGCTCATATGTATAGGAGTATCAGGGAATGCTCAGTGATTTGGGTAGTTAATCAGTGTAGTGAGCTCATACGAAAGTAAAATTAGTAAATTATTGTGTGATTAGATGTTTTTGCATGTAAATATGCAGATGTTACTAAATGTTCCTGAGCAAGCTCACACTTTGGATTTGCAGAAACTTGTCAATGTGAACATTGCAACACCTTTCTAATGTTGCATATTTCACTTTCATTTTTCTTGATGTCAGTAAACCCTGTAATTGTAGCTTAGCCGTCAAGACATTCCCATCTCCTAAATTTCCATTTGTATCTGTCTGTCATCTAGTTGCATTGGACTCACCTTTCAAAAATGTAGCGAACTATAAGGAAACCTAAAGAGTAAGGCAAGGTTATGTATAAGTCAGACGCTTTAGCGTAGACCCAGTCCTCCTTGTCTTTTAGATCTGCCCATGTTAAGTTGCCTGGCAGCCAGAGACGGTTCCACCAGAACCATTCACAGATGGTCCCAAACATCTTGCCCACTCTGGAGGAAAAAAACGCATTATCTGTCTATCAGAGCAAATTCCATACATGCATTATGTATCAGATTGAATCTGCAGTTTATTTAGTAATTGAATCGGTAAATTCAACAAGGGCCCAAATCCATGAAACTTTCACAGAAGAAGATTTTGATAATTTTTTTCAGCATATTGACATTATCTTTGCATCACAACCTTGACACCTTTAGTACTTTACTGGAGGTAATACATCACAAAATGGGGTGGCAAATGACAGTTTCTGTTGTCAAGAAAAACACTTTCAAACTTTACATGAAATTATTCTATGCACATACATATACTGTACATGGACCTTATCAATAATCAATCCCCCCTCAGGATATCACAGTCATCAAAGGACAAGGCCTACTCATCTTCAAAATCTGATTCTTCTACACCACTGTTATCACTGGCCACCGGCTTATTTAGAAAAGCCTGTGCCTCTTCTGAAAGATGCCTGGCAAGTTTCTGGACATCCTGAATTTTTGCAGCCTTGACCCCATTGTAGAGAGCTTGTTGTGGATAAGTACTGTAATAGCCCTGACATTAGGCTTTAACACCACTACTGCCACCTATATGTTAAAGTTTATGCAATAGGGGCCCCACCCCTGGAGTTGGGCCCATCTTGATCTCACTGCATGAAAGACAACCAATAAAAGCACCTTTAGGCATGAAAGTTGGGACTATCTTGCACACAACGGAATACATTTTTACCTGAAGATCAAAAAAACATGGGAAACCTAAATTTTGAAAATTTGGGGAGTTGGGCTTTTTGAACCCACCGATTCAAGTGTTACAAAGAGAAAGTAAATGTAACTTGAAAACTGATGTTATCAGATATCCCTACACAAAACCTTTGAACAGCATAGCCATTCATAAGTACACAAAGACAAACCCAAATATTTGGTAGAACTATGTTCAGTTACTGAGTGTAGTCTTGTGTTTAAATGTACAAACTTTCTGCTTGATCCTATTATTGAAAATAAAGCACTATAGGAACATAATAAACCAGACATAATAGACACTCTGCTGGGGAAATGACAATTTAAAGCTGTTTAAATATGTGATACCTGAAAATAAATCCTTTTACGAAAATTGCCCAAGTAAATGTTGCTCATTAATAAATAAAAAAATCTCATTTTATTGGAGTATAGGAGGAATACATTAAGGAATGTGCCGCTACAAGAAAAGAAGCAACTACGGAGTGATAACAATGGCTCATTTATGTATTATACCCTTTGTCCCTCACCTATTTTTACCACGCATGCATGGATCAGTAAGCAGAAACATATGAATTTAGTGTGGGTCTTTCTATTTCCAATGTAAATATTTGGACATACTCCCCTGCATGTAGTTTCACTTGCAGTGAACATAAAGCATGGATCCTAGTAACCATTTAGAGGTCTGATAACAAGGTTGGGATTGCGAAAGAGTTCACATTTAAATAATTCACATCATAGTCTGAATCAAACCGAACACTTTCATAATGCTATTCAAGACAACACTACAGAATTTGCTGACTGCAAAACAGCTTCGCTGCAATTACAAAACAACATAGATGAGGGCAATGCAGGCTGTCCTGAGGCAAAACTAGGAGCACAGATCATCACACAAACATAAACACAGCTGCTCCCACCATACTCACTTAAAAACAACACCAGTCATCAGACTAAACTCAGTCGGCTACTTAATACACTTCGCTGTGTTGATAGCATTATGAATAGTAAAGTGAGTTCTTCAAGATCCCACCAAATCAACACTGCCTCGAATGATACCTAAGAGCATGTGAATCTTATAATGATGTTAGTCCCATTCAACTGAAAGGACTGAAAGACCAGATTGTGGAATAACATGGGTTTGGTATTTCACCAAATAAATAACTGGTAGAAAATTAAGGGTCATTGATCTTGAAAAACCTCTTTAGCTTAAACACATGCAATCAGATTAATTTACATCGACTTAATTAAACCAAACCAGCAATGAACAACAGAATATACCCGAGACACATTAAATACCCAGAGGAAAACAGATTCCTCTTTCAAGATGTTTGATCGCACTACACTGAACAATCTAATGACATATCTGTCTGCACACAGTGTATCGAAGCAAAGTGTGGACTCTTTAAACAGTCAGCTCCACGTGTACACATGCGAGTTAACCCTCCCTCCATTTCTGTCATCATCTTCCTGATAGCCCTTCTGCCTTGAAGTCAGCTCTGAAGTACGGTAACCTGGTGATAAACAACCCTGATGAATACAGTGTGGGCAGCCAGGCATGACAATGGCTACAGTTTAATCACACCTTTCTGCTAACTTTACAGCCATGTAGGTCGACCGTTAAAGCAATTCTCCTTTTCTCTCTCTCTCCCTATATATATATATATATAAAACACACACACACACACACACACACACACACACACACACACACACACACACACACCCACACACCCCCAAGCACACCACACAAAAGGAACTGCATAACATCCTGGTCTATCTTATATTTACGTATGATGTGTTTATACAGTTTGTATAACCTGTATACTGTATTACAAAACTTCAGGATAAGGACAAATAATAGCCTCTTGTTGACTCATGGAAATTCACATATTACTTTGGAGCTTGCTTCCAGAAGAAGCTCTTCGATTAACACAAATATTGCTTTGTATGAAGGTGTTAAGGCTGGCTGAGAATTCTATAATTAAAGTCCTGTAAAGGTGGAATTGTACGAGAGGTGCACATAAAATAATCTGATGGCGCCTCTGACATTGAGATAGAAGCACTAAGAGAAAGTAAATATAAATAAAGAAAATGCACCTAAATAACAATTGAAGTATCTTGTACAATATACAGAAAGTACGTTTCTCAGTTCTGCATAACCTGCCTTTGTCATCATTACTCCCTCTTCCTAGAAAGTATATCAAATGCAAGTACTGTACATAAAAAGTGGGCATTAAATATTACATGATGATCAAAAGCCCTTACCTGCCCAAGCAGATGTTGCAGTCTTCTGGCTCTTCACTTCTCTGTGTCAGTTGTGGAAGGCCGAAGAACTAAGTAAACTGAGCATGGCAGCAGTGCACCTCACCAGTCAGAGAAATGTTCTCCTTTCAGAATTCTTCATGGGCACACCCATTTTAGTTACAACTCTTTTAGTTATTTTCCCCTCCCCCTCTGCTCCTCCTCCTGCCCTACCTTCTGCAGGTGAGAATTTGAAGCTGCCTGATGTGCACTCTGCTGGAAAAAAAAGAAACACCAAAAACACATAAAATACAATACTGTCCTCAAAGGACTTGTCATATTTGGGCAGGGAAAAGCATGAGACTGGAGTGCAATTTGTAGTGTGATATCTATATGAATTAATAATTTTAACCAGTTGTACCACATCATTAATTTCAATTGTACATACATGTATGTCTACATTGCACTTGCATGAAACTTTTAATAATAGGCATTGTGCAAAACAGCAGGAATTTGGGTGTGTATTTAGACCCCTTATGATAAAGTCGGTGATGATAGTATCTAGAAAAAAGTCCCTGAGCTGACCCAAGGAAGAAACCTGAATGAATCAGGCTTAAAATGAAACCCACCCCCTTCTCCATGACATGGGATAATGGAATTAGAAATGATTACCATTCTATAACTTTATATGTTATAGTCAAACAGAGCTGTGTGGTGAAAGAGTGTTCAGTGTGAGTACAGTATATAATAAATACTCTAAGTCTCTTGGGATGAGAACAGGATTTTATTTTCTTAAGAGAGTTCAATTCACACTGCATTTCTTATAGTATACTGTGTATCTTAGACAATTATGATATGAAGTTAATACTAAAATGTGATTTGAAAGGGTTTTAGTCAAACTGTGAGGGGAAGTGCGCATATGTTCTTGTGCATAATTGTAATCTTCATAATTAATGTTATCGATGTTCCTCTGAGTGGCCGATGTTTAAGTGCTTTGTAGTGTGGTTATGTCATTATAATGGAGGAGTTTATTAAAGCCCTGGGTTGTGTTTTCCTCAGAGGAAAAGCAAAGTCATATTTCTGTGATGACATCACACCCCATTACTGTTTAACCTCATTCAACCTATTAATGTTTAATAAGTTAACTCCCTAAACTTCAGAAGACATCAGCGGGTCAAGGATTACATTAATCATTCTTGTGACTGCATTCCTTTCTGATTAGTTTGTGTTACTAAATAGTAATTATATTTGTTTTTGTGTTAGGGTTTTTTTTTATCCTTGAATATGAACAATGAAAAAATAACGTAGAGCAGTAAAGAATTAAAAACATTGGTTTGGATGATAATATAAGACCATCATTTACAGTAGATCTGAACTCAGTATTTTATTGACATGTTATTAAGGCTTTCTGAACACTCCCTGGAGCCATCAGCTCTGGTTCTGGTCTACATGTGAATGCTGGTTCTGTTTATGTTTAGTCACTGGAGTTGGAGCTTATCATTACAGAAGTCTTACAATAGCAGAAATAAATTACCAAACCCATCTGAATTAGTTAATGTTGGTGTAGATAATGTACTTAGCATTATTACTTTCTAATACATTTTATAATTATTGTTTTTCCTCAGTTTAAAATTAACACAGTATTATACTTACATATTGCAAAACGTGTAAATGAATGCAAAATGCTATAGCAGTTAAATACATGCAATATATTGCCTCCCTTGGGTTCTTAAAATAACAGCATTATACTGTATATGGCTGAAAATATAAAGTGCTGAATCAGTATTATCTTTTAAACTGTGAATTAAATGTTCTGTTTCTCTAAATCTTGATCATGCCAATCTGTTAAATGTACACTTTTTAAGAACAACACTAGTTTGAATAAATTCATTCACTGACATTTTTCACACTATAACTTGATAAATATCATCTTTCTATAACGTCATCATTTTGTTAAGGATAACATGAAAAATAAGGTCACTGGTTTGATTCCAGAACCAGCAGGAAAAAAGAATGTGTGGTGGACTGGGAGCGAGCTGCACCTTTCCATCCTCCACCTTCACAGCTGAAGTGCCCTTGAGCAAAACATACAGTAACCCCTAACTGCTCCCCAGGCATCACTGTGTGCGGCAGCCCATGGCTTCGAGTGTGTGTGCTCACTTTGGATGGGTGAAATGAAGAGCCAAAAAATTCCCTTGCGGAATTAATACAGAATTTATTCTAATTGGTAGTTATTCTAACTCGTAGTTTATTCTCATAAACTTAAGATTTCATTCATATTTTAAGTTTATTCAAAGTCTTCTTCTTCTTGTCCTTTCGGCTTTTCCCTTCAGGGGTCGCCACAGCGAATCATCTGCCTCCATCTCACCCTATCCTCTGCATTTTCTCTTACACAAACTGCCTTCATGTCCTCCTTCACCACATCCATGAATCGTCTCTTTGGTCTTCCTCTAGGCCTTCTGCCTGGTAGTTCCAACCTCAACATCCTACTACCAATATACTCACTATCCCTCTTCTGTACATGTCCAAACCATCTCAATCTAGCCTCTCTGACTTTGTCTCTAAAACGTCTTACATGTGCTGTCCCTCTGATGTACTCATTCCTGATCCTATCCATCCTCGTTACTCGCAAAGAGAACCTCAGCATTTTTGTCTCTGTTACCTCCAGCTCTGCCTCCGGTCTTTTCCCCAGGGCCACTGTTTCTAAACCATACAACATCGCTGGCCTCAACACCATCTTATACACTTTTCCTTTCATTTTTGCCAATACCTTTCTATCACACATCACACCGGACACTTTTCTCCAACCATTCCAACCTGCTTGCACACGCTTCTTCACCTCTTTTCCACACTCTCCATTGCTCTGGATTGTTGAGCCTAAGTACTTAAAATCCTCCACCTTCCTTATCTCTGCTCCTTGTAACCTCACCATTCCTGTTGGGTCCTTGGCATTCATACACATGTATTCTGTCTTACTGAGGCTAACCTTCATTCCCCTCCTTTCCAGGGCATACCTCCACCTCTCTAGGTTTTCCTGCACTTGTTCTCTGCTCTCACTGCAGATCACAATGTCATCTGCAAACATCATAGTCCATGGAGATTCTTGCCTAACTTCATCTGTCAGCCTGTCCGTCACCATAGCAAACAAAAAGGGGCTCAGAGCTGACCCTTGATGCAGTCCCACCTCCACCTTGAACTCTTCTGTCACACCGACAACACACCTCACCACTGTCTTCCATCTCTCATACATGTCCTGCACCATTCTAACATACTTTTCTGCCACTCCAGACTTTCTCATGCAATACCACAGTTCCTCTCTCAACACCCTGTCATATGCTTTCTCCAGATCCACAAAGGCACAGTGCAGCTCCTTCTGACCTTCTCTGTACTTCTCTATTAACATCCTCAAGGCAAACACTGTATCTGTGGTGCTCTTTCTTGGCATGAAACCAAACTGTTGTTCACAAATGCTGACCTCTGCCCTTAGTCTTGCTTCCACTATTCTTTCCCATAACTTCATCGTATGGCTCATCAACTTTATCCATCTGTAGTTGCCACAACTCTGCACATCTCCCTTGTTCTTAAAAATGGGCACCAGCACACTCCTCCTCCATTCCTCTGGCATCCTCTCACTCTCTAAGACCTTGTTGTATGTTCTTGTCAGGAAATCTACTGTTTCCTCTCCTAGACACTTCCATACCTCCACCGGTATGTCATCAGGGCCAACTGCCTTTCATTCCTTCATCCTCTTCAATGCCCTCCTCACTTCACCCTTACTAATCTTTGCTACTTCCTGGTCCTCAACAGTCACCTCTTCTACTCTTTTTCTCTCTCTCATTTTCCTCATTCATCAGCTCTTCAAAGTTCTCTTTCCATCTTCCCAGCACACTTCTGTCATCAGTCAATACATTTCCCTCTCTGTCCTTAATCACTCTAACTTGCTGCACATCCTTCCCATCTCTATTTCTCTCCTGTGCCAACCTGTATAAATAATTTTCTCCCTCTTTACTTTCCAACCGAGCATTCAAGTCATGATACGCCCTCGGTTTGGCCTTTGACACCGCTACCTTCGCCTTACGCTGTGTCTCCCTGTACTCCTGTTTACTCTCTTTGGTCCTCTCTATGTCCCACTTCTTCTTAGCTAACCTCTTCTTTTGTACACACTCCTGCACTTCTTCATTCCATCACCAAGTCTCCTTATCTCCTCTCCTTCTAGATGACACACCAAGTATTCTCCTACCTGTCTCCCTGATTACATTAGTTAGCTGTAGTTGTCCAGTCATCTGAAAGCACTTCCTGACCACCCAAAGCCTGTTTCACCTCCTCCTTGAAGACAACACAACACTCCTCCTTTTTCAGCTTCCACCACTTTGTCTTCTGCTCTGCCTTTGCCTTCTTCACCTTCCTCACCATCAGCGTCATCCTGCACACCACCATCCTATGCTGTTTGGCAACACTCTCACCCGCTACTACTTTGCAGTCACTGACTTCCTTCAAATTACATCGCCTGCACAAGATGTAGTCTACCTGTGTGCTCCTACTTCCGCTTTTATAAGTCACTCTATGCTCCTCTCTCTTCTGGAAGAAAGTATTTACCACAGCCATTTCCATCCTTTTTGCAAAATCTACCAACAGCTGTCCTTCTGCGTTCCTGTCCTGGATACCAAACCTGCCCATTACATCCTCGTCCCCTCTGTTTCCTGCACCAACATGTCCATTGAAGTCTGCCCCAATGACTACTCTTTCATCTTTGGGGGTATTCTACATCACTTCATCTAACTCACTCCAGAATCTATCCTTCTCTTCTAGCTCACACCCTGCCTGTGGGGCATAAGCACTAACAACATTGAACATCATGCCTTCAATTTCTAACTTGAGACTCATCACTCTGTCTGACACTGTTTTCACTTCTCGAACATTCCTGACAAACTCCTCCTTCAAGATGACTCCTACTCCATTTCTCTTCCCATCCACACCATGAAAAATCAGCTTAAACCCTGCTCCTAAGCTTCTAGCCTTGCTACCTTTCCACCTGGTCTCTTGAACACACAGTATGTCCACCTTCCTCCTCTGCATCATGTCAGCCAGCTCTCTACCTTTTCCTGTCATAGTTCCAACATTCAAAGTCCCTAGTTTCAGTTCTAGACTCCTGCCTTGCCTCTTCTCTCTCTGCCTACGGACACACCTCCTGCCTCTCCTTCTTCGACCAACAGTAGTCCAATTTCCACCAGCACCCTGTTGGTTGACAGCACTGATGGCAGTCGTTGTTAACCCGGGCCTCGACCGATCTGGTATGAATTTTCTTGATATGACTCGCATGTTTTATTTGGCATTTGTTTTACGCCGGATGCCCTTCCTGATGCAACCCTCTGCATTTATCCGGGCTTGGGACCAGCGTGAGGGAGAAACACTGGCTTGTGCCCCTCCCTTACGGCTGCATTTTTAAGTTTATTCAAAGTAAATATCAAAATAATTCATCTTTCATTTATTTTGGGGCTAAAATTAACGAACAATTTTGAATTACATTGATTTACATTGGCAATTAGTGGAGAACTAGTCGCATGAAGGATAGCTATAGATGAAATGACATGCGATTATCAGCCATTTTATGCTTAATATGTATTTATTAAATTATGCATCTCAGAGAATAGAAATTATATTGTATAAAAAATATATATATATATATATATATATATTAAATCCTTAAACCCCCAAAATAAAGAATGTTTTCTCAATCAGCCATACTTGGGCTTTGTTTGAATACTTATTCTCCATAATATTGGTAATTTAAAAGCAGTATGCAGGTTGTCTGAAATCACAGTGTGTATTTAATAGTAGTTGAAAGTGACCTGGATGACAAGTCCATAGTATGCTAAGATATCACACTATTCTTATTGCACAGTATCCCATAATTCATCTGGAGCCTCTAAATAACTGAAGAACTCTTCCTAGGTAAATATGAGAAAACAATGGCAAATGTTATAGTTTAGCTCTTTCTGCCATTGCATAAATAGTTTATAGGTCACACGAAAGGTCATTTGTCTATTATATTTTACTCAACAGAGATTATCCTAAACTTTAGTTAGCTCGCAAACTCACAGAACACGCTAAAGGTGTCTCCTAATACAGTTTACTTACTCTGAGACTCATACCTATCATCGATATTCAACTTTATCAACGAAGCCTCTGTTGACGTTGTCACAACAAAGCTGGCAAATACATTGATGTTACCAGCACTTCAAGAGAAGTTTAGAGCGTCTTTTGCAATTGGAGCAATTTATATTTTGATGGATGTGAAATTAAAAATGTAGTAACACATAAACATTTGGGTGTTACTTTTTCCACAAACGGTAAATGGTCTTGTCATGTTGAAAAATTAGCTAATACATTTGCAAAGATGTTATGTACTATGAGGAAATTAAAGTTTCTGCTAAATAAAAATACTTTGAACAAAATATATCGGGTGTTCATCAGGCCACACTTTGAATATGCCTGTGAATTATGGGATGGATGTAACATAGAGCAACACTATGATGTTTGCAGATGACATTGTGATCTGCAGTGAGAGCAGAGAACAAGTGCAGGAAAATCTAGAGAGGTGGAGGTATGCCCTGGAAAGGAGGGGAATGAAGGCTAGACTCAGTAAAACAGAATACATGTGTGTGAATGACAAGGACCCAAGAGGAACGGTGAGGTTACAGGGAGAAGAGATAAGGAAGGTGGAGGATTTTAAGTACTTAGGGTCAACAATCCAGAGAAGTGGAGAGTGTGGAAAAGAGGTGAAGAAGCATGTGCAGGCAGGTTGGAATGGTTGGAGAAAAGTGTCCGGTGTGATGTGTGGTAGGAGTACATCAGAGGGACAGCACATGTAAGAGGTTTTGGAGACAAAGTCAGAGAGGCTAGATTGAGATGGTTTGGACATGTACGAAGAAGGGATAGTGAATATATTGGTAGTAGAATGCTGAGGTTGGAACTACCAGGCAGAAGGCCTAGAGGAAGACCAAAGAAGAGATTTATGGATGTGGTGAACGAGGACATGAAGGTCATTGGCATAAGAGAAGAAGATGCAGAGGACACGGTGAGATGGAGGCAGATGATTTGCTGTGGCGACCCCAGAAGGGAACAGCCGAAAGGAAGTTTTCAAAGTAATGTATTTTCTTACATGCAGAGTTGACAGATAGTCGTAAAACAGGTTTTCACAAATATGATGTTCATTCCAAAAGAAAAAGCCAGAAGACTGAACAAAACAAAGGAGAAATACAGTATATCTTTTAAACAGGTCTTGTCATATAATTAGGCGGTGCTGTAGAATGCACTTAGAGGTAAACGATTTAAGCTGTCATATCTAATAGAAGAGACTTTTTTTTGTCAGACATGCCATACATTACAATTCACTGAAATTTTTATATTCAAATTTTCCAGTTTGTTCGGATGTTGAAGACAGAGTGCAAGATCAGCCATGATACAGTTGACCTGGAGCAGAGAGGTTTGAGGGCCCAGTTTTGGCAATATAATATGCAAGTATACCTTTGGCAATAACGTTGGGTTCAGGCACTAACACAGTTGAGCACTGGTACCCAGTGCAGACCAGTAATGCACGTATTTCAGCAAACTTCACAATTGAAGCTGGCTTAAGCAAAACCTTTTCTATGCACATTATTAGGTCAGGTTCAGGCCACCAGCACCACCAATATAGTACAATCCCCCAAATGTTTTCAACAAAGTTGGAGATACAATATTGTATTGAAAGTCTTCCAAACCTATCCTTGCATAAAACTGCCCCAGCATCCATATTGAGGACCTTACAGATTACCAAAGTTGGTGCGGAAGAAGTTTAAATGATGTACAGAGCCCTGAGCTCAACCTTTTGGAAAATGCCGTCTTTGTGTCATTCATGCCCAATCTTAGCAATGCTCCTTCGGCTGAATTCGCAAGTTCTCAGTCATGCTTCAAATTCAGTTGACCTTTTCCATTAAGGTGGCTGTTCCTGTCGTGAATACATTTTACCTCTGTTCTGACAGGAATTCTCCTGCCATGTATTTAGAGTATCTTGTGCCTTTATACCCTTTACGTGTCATCTTTCCCTTTGAGTGATTTTTTGTACATCCAAATTTTACTAGCTTGTTATCTGTTCTACTTTAATTAGTTTTTGCATTTATAGCCACTACTGGTATTATGACCCCCATTATAAAAACTCTGATAATAATTATTAGATTTACCCAAGTAAACGCATGACGAGTTTATGCATCACATCTCATTTAGCCATATATTACTGTTCAATGCAATGAGACTCGATACTTGTTATACTTTGACATTTTGTCCAGTACTGTACCATTACCATCTGCTGAATGGATAAAGGAGTGTCTTGAAATAGGAATGTCAACTTGTAAAGTGGTGTCGTGGTTAGCATGTCCGCGTGTTTTCTGTGTACAGTTTGCATGTTCTGTGGGGTTCCTCCAGGTGCTGTTTATCTCCCACAGCCTAAAGCAGTGCTTCTCAATTATTTCTGTGGCGCCCCCTCTAGGAAACAATGCGCAATCGACTATAAATAGTATTATTTGTCTGTAAAATTGTTATTAGTAGATCTCTGCATAACATTGAATCTTTATGAACATTAAAAACAAAAGAAGAAAGAAATATAGTTCAACTTACAATAAAGAAAAACCTCATTAACATTGTTTTTTAATCTGTAACAGAAAATATTTAAAGTGCACCAAGTTGCCTGAAATTAAAAAAAAAAACATCCTTAAATAAGGTAAATGAGTTTAAATATGTCTTAATAGCTCCATCTCTCTTCAGCTTTCTCTTCATTCCTGTTAGAAATTTTGGGGTTGTTTACTGCACTTCATATCGTTTGCTAGTGTGAAAAACTGCTACAACATTGCGGGATAATGAGAGAGCCACTGCTAACTAGTAGAGTGCTGGTGCAATTACACTTAATTCTCGTACACTATATCAGAAAAAACTCTGCCATGGCCAGTCCCAAGCCCGGATGAGAAAGGAGGAGGGCTTGGCGAAGGGTCAGCAACTCATCCCTGTAAAAAAAAAAAAAAAAAAAAAAAAAAAAAAAAAGCAGCTACAAAAATGCCAACAAGAAATCCAAATCCAACAACGCTCCTGGGAGAGGATGGACTTCCAGCTAGAGGACCAATGACGCCGAGTGGTGAAAGCCAGAGCCATCTGGAAGCCATTCAGCTGACCTCCATACTCACAGCCAGAAACACCACCACCATCGGTACATGGAGTGTACGGACCATGTACGAAGCAGGGACAACGGCACAGGTGACTGCAGAGATGAGAAACTACGACCTCACCATCCTTGGGATCTGTGAATCCTGATGGACAAGCAGCGGCAAGAGGAGACTCGACTCGGGAGAAAGCTTGCTGCTTTCCAGTCATGAGGGAGAGGATGCGCCACACACCCAGAGAGTAGCACTGACGCACTCCAAAAAAGCAGAGAGAGCCCTCATTGGATGGGAAGCCCTTGGGCCACGCATCTTAACAGCATCCGATGTAGATAAGATAACAGCGATGATGTAGATAAGGAGGAATTCTACAATTGACTCCAGACCATCATTGAGACCTGCCCAAACAGAGACCTCAATATCATCATGGGAGATATGAACGCCAAGGTGGGAAGTGACAATCAGGGCTATGCAAAAGTCATGGGTCAACAAGGACTGGGCCAGATGAACAACAATGGGGAGCGGTTTGCAGACTTTTATGCATTAAATAACTTCATCATTGGAAGAACTCTCTTCCCCCATAAGCGCATCCACAAGGCAACCTGGGTCTCACCGGACCACAACACCGAAAGTCAGATTAACCATGTGAGCATCGCCAGAAAGTTCTGCCAATCGTTACAAGACGTGCGAGTCAAGAGGGGGGCAGACATCGCTTCTGACCACCACCTACTGGTGGCTCGACTCAAGCCCAAGCTGAAGAGGAACTGGAGTGAACAGAAGAGGAACAGGAATACACCAGCGCTTCAACATGGAACTCCTAAAGGATTCAAGGAAGCTAGAGGAATACCGACTGACCCTCACAAATAGATTCAAAGTCCTCCACAAGCTGCTTGAAGAAGAAACCGTAGATGTGAAATGGAAGGCAGTGAGAGAGTCAGTGACAGCAACCTGCCAAGAGGTACTGGGCTACAAGACTCGCTGCCACAAGGAATGGATAACAGCCGCCTCTTTGAAAAAGATCTCGGATAGAAAGGAAAAGAGGGCAACACTTAACACCAGCTGCACAAGGACAGAGAAAGCCAACGCTTGCTGTCCCCTTTTCTATTCTTGCTCACCATTGATTCGGATTATGAAGGTATCCACATTACAAAGACGGAATGGCAGACAATGGACTCTCTCTTCACAACTGGATGATCTGGACTTTGCTGACGACCTGGCACTGCTCTCACATGCTCAACATCAGATGCAAGAAAAAACAAGCATCGTGGCAGAGACTTCATCCCAGCTAGGTCTGAACATCCATCGAGGGAAAAGCAAGGTCCTGAAAGTCAACACCACCAACGCATCCCCCTATCATTCTGGGAGACGAGGCATTAGAGAAAGTGGACAGCTTCACCTAACTTGGCAGAATCGTCGACTCCAGGGGGGGTACAGACGCAGATGTTAAGACCAGAATAAACAAGGCCAGGATAGCCTTTTTACAGCTCTGGGCTTCAAGAGACATCAGCCAACATCAAGATAAGGCTCTTCAACACAAACGTGAAGTCTGTCCTACTATATGGAGCTGGAACATGGAGAACCACCACCACTACCACAAAAAAGATCCAGACTTTCATCAATGGCTGCCTGAGACGGATCCTCCAGATAAGATGGCCTGACAAGATCAGCAACAGGGAACTGTGGGAACAAACAAGGCAAAAGCCGGTAGAAGCCGAAATCAAACAACGTTGCTGGCGGTGGTTAGGCCACACTCTGCGCAAACCAGCCACCAACACAAGACAAGCCCTGAGGTGGAACCCCCAAGGAAAAAGGAAGAGAGGGAGGCCGAGAAACACTTGGCGATGAGACCCGAACGCGGACGCCAAGAAGATGGGCCACTCATGGGATCAGCTGGAAAAACTGGCCCAGGACAGAGACAGATGGAGGGATCTTGTTGGCGGCCTATGTCCCAGTAGGAGCGACAGGCTTGAATGAATGAATATCAGAAAAGCATGTTCCCCAGGGTCATACACACTCCCCCCGGCATCACACCATGCCCCCCAAAGGGGGTGCGCCCCACTATTTGAGAGCACTGGTATAAAGACATCCACATTAAACTAAACTAAACTAACTCTTTATTGTCAAAGTACATTTACATACATTGAAATTTGCTTTGTGCGCTAGGCACCTGTCGCCACTGTGTAGCGCCAGTTATTGCGTTGTTCTATCCTTTTGATGCTGAGCGCCAAGCAGGAAGCAACAACTGCCAAATTTTAACATCTTATGGTATGACGCGGCCGGATTCGAACTCCAACCTACCGGAGGATAAAGCGGACGCTCTACCAACTGAGCTAAATCCCCGGTAGGCTAACTAGCTGTTCCAAATTGCCTCTAGGTATGACAGAATGGCTCTGTGTGTGTGTTTGCAATGGACTAATGAGATGTTTAGGGTTTTGCCCAGGGTCGGCTGGCCTCGTAGGATTAAGCTGTTCAGCAAATTATGAATTCGTAAAGTGATTGCTTGTTTAGAGTGTAGAGTGTTACAGATGGATTAAAAAATTAAATACCCCTCCTCCTCTACAGATTTATGCAAAATTTGAAAAACTTATCCAACCAGCTATCCCTGATTCTCACACCAACGCTACCCTGCTACATTTAAGGGAATGAGGTAAGAGTTATGTTCAACTGAACATTAGGCAATAGTGCCAGATGAGATCAGTCTTGCAATGCTAAAGCTACTGTGCAGCTCAACTGGCTCCAGCATTTTACACCATATTTAACATCCCAATGGGCTAGTGTTCCACATGACTTCAAAATATCAACCATCATTCTAGTTTCCCTGACATCTGAAGCTATGAAAAGTACTGTAGTACATTATTCTGTTCTGTTTAAAATGCTATTCTTCCCCAGTCATGGAAAAATTTCAACTTGACCACTATTCTAATGAATCTTTCAACTTCATTTTTCCAGTCAAACTTTCGACCATACAGGCTACTGGATTCAAAGCTTCCTGTGGAAAAGACCATAGTAGCTGAAAGTAAATAACCTCGTATCCTCTTAGGATCGGTACAGGAGGATATGTTCTCAGGGCTATGTTCTACCCCCCTTGGGTCTTCTCACTTTACATTACCTACTTAACAGCAATGGACAATCCTGTTCAAACAATAAAATATGCTGATAATAGAATCATTGCTGGATCATCTCTAACAATAGTCAGGTGACCATTACAGGTTTTCTTCTGCAGAAAATAAAAGTTTAAAAAAAAAAGGAAAAAACACAGACCATATCTGCTTTTCTCTGGATGCTCCAGTTTTCTCCCACATTCCGATGCATGCACATTACATACACAAACCATCAATTGCTCAAGGTGCAAATCTGAATGTTATGGCTGTATGAGTACTGGCCTGCAATGGTTTGGTGAGCTGTTCCAGGTGTTTATTTTATTTATTATATACAGCTACATTAATTCTCTCTCTCTCTCTCTCTCTCGCTCTCACACACGCACACACACACACACACGCGCGCGCGCGCGCGCACACACGCACACACACACACACACACACACACACGGTATACAGGGATCCCTTGCTACTTCGCATTTCAATTCATGCGGCTTCTGTGGCGACCCCTTCCTCTTTTTCTACTTCTTTTCCTTTCAGCTGTTCCTTTCTGGGGTCGCCACAGCGAATCAATTGCCTCCATCTCACCCTATCCTCTGCATCATCTTCTCTTACACCAACTGCCTTCATGTCCTCCCTCATCACGTCCATGAATCGTCTCTTTGGTCTTCCTCTAGGCCTTCTGCCTGGTAGTTCCAACCTCACCATGCTACTACCAATATACTCACTATCACTCCTCTGTACATGTCCAAACCATCTCAATCTAGTCTCTCTGACTTTGTCTCCAAAACGTCTTACATGTGCTGTCCCTCTGATGTGCTCATTCCTGATCCTATCCATCCTCGTTACTCCCAAAGAGAACCTCATCTCTACTACCTCCAGCTCTGCCTCCTGTCTTTTTCCCAGGGACACTGTTTCTAAACCATACAACATCGCTCGCCTCACCACCGTCTTGGACACTTTTTCTTTCATTCTTGCCGATACCTTCCTATCACACATCACACCGGACACTTTTCTCCAACCATTCCAACCTGCCTGCACATGCTTCTTCACCTCCTTTCCACACTCTCCATTGCTCTGGATTGTTGAGCCGAAGTACTTAATCCTCCACCTTCCTTATTTCTGCTCCCTGTAACCTCACCGTTCCTGTTGGGTCCTTGGCATTCATACACACGTATTCTGTCTTACTGAGGCTAACCTTCATTCCCCTCCTTTCCAGGGCAGACCTCCACCTCTCTAGATTTTCCTGCACTTGTTCTCTGCTCTCACAACAGATCACAATGTCATCTGCAAACATCATAGTGCATGGGGAATCTTGTCTAACCTCGTCTGTCAGCCTGTCCATCACCATATCAAACAAGAAGGGGCTGAGAGCAGTCCCACCTCCACCATGTAACTCTTCTGTCACACTGACAGCACACCTCACCACTGTCTTCCATCTCTCATACATGTCCTGCACCACTCTAACATATTTCTCTGCCACTCCAGACTTCCTCTTGCAATACCACAGTTCCTCTCTTGGAATCCTGTCATATGCTTTCTCTAGATCTACAAAGGCACAATGCAGCTCCTTCTGACCTTCTCTGTACTTCTCTATTAACATCCTCAACGTAAACACTGCATCTGTGGTGCTCTGTCTTGGCATGAAACCAAACTGTTGTTCACAAATGGCAACCTCTGCCCTTAGCCTTGCTTCCACCATTCTTTCCCATAACTTCATCAGATGGCTCATCAACTTTATCCCTCTGAAGTTGTCACAACTCTGCACATCTTCCCTGTTCTTAAAAATGGGCACCATCACACTTCTCCTCCATTCCTCTGGCATCCTCTCACTCTCTTAAGACCTTGTTGAATGTTCTTGTCAGGAATCTACTGCTACCTCTCCTAGACACTTCCATACCTTCACCGGTATGTCATCAGGACCAACTGCCTTTCCATTCTACATTGTCTTCAATGCCCTCCTCACTTCACCCTTACTAATCTTTGCTACTTCCTGGTCCTCAACAGTCTCCTCTTCTACTCTTTTTTTCCTCTCTCATTTTCCTCATTCATCAGCTCTTCAAAGTACGCACTTCTGTCACGACCCCTGAAAAAGGGAAAAAGCCTAAAGGAAATCTCTCTCTCTCTCTCAGTGCATCGCGGTTTCTTATTTTTAAATATTCATCAAATTAAGAAATAAGGAAATTAAGGAATAGGGGAAAAATTTAAGGAAAATGCCACAAAACAAGGCCAACTATGCAAAAAAAAAAAAAAAAAAAAAAAAAACAAAAACAACCCAAAACCCCGTCAAAACTACTTACATTTTTATGTGAGGTGCGCATCTGCGTGTGTATTTATATTTTAGTTACATTTGAATGTTTAATTGCTATTATGAGCATTTATAGTATTAGTATGCATTTATTGATATTATACACATATATAAATGTAAATCAGTCAGGGGGGGTTAATCCTACTTCGAGGAATTCGGCGGTCACGTGCGTGGGGGGGGGGGGGGGGTATCGGTCCCAATTAACTGCAGAAAGTGAGGGATCCCGGTAGTTGCATATTATATGGATAATAGTATAGTCCCCAAATGTTTTCCATAAAGTTGGAGATACATTATTGTATAGAAAGTCTTCCAAACCTACCCTTGCATAAAACTTCCCAAGTATGCATATTGAGGACCTTACAGATTGCCACAGTTGGTAAGGAAGAACTTCAAATGATGTACAGATCCCTGACCTCAACCTTTTGGAAGAGAACTGTTAGCTGTGTATCAATGCATTTAAATTATTTTTGCTGTGGTGCTGTTGGGTTTTTTAATTGACCTTTAGTCTCAATAGCAAAGAGCAATTTCAGAAGAGAACTGGGGTTGTAGGGGAATAGACCCCTACTGTGAAGACGGCTGATAACAATCCTTAGCTCTGTCAGGCACAAAACAACCTTCCCACACAGACCCTCTTGGGAGGTGATGCTTATGTTCTTTATTCTATCTGCTGACCCAGACACAGCCTGTTGTCCTGCTTTTCTCATGTTGGTCCCTGCTACTGTTTCCTCAGCACTTCTTTTCATCTGGAAGTTTAACATGTTTCTGTCTTCATCTTCAGAATCCTCGGAGTTCTCATAATCCACCAGACATTGGGAGCCATCATAAGATTTTAATGTTACTGATGCAGAAAAATGAGGGGGGGATGGAGTTTGTTTTTCAGTCTCAGAATTTACGATAACGCAACATGCATAACAGAAATCTTGCCAGCAGTCCCGTAAATACTTCAGATAGAGCACACAGTACTCCAAGAAGCAGGTTTCATTAGAAATTAGGAAATCCAGGAGGACCGTGTGATCAAAGGAGAGACTTCGGAGTAGGAGTGTAAAGTGACAGTGAGGATTGCATCCCCACTCACATGCTGCAGTGTCTGAAGAATTCAAACTACAAAGAACAAAAAGATCATTATTTGAATGTCTGACCATGTTCACATGAACATCAATCTTTTCAGCATTAAAATTAATATCCCACCTTCTCTGATGTAAATGCAAGGTCATCAAAACCTTTGCTGACTCTATCAAGTCATCATCCTGGTCCGCAAATACAACTAAAAACCAAGAGCAGAGATGTGTAGCCTCTTTAACCTGACACACATGTTGCTGGAGAAAAGTCAGCAACTCTCTAAGACAAGACTGAACATCAACGGCAGGATGAGCTCCTGAAACGTCAGAATGCACAACAGATTAATTCAAATGGAAAGACTGCTATCTACTGCTGGAAATGTAAAACTGCACATGGTGAAATATTTTATGTCAGGGATGCTAAACTCATTTTCATTACAGGCCACATCACAAAATTTAGAGATCAACAAGGGCCGAATAATCACTGAGCAATAATTTTTAAAAATTGGACTCCCCCAATGAAATCTGCATGGCAAATTGATGAGGTATTTGTACTCATTTCCTTTTTTCACTTTCCTTTTCTGACAGTACTTCAGTGATGAGCTGGCTTGCAATCTTTCTTGAAGCATTACATAAGTTTGTGCCACCCAGTAGAAGGACGAATTAGGTTTCATGGTAACAGTTGATGCAAAGAATGTGTGATGATAATATTTTTTAAACGCTCTCATGGTTCACTTAAAATGAATTGGCGTTGGATGGTTCGATAGTTCTACCTTTTGAAAGCAGCTCTTTACGAGATTTAAAATTTTCAAGATTATCTGCGAAAATTTTTCTTGTTAACCATCTGCACAAGTTAAATTTGGTGTCATATCTGACAACTCTCAATATCAGATATGACATTAAAATACCTTTGCATTCCTGCAAGTAATTTGCCTTTTGAGCAGAAGACACACTACGACAGGAAAGGGCAAGCATAAAATCAGGTAAAGTGGATATGTTGTCATTTTAAAAAAAAATATTGAATAATGGTTTATTGTTTGAATATTGTATGATTGTTTACACTTGAACTGAAATAAAAAAATTTAAAAACTGGTTGTGTCTCATCTTGCATTGATAAGTATTGATAAATAAATTAATAAATATTGGTATAATTTCAGAAGGATCGAAAATGGTATTGTATTGTTCAACACTTAATTCATCCCTATTTGTAGATGGCTTCCACCATTTAGATCTGGGTGTATAACTATGAAGCATTCAAAAGATGATTATGAAATCACAATCTTTCTCACTCATACATTCACTCGCTTTTTCTTACACACACACACACACACACACACACACACACATCAGCTCAAAAATTTCTTACCATTCACACACGTACCTACAGGTAATTTGGAGCAGCCAATTAGCCCAAATTATGTGAGGAAACCAGTGGAGTGAAAATTGTGGGAGAAAACCCATGCAAGCTCATTGCAAACTCCACACAGAAACGCCCTCATCAAGCAAGAAAATAAAACCTAGTATCCTCACAGCAACAGGTATCCAATTCCTGCCCATCAAATAATGCCTTCACTATCACATGACCACCACAGAGCAGGGAGGAGTGAGCATGCACATGCTCCCTCCGTGACCCCCCTCTTTTCGAACTGCAGCACTGGCGTATTTTGGGGGCGCACTTGGAGAAAAAGCGCTATCTGGCCCTGGCTGGCAATCACTGTGACAGTATGCCATCCCTCTCTCCCGTGAGAGCTCGGCTAGTTACCCCCCCACCCCGTGAGCGCTCGGCCAGTTGCCTCAAAAAAGTCTGACAGTGATGACAGTGCCTGCTCCAAGTGACCATGACAAATTGTCTTCTTTTCCTTTCGGCTGTTCCCTTCAGGGGACGCCACAGCGAATCATCTGCCTCCATCTCACTTTATCCTCTTGCATCTTCTCATACACCAACTACCTTCATGTCCTCCTTCACCACATCCATAAATCTCCTCTTTGGTCTTCCTCTAGGCCTTCTGCCTGGTAGTTCCAACCTCAGCATCCTACTACCAATATACTCACTATCCCTCCTCTGTACATGTCCAAACCATCTCAATCTAGCTTCTTCTGATTTTGTCTCCAAAACCTCTTACATGTGCTGTCCTTTTGATGTACTCATTTCTGATCCTATCCATCCTCATTACTCCCAAAGAGAACCTCAATATTTTCATCTCTGCTACCTCCAGCTCTGCCTCCTGTCTTTTCCACAGGGCCACTGTTTCTAAACCATACAACATCGCTGGCCTCAACACCATCTTGTACACTTTTCCTTTCATTCTTGCCAATACTTTCCTATCACACATCACACCGGACACTTTTCTCCAACCATTCCAACCTGCCTGCACACGCTTCTTCACCTCTTTTCCACACTCTCCATTGCTCTGGATTGTTTTCCTCTCCTTTCCGGGGCATACCTCCACCTCTCTAGATTTTCCTGCACTTGTTCTCTGCTCTCACTACAGATCACAATGTCATCTGCAAACATCATAGTCCATGGGAAATCTTGTTTAACCTTGTCTGTCAGCCTGATTATTACCACAGCAAACAAGAAGGGGCTCAGAGCCGACCCTTGATGCAGTCCCACCTCCACCTTGAACTCTTCTGTCACAACGACAGCACACCTCACCACTGTCTTACATCTCTCACACATGTCCTGCTCCACTCTAACATACTTCTCTGCCACTCCAGACTTCCTCATGCAATACCACAGTCCCTGACTCCACACCAGGTCATATGCTTTCTCCAGATCCACAAAGCCACAATGCAGCTCCCTCTGATCTTCTCTGTTAACATCCTCAAAGCAAACACTGCATCTGTGGTGCTCTTTCTTGGTATGAAACCACACTGTTGTTCACAAATGGCAACCTCTGCCCTTAGTCTAGCTTTCACCATTCTTTCCCATAACTTCATCGTATGGCTCATCAACTTTATCCCTCTGTATTTGCCACAACTCTGCACATCTCTGTACACCCTCCTCACACACAGTATGTCCACCCTCCTCTGCATCATGTCAGCCAGCTCGCTACCTTTTCCTGTCATAGTTCCAACATTCAAAGTCCCTACTCTCAGTTCTAGACTCATGCCTTTCCTCTTCTCCCTCTGCCTACAGACACGCCTCCCGCGTCTTTTCTTATTTTTGACTCGCATGTTATATGTGGCATTGGTTTTATGCCGGATGCCCTTCCTTACGCAACCCTCTGCATTTATCTGGGCTTGGGACCGGCATGAGGATGAACAATGGCGTGTGCCCCCTCCCACACACACACACACACACAGCTGCATTGACCACGACAAATTATAAACTTATTAAATCCAAAATTTGGCATTTTGATTCAAGCATCACCCACTCAGAGTAATGTTTATCAATATCTCTGAAAGAGTTAGCCAATCAGATTGTATCTCTTACTATGTCGTATATGTGGATTATGTGGAATGTCACATAAAATATGGTGAAAAATTTGAGGTTGATTGAATCTGAATAAATTTACCTTGCGAAGAAACATGCCGAGTTTTGATCTCCAGAGACTTTATCAGAATCAGACATACAGCCCTGAGCATCACAGCATCTTTCATGTCACCTTCTGAAACATTCATTTTGTTTCCACCAAAGAAACTCGCCTGAGTTTTGACACGAAACTTCCGCAGCCAACCGGCTTCCACTTCCTGCAGCACGGAATCAGCCATCATGAGTAAATCATTGGAGTATTCCTCATCCTGCTCTTTCGAGTGATTTTCACCAAAACCCCATTCCTCTCCTGCTCTCTGAACAAGAAGTCGCTTAAGCAAAAGCAGTGCTCGCTTCTTTACAAATTCCTTCATGTTGGAGAGTGTCAAACGGAGGAGTGCTGAAATTTGTCGGAACACTAGTCTCTGAACAGAAGAACAGAGGCCATGCCATTGCCTCACAGCACTGAGGACTTCAACAAGATCTAGAAGTGCACATACGCTGATTTCTAACTGGACTGTCTCTCTGTCAGTTTCTGCCGTGGCTGTAAATTCAGGATTGTCTTGAAAGAGCAGCTTTGGATACAAAAAAGTGAGTGATGACTCAAAATGGGCAAGAAGTTTCATCAGAATCTCTGCAGGAATTAAAGAAAAGAATAATAATTTGCATTGCCCACGTTTTTCATTTCTTTCTTTTTTATACTGTATTAATTACTGTACACATGGGAAACGTTGACTTTTAACCCATCCAAGGTGAGCGCGCGAACACACGCACACACACACACACACACACACACACACACACACACAGCTATCTGGAGATCAGTTGGGGGTTAGATGCCTTCCTCAAAGGCACTTCAGGCATGAGTGTGGAAGAAGGGAACAGCTCACTCCCCCCCACTGCCACATATTTTTCATGCTAGTTTTGGAATCAACCTAGTGACCTTTTGGTACCAGAGCTGCTTCTCTAACCATTAGGCCAGCTCTTCCTTCCATGAAAGAAAAAGTATTTCCTTCAGGAGTTTAGGTATCAGGAATAAAGCCTAAATTTACTTACTCAAGCACTAAAACAAACCAACTACTCATGCTCAGAGCGCTAGAGAGTGAAATACTGTACAATTATATTACGGACACCAACCCTTGTTTATGAAACAACTTATAAAGTAAAGAGGGTATTTACACTTGACAGTGTAATCTGTGTTAACAAAAGAAAAGAAAAAAACAGCAATCCATATCAATTATATAGGGGGAACCCGCTTTCAAAAAAAATCCCACATTTCAAAAGTACATTTTTGAAATTTTTGTTTTTTTGGATATTGCTTGACATGATTGTTCATCCCCAGTTTCATTACCAACAATGAAAACAAGTATCCAAGAAGAGAAATCATAGAAGCTGCTAAAATGTAACTATTAAGTAAAAAACAAACAAACAAAAAATCTGCCCATACAGTAAGAGGCCTGGGAGAAAAATTGCAACTATTGACAACCTCTTGGAATTATTTTACCCAATATACTATACACAGTGATGGACATTAAAGGGATTTTTAGTACCTTGTTTCTTAATATAGTCTAACTTCATTATCTTCTTAATCACTTCTGTCAGGGTCCATAGCTGTGTGTACAGGGCACAGCTTGGTGCTGAACTCTGAAATGTTTCTGTGAAACCAGTCGACCATATGTAGCTGCTACCAATCTGTAATAATTCACAGATTTTTAGGAACTGTACTTGGTTAACACTGACTACTCTGGGCAATGCAAGTTCATGTTTACATGAAGTTACTCCAAGAACATCAGGCAGTAATAAATGTCTGTTCAGTAAATTTTTCACATGTATTATATGTTATAATTATTGTAAAATGTATGAAAATTGAGTACTTACATTATTATCAATGTCATATATTATATAAGAAGCCATGCATTTTGCAGCTAAATGAGACAACATCCTGTCCTGGGAGTTCATCAGACAATTCTACAAAAACAAAATAAAATAAATTACTGAACCACAATACTGGAATGCATTAACAAATCAAAACAGTTCAATGTATCAGGAACTGGTGATAAATGGGAGGATACTTTCGACAACTCTGTAAAGTCACACTCACAAGATCAGATATCAGATTACTGACACCAAAGAGTCTCTTCATTGCTTCATCATAAAATATGCTGACCTCTGGTGACAGACACTTTGAAGAGAGTTTAGAGATTATTTTTCTAGTGAGTGTAAGAAATATCCCAGTGATCTCTGTGTCTTCACTTGTTATGTTGTGCTGAGACTGAATTACAATGTGTAAATAATGGTGTATGGCTGATGAAATATGACTTGAAAGTTCTTCAGTGCTGACGGTAGGGACGAACCCACGTTGTATATCTGTAAACACAGCCTGCAAATCAAAATGTTGTGCATCCATGCCCATGCATATATAAAACCGATCACCTGCAAACACACAATGGACAAAAGGTAAGAGTAAATAAAACTTGTCTATTCCAAGTCAATTCCACAACCAGATATCTGGGGATAACAATTCTTCCACACAGTTTTAACATTATAGATAAATTCGTGGGAAACTAAATCTAAAGCTTTATAAACATCACTAGTTTAAACAATGTTACTTGCCCAGAAATCCAACTCAAGTCAATGAATGATTGACCTATAATCGCAGCAAATTCAAATACAAATATGCATTTATCATGTTTCTATTTCAAATAAGAGAGATTACTGTAACGTCCCACACTCTTTCCTTATTTTCAAGCATATTAAATAAAACAGTCGCAGGTTTTTGACGTCAGCCATGGGCCGGAAGTAAATACAGTATCCCCTTTCTATTATAACCTTCCACTTTTATTTGGAGAATGTAATTGTTAATAACTTTTTTAGATAATTTTTTGTTGTGTGTAAAAAAAAATGCATCAGGAACTCCTTTGTTCTGTAAACTTAGTGTTAGGCGGACTTGTTTTTGTAGTTGATTTTGTCAGCGTCAGTCGCAAAAAGACGACGCTTTTCGCAGCAGTTAGGTATACTTTACGGCTTCTTTCGCGGCTCCTGATTGGCTACTTGCATCCTATCCGAAGTGGACGGCTAATTGGCTAGCTGCATTTTGTCCTAAGTATGAAGCCCTGAATAGTTTTTATATTGTTTTCTTTTCGGCGGTTATTGTTAGAACGCATCGGATACAGTTAAGTATGAGCACAGACTTTCATTTCTAAAGTTTATTCAAAATAATCTACAATGCAGCTATAGAAATTAGTTACCACCTGCTTGCTGGAAGCTAATTTAGCTTCCTAGCCTGATAGGTTTGCATTATTGTTAGCTGTGTTATCATCGTGAAGCTAGGTAGCTGAACTACCTGTTTATAATGACAACGAACGGCTCGACTCTGATTTTCAGTTCGATTTGCTTTTATAAAGTACCAGACTGTTAAGTTGAACTACTACTAACCACTATAGCGGCTTTTAGTTTTTGGTAACATTAACTGGTTAGCGGCGTTTGCTAACTTGGTTTCCTTCGATGTTTTGTTTTAGTCGTGAATCTGGGCTGGTTATGGCACAAAAATGTTTTGAATAAATACGTAAATTCGTTTTTCTTCGTGGTCAGTTACATTTTTCTATACAGTTACGTCCTAAATAATCAACAAAATTTTTATGAATAGAAGTGACACCATTTCAGAGACACGGCAAAGGAAAATGCCGTAAAACAGCCCAGTGGTTACTGTATGTTGAGGTTATGGCTGAAAGGACGGGGCTATGTTGCTAATAGGGTTTTTAATTTATTACTTGAACAGATAAGTGGGAAAGGGTTTATTATATAAATATTCAGGTATCCGTCAAGATCCCTAGACTGTCATAATTTTGTCACTTAGCATTTATCTAAATGTGTGTTAAACTCTGCTATGTTCAAAGGGTGTAAAAGAACCTTTGCTGACTTTCATAAAGAGCAGCTGCATATCCGTAATGGTGTTTCTGCCTCTTTGCTAAGGGTTGTGTTAGGAAGGGCATCCGACATAAAAACCTATGCCAAATCAAACATGCAAATCGGATGACTCGTTGTGGCGACCCTTGAAAAGGGGAAAAGCAGAGAAGCAACGGCTAATCCATATTTTTTTGCTGTGAAGAGATACCTGATTGATTAGCTCTGTGACGTTTGGCGTCTGTGACTAACAATAACATAAGGGATGGATAACAATGTAGGTTAGCCTGGATAAAGATTAAAGTATATACAAATAAATAAATAAATCTTTTCCGTAAATTGTCGATTTTAGCGTCACATCATGAATGGTTTTGCTCAGAAACGGTTGGAAGTTTTTTGCATTTTTCTTTTGTGGGACCAAGCGCCTACTTAGGTAGCTCCATTGATTGCAGGATGAAGAAGCCAGGATGGGGCTCATTTCTTTCTAGCTCAAATTGTCAATTTGTGTCACTCCTGGATTTAACAGAGAGCGGGGGAAGGTGGATTATTTACAATAACATCTTACTATTTTCCACAGTGCTTTTGGATGAAAAACTAAAAGTAGATAGATTAAGCACACATTGTCCAAGTGAAGTATGACAGAACCAGAGCTGTCAAATAAAATCCCTGTTTACTAATTTCTGGAAACACATTTTGGTAACAGTTAATTTAGCATGCTTCTACATTAGTGATTATTTTATGGCACTTAGTCAGATTATTTGAAGTTAGTTTGTTTTGATTTTGCACTTCATTGGTTATCACTTTATCATATGTACACAGAGTTTTTAGTTGTACCTGAGACTGTTTCTTTTAAATAGTCAAATTCCAATTTATTCCATTGTGTGTGTTTTTTTTTTGTTGTTGTTTTTTTTTTAATTACTATTCATATTTGGGTGTGTTTCTTTCCAAAAGTAATAAAGTAAAGAATTCACAGAAGATGAATGAATAAAAGCAGCCTGTTCATCCCCATGTTGGACATAGACTTTATTTTTTTCTAACTTCCTGTGTGACTGCATGTTAAAAATCAACCATTACGAAGAAAGATTTCTAAACCCAATAGCTGATGAGTCATGATCTGTTGTGTTACTTTTATTTATTTATTAATTTTTCATCTTGTGTTTTTGCTTACACAGTTTTGACATCACAGCAAGCAGAACTTTGATGTTAGTGGGTCTGGACTGAAAAATGCCCCCAAAACCCAAAGCGCCTTACAGAAGTGCAGTAGAGTAATCAAGGGTAAATCTTTTATTTGCAATAACAGACATTTCCTGAACATTCATGGATGATTTTAATATGGCCTTCAAGTTTAAAAGGAGTAAAAACTTGGGAGTCATCATTTAATTATCTGTAAAGGATTTACAATGGACAAATAAATCCATTTGGTAGTGCATGATAAGAGTCTGTGCTCTGTTGTGCTTTTAATTCCTACGTTTTTATTGACAGGGCACTGCAGTGCTGAGGCTAAAATAATGTGCATTACTACAGATCTCAACCAAAGCGGCTTCCTCTTTCTGTTTATTAAAAAAAAGACTGTAATGAGGCACATCCTGTTTGCTCCCTCAACAAAAAAGTCAACATGTCTTGGCCAATATTTGGTTATTAGATATTTTACACTTAAAGTATGTTCCAGTCTAGCTGTCTGTATTTTTTATTCATCTCCACTGTTATTTGCCATTTATCATTTGTGACTATGGTACACTATTTTCGCCTGAGGAAATTATTCAATTTCCCATTCAATCATCCCATTACGGGGTGAATTATTACTCTTATCCACCTTTGTGTTTGCTTGCCGCTATATTTTCTGTCTTGCTTCCTTTATGCCAGCCTTCATGTTTATCTTTTCGTTTACCTGTCTGTATGATATGTCCATCTTACTATTTGTCTGGCGTCTGCTGTTTTTCACTGACAGTCAGTGTAGTAGTCAATGTTTTGCTTCCGTGTCATAAGTCATGGGTCTCTGTTCAGGGACTCAGAAGTGGCTGCGCAATGTGACAGGATGCTGAACCATCACTTCAGAAGGAACCCTGACTTGCAGGAGGAGCTTCAGATCCAGGCGGCAGTGGCAGCCGGTGACGTCTATACTGTCCGGAAAATGCTGGAGCAAGGCTACTCTCCCAAGATCAGGGATGCCAACGGATGGACATTGCTGCATTTCTCTGCCGCTAAGGGCAAGGAGCGATGTGTCCGTGTTTTCCTTGAACACGGAGGTTGGTGACCTGGCTGGCTTTTTTTGTGGTTTAGAAATTGTTCTAAAAAAAAAAAAAACAAAAACATGAATTTAAGTTTTTCCAATAAAAATCAGTTACACCAGGTGCAAGAATTTACATCAGACACTAGATGGCGCTAATAAATTGAGGTAGCTGGTGTGAGGGGGTTCTTGTACTATGTAGTAACAACATACTGTACGGTATCAGACTATATACTGCCATAAATATATTATTATGGTAAGGAGAAATAATATAAAATGGTTTACATTGAATTATTAAGCATTTACATAGTATAGCTTTTAAACTAGCTGGTGTAGTGCATCTTATAGCTTTTGGGAAGAAACCGCAGAGGACGGAGCATTGTGGAGGACGAAAGGAAAACAGCAACAGAGAGAATTGCAGAATTTTTTCCTGGGATGCAGATTCTGCAAACGGAATTTGTTTAAAATATTGGAAGAATCAGTGGGGCCGGGGGCGTAGTGGTTACGGTGCTGGGCTCATGATCAGGAGGTTGTGAGTTCAAATCCCACTGAGACCCTCACTGTGCTAAGACCCCTGGGCAAGGTCTCAACCACAAGTGTGCCTCTGTTCACCCAGCAGTATAAATAGATACCAGTAAAAATATATTGGGAAGGTAACCTGCGATGGACTAGTGTCCCATCCAGGGGGAGTTGAACTCCTTGTCGCTTCACGCTATGGAAACCGGGGATAAGCACCGGCCTGATGAGTCACAAGGCTCGGGTGTAAAAACCCAACAGACTTACCTTACCTTATTGGCAGAATCAGCCACAAAAGAAGCTTTCGGAGACTAACATCCTCAGTGTGAACCACCAAAAGACGTCTTAAAGCTGAACAGACCAGCTGCATAGTTGACAAAAGCCAAAAGATAGTACATCATGTATCTGGGTAAAGAAAATGGTTAGATTCACCAGAAACCTAGCTAATTAACACCGCTCACAACATTCCCAAAATATTACATATACAGAAGGTTTTTTTTTGTTGTTTGTTTTTAAACATTTTTATTTCAGTGGCTCTAGGGCTATTCAGAGTTTTAAAAATGGGTTTGATTTAAGACATGCTTTTTCTGTTCTCATCATCATCTTCCTCCACTTAATGTGGGGTCGGGTCGCAGGGGCAGCAGCCGACGCAATGAGGTCCAGACATCCCTCTCTCCAGCTATTTCCTCTAGCTCTTCCGAGGGAACACCGAGGTGTTCTCAGATCAGCGGAGAGATATAATCCCTCCAATTGTTCTAGGTCGACCCCGGGGTCTCTTCCCAGTTGGACATTCCCAAAACACCACACCAAGGAGGCTTTCTAACCAGATGCCTGAGCCACCTCAACTGGCTCCTCTCAATGCGGAGGAGCAGTGGTTCTACTCCGAGCTCCTCCTGGATGGCTGAGCTTCTCACCCTATCTCTAAGGGAGAGCCCTAAAGCTTGTGACCAAACGTGAGGGTTGTAACGTAGATCCACTGATAAATTGAGAGCTTTGCTTTGCAGCTCAGCTCCCTGTTCACCACTACGGACCAGAACAAGCTCCGCTATATAGCAGAGGCTGCAGTGATCTGCCTGTCGATCTCCCGCTCCATCTTTCCTTCACTTGTGAACAAGATCCCTAGATACTTGAACTCCACTTGGGGCCGGACCTCATGCCAGATCTGGAGGGTGCATCCCACCCTTTTCCAGATGAGAATCATAGCCTTGATCTTGGAGGTGCGGATACTCATCCTGACTGCTTCATGCTCAGCTGTGAATTGCTCCAATTAAAATTGGGGGTCCCGGACCAATGAAGCCAAAAGGACAATGTCGTCCACAAAAAGCAGAAATGAGATCCGATGGACACCAAACCAGAACCCCTCAGTGCCTCAGCTGAGCCTAGAAATTCTGTCCATAAAATTATGAACAGAATTGGTGAAAAAGGACAGTCTTGGTGGACTCCAAGCCTGACCAGAAACAAATTCAACCTGTTGTTTCCAATGTGAACCAAGCTCTGGCTCCGGTGATACTGAGACTGAAATGGCCAGTAGTAATGGATCCGGTACACTGTATTCACAGAGGACACCTCAAAAGATAGCCAGAGGAACAGGGTTGAAGCCTCCTCTAAATCGACAAGACACATATGGACAGATTGGGCAAACTACCATGCCTCCTCCAGGAGTCCCGCATAGCATATAGAGCTGGTCGAGAGTGCCGCAGCCAGGACAAAATCCACATTGTTTCCTGAATCCGAGGTTCAACTATCAGTAGGATCCTCGATATTTGGGACACACCCTTGAGTCCCCTTTTTTAAAAAGAGGGACTACCACAACGATTTGCCAATCCAGAGGTATGGCCCTCAATGACCACATGATGTTGCAGAGACCTATCAACCAAGGCAGTCCTACAACATCCAGAGCCCTGAGATATTCAGAGTGGATCTCATCCACCCCTGGAGCCCGACCATTGAGGAGCTTTTTGACTACCTGAGCGACCTCAGCACCAGTAATGGGTGCACTGCCACCCAAACTCCCAGGGTCTTCCTCTAAGGAGGAGGTGTTGGTGGGATTGAGAAGGTCGTCGAAGTATTCCTTTCACCTTCTAGCATCCCCTGTCAAGGTGAGCAGCTCCACACTTCCACTGTGAACAATGTTTGTAGAGAACTGCTTCCCCCTCCTGAGGCGTCGGATGATAGTCCAGAACCTTTTTGAGGCCAACAGATAATTGCTTTCCAGGCTCTCACTGAACTCGTCCCACGCCCTAGATTTTGTATCGGCAACAGCACATTTGGCCTGCCGGTGCCTGTCGGCTTCCTCAGGAGTCCCACAGGCCAATAAGACCTGATAGGTCTCCTTTTCTGTTCTGATATTGTTAAAATAAGACCTATTAAATATGTTTGTATTAATTTAAGTATTTATTTCATACATCTGTTATTGTGTATATTAATATAGATAACTGTTTTATCCTATAACATTAAAGTAATTTGTAGAATGCAGGGCACCAGAGACCATTTCTCTTTACATAATCTGTAGCTGATCCTGATTCCTAGGCCATCCTTTGTTCACTCTACTTTTTGGTTCACCACACAGGTTTTCAGTGCGGTTCAGGTCAGTTGACTGAAATGGCCATGCAGTAGCCCTGTAATGGCTTGGCGAGCTGTTCAGGGGATTTGTCATATTTATTATTTCCAGCTACATCAGTTCTCTCTATCTCTCATGCCTGTACACTGTGTGTGTGTGTGTGTGTGTATGTATGTGTGTGTGTGTGAACTAAAAACAGCGGACCCAACAGTAAAGGACTTTATCGGCGGTTTTACAGCACTGCACTATGCCGCAATGCACGGACGTGCACGCATTGCTCGTCTTATGCTGGAATCGGAGCATCGCGGTGACATCATAAATGCCAAGAGCAATGACGGCTGGACACCACTACATGTGGCTGCACACTATGGACGTGACTCATTTGTGCGCCTGCTTTTGGAGTTCCATGCTGATGTAGACCCACTCAGTGACAAGGGCACTACACCACTGCAGCTGGCTATTATACGAGAGCGCTCGAGCTGTGTACGGCTGCTTCTTGACCACCATGCCAATATTGATGTACAGAATGGCTTCCTTCTTCGCTATGCTGTCATTAAGGGTAACCATGCATACTGCCGCATGTTCCTTCAACGTGGAGCAGACACCAACCTTGGACGTGTGGAGGATGGTCAGACACCACTTCACCTCTCAGCTCTGCGTGATGATGCGCTTTGTGCGCAGCTTCTCTATGCCTATGGAGCTGATACAAACACACGAAATTATGAGGGCCAGACTCCTGCCGCCGTCTCAGCAAGCATGTCTCGCGCCAGTCGGCCCTGCCTTGACTTCCTGCAGGAGGTTACACGTATGTAAATCAATATCTTCTTACTTTAAGATGTGGTTCTACAAGAATTAAGACTTTGTGTTTTCTCTATATTACCTGTTAATAACTTACGGCCAAATTATAGTCACATGGTAGCCTAAGTGTCTGAATAGAACAACATGGACTAAGATCACGGATACAAAAATAAATCCATAAATGCCAGTAATATTTGAGCCCTAAGTGTATTAGCAATTCAGTCTTTCTTCCAGGACCTGATATATATTGTAATGACGCTATATGTTCAATTTCTTAAATGTTGTACAGTCGGCCCCCAACTTACGAAGACCCCTGTGTACGAAATCCCCAGGTTACGAAAAACATTTTCTTGCGTTTCCGTCCCCGACATAGGAAACAACCCCCTCTTACGAAAAGAAATTCAAACCGATCGATGCACGAGTTGCTCTCTCATTGGCTGTCTCTCAAAATCCCACCCCGCTGGCCTCCCAGATAGAGACAGAAGGAAGCTTCACTCTTTAGTTTTTAGTTTAGTTTTTTTAAGTTGTTTTAATTCAGTAAATGTTTAATAAATGTGGGTGCATTTGAGCTCATCTGGAATTCTGATCCCTCAAGGAATCAAATTAAAGTTGAGTTTGTCAAGCCGGGAATGCGCTTTGAATTCACGTCTTGTGGGCGTGGCCCGCAGCGAGAGAGAGAGAGAGAGAGACAGAGAGGGAATAACGCTGTAATTTTTAGTTTAGTTTTTTATGTTGTTTTAATTCAGTAAATGGTCAAACAGGGAATGTGCTTTGAATTCACGTCTTGTGGGCGTGGCCGGCAGCGTGCGCGCATGACAGACAGAGAGAGAGAGAGAGGGAATAACGCTTTAGTTTTTTAAGTTGTTTAATTCAGTAAATGTTTAATAAATGTGGGTGCATTTGAGCTCACCTGGAATCCCGATACCTCAAGGAATCAAATAAAGTTGAGTTTGTCAAGCAGGGAATGCGCTTTGAATTCTACGTCTTGTGGGTGTGGCTTGCAGCGCACGCAAGAGAGAGAGAGGTGTGTGTGTGTGTGTGTGTGTGTGTTAATAAAAAATGTTTAATAATGGTTTAATTAAGAAATATGTTAATAAAATGTTTAAATAGTTTAATAAATAATTTTATTTTACTTTTAACACACATTTCATACAAAATTGGTGTACTTTTATCATTTTTAAAGGATTTATGGGGTTTATCCAGTCCAAAGACTGGAGCCTTGGAACGAATCAGGCGTTTAACATGTAAGGTGCGACCCTTACTTATGAAAACCCCGCGTTACGAAAAGGGCTCTGGAAAGGATTAATTTCATAAGTTGGCAGCCGACTGTGCTTTTATTATTTTTTTTGTTGTTGTGGGACATGGTTAGTCATATGTCCTGCAATAGCCTTGCGAGCCATCCGGGGTGTATTCTGCCCCATCCTGGAGTCCTGAGATCCTGATGGGCCCAGCCTCCCCATGACCCTAATTATGATGAAACAGTTCAGAAACTGAATGAATGGTTATTACTATCCTAAATATATTTTGTCAGTAATAATCATGTCCCATCATAATGGCGTTATTGGGGTCTTCTTTAACCACATTTCATGGAAATATCAATTTTCAGTATCTTCCATAGTTCCATCAATTTCATAGTTCCATCAATTTGCCAACTCAAATATTTTGATAATGAATAACAGACTATGTAACCATGCAGCTGTACACAAATCCTTATGGATACAGTGTTGTCCATTCAAAATTCCAAAATTTTCATTCTTAAAATATTTGAAACTATTTGGCATTTACAAGAACAGAAGTACAGAAGCCCTTGAGTATTCACGGTTTTCCACGCACGGTTTGAGTATTCGCTGACTGCCGAGCAACCGGCACGTGATTCAAATTCAGCCAATGGTTGTCCTCCTTTCTCCTGATTGGTGCGCTGATGTCACGCCCCTTTTTTCTCATTCGCGCACAAGTTGTCAATGAGCCTCTTTTTTTGTGTGTGGTTTAATTACCAGTTAAGCTCTATATTACTCAAACGCTGTGAGTCTTCTCTGGCTAAACGATAGAAAACTCTGGATGTCTCCTCTGAAGAAATAAGACTTTCTCCTGAGAAACGACGGTTTTCTCTGAACTGTTGTATTAAAATCTTTTTCAATTATTATTCCAGTACAGTACCTAAGTTCATATTTATGCATGAGATTTTATATTCTGTAGCATGTTTAACAAACTATACCAAAAGGATAAACTTTATTACAGTACTCTTCATGTCCTTTTACATTGAACTTGGAGTGACGTCTCCAAGATGGCGCTGCCCAGAGGGCGACGTCGCGGAGTTCTGAGTCAAATTGTTTCTTTGTTTGTTTTAATTTGTTGTTTTGTTTGTTCATATTTTGCACTATGCTCGTATGCTAACCCCACCCCAGCTAAAAAGAAGCCCAGGCGGGAAGGGGCCGAATGACTGCTCCGGCGCTTGGAATTGCAGGGGATGACGGCCGTATAGTCGGCTGGTGCCATCGCCTCGTTGGGTGTACTCTCCTCAGGCCATGTTTCACAGAAATACAGCAGATCCTCTGCGTTGCAATCTGAGTATGAAGCTCGTCCATCTTGTTTCGCAGGGACTGAACATTTTCAAGCAGTATGACTGGAAGTGCTAACCAAGTGCCGGAGACTCTGAGAACTCTGCCTGGGCTTCTTGTTAGCCGGGGTGCATATTATATAGCATATTAGCTCAGTGATAGCCGCATCCCGGCTAACAAGAAGCCCAGCTGAGTGTGCTTAGTTATACATGCCCGAAGACACTCCGATCTTATAGCTGTAGTAGGGTCGATCGGTCATAGATGAGCATAGTGCAAAACATGAACAAATAAAACAAACAAAGAAACAATTTGACTCTGAGAACTCCGCGACATCGCCCTCTAGGCAGTGCCATCTTGGAGACGTCACTCCAAGACAAATGTAAAAGTTCAATGTAAAAGGACATGAAGCGTTATAATGTTTATCCTTTTGGTATCGTTTGTTAAACATGCTACAGAACATAAAATCTCACGCACAAAAATTAACCAGAATAATAATCAAAAAGACTTTAATACGAGTGCTTTACAACAGTATATGCTGTATAATGTTTATATTTTATCATCAATAAATATAACAGTAAAAATTGAAAAGTTTTTCTTAATCATTACTACATTTTACGACATTAATACTGTATTAATGAGTAAGACTGTCTATAGAACGTGTTTAAGAAGCATATTTTAGCGCATGTAATAGATACACAGTATTTTATTTCCGTTTGCTCTTTTGCGCATGTGACGTGATACATGGGGTTTTACTTCCGGGTACAGAACTCGCGGATTATCTCGATTCTTGGGAGGGCCTGGAACCGAACCCCCGCGAATGTCGAGGGCCGACTGTACATCCAGGATCCAACCAGTTAATTCAATGTGTAACCTGATTATTGTCAACATTGTATTTTCTTTTTTGTGGTTGTTGTCACCACTGAATTGGAATGCCTCATGGATTCTGAGCAGATTAGATGCTAACAACACAATAATAGTTTAAGCTAATCGTTAACAAGGTCGTATTCTGTTGTTAGGCACTCGTGGAATATCTTTCGGTTTATATTTATATTAAAACACGGATACAGCAGTTGACTTCTGTTTCTTTAAAGGAATAGAATAAAAAAAGTGAAAGCATTGTTACTATGAACAGAGAGCAGCTCAAAAGGAACGCCAAAGTAAGCACCATTGCCTGTGTGAACAATCCAGCGTGTGAGAAAAGCGAGCTGTATCCCCTGAAGCACTAATGATCTGGTAGACAACAATAGGCACATTCCTGTGCTCTGCTTCAACTTTGATATCACCATATCAAAGCTGGCCTTCTCAGCCCCACATCCAGTACGGGGTCTATTCAAACCCAACCGTCAGCCAGATCGTATTTCAACTCAGTTATCGATTGGGGGGGGGGGATACTTTTATTGAGGTCTGACAGGCAAGATTTTTGAATGGATTGTGTGGTGACTGTTTTGCCCTCTAAGCTCCTGAGAGTGACAGTACACAGCATCTGCAGATGGTCCTACCCAAGCCTTTGTAGTGGTTTTCCCAGCTGCCTCTGTTTGTCTGTGTCACAGCGCAGGGCAGGATGAGCTTGGCTATTAAAACAGATAAAGTGTGTATGTTGGATTCCTGGAACTTGTTTGTCGACCTTCTCTCATCTTTAAGACAGCAGATAGAGAAGGCAAAGAGCCAGTCGTCTTGAATCCTCAGATCTTTTTGGACAGGACCCAGAGGCTGAACAGGACAGCTTGTGGCCTTCAAGTCTCAAGTCCAGTCCCAGGTTATATTTGAATAATAATGGGCTCTATATGAAAAGATGTCTTCATGCTCTAAACTTAGTGTATTGAAAGCAATCATTGTCCTCTGTGACTTTCACACTCAAACTCTGTACAACCCCCAAAACCATCCAAAGTTAAACATTGGGCGTGCCACTAAACTTTTCAGACAAGATATGTCTAATTTATGTGTTGTATTTTTTTTTTCAACAAGATGATGATTTCTGTCCAAATATGCAAAATGTTTTAGGACTGTATCAGAAATCTCCTACCCATAGTAAAACACCTGAAAGAACATTCACACACATGTGGCATTCATATGCCGGTAAAAACAGGAACTGGATTCTATAATCTAGTTAGAAAACGGATAGTAAAGATGACCAGTACTTGGGGAATGTATATTTAGGTTTCTTGGTCACTGTTTGTAAACGTTTCTGGTTACAGACGCTCCCTGACTTGCGTTCATTCGTTTTACGGTTTTTCGATTTTATGGGGTTTTTTGTTTTTGTTTGTTTTTTCTTTTTTTCAAAAAAAAAAAAATTGTCAAACTTTGAGTTTAGTGTGCTCTCTGTAATACGACACGTACCTACGTAGTATGCTGACGTAATGATGCTGCGTCCATTGTTTACAAAAGACAGACGTGCCCCTCCTTCTTCCTAGTTCATTAGTGCGTGTTACCCTCATGAAAAGACGTCGTCTCTGTGATCTTTGTATTTACAGTTTTGCGGTCTTTGATAACCCTAAGCAAATATGTTTGGTCAGCAGCGTAAGCCTACTAGCATGGGTGCAAGTTTTCCGGCATATGCTGGAATTTCTGGTGTTCTCATGACTGAATTAACTATCTGCTTGAATCGGTGCAATCTACCATGCATACTCAGTTAAGCAAAGAGAGTTGTAAAATGAAGAAAAGAAAGAGAACTCTCTGCTCTGCTGGCGATTCACATCAGTGTAGGCTGAGTACTAAACAAGTATTCAACGGCGCCCTTGCTCACTTGAAAGACCGGAAGTCTGGATAACCCACACTTTGTCTCAAGCACAAGCAAGTGAATACTTTCAGTGGAGCGCCTCACACATTGCAAGTGTTGATTGGCTGTTTTAAGCTTCATGTAAAGTGGCTCGGCTCAGCTTCATGGAAAGTGACCATCGGAACCATTTACAAGCAGAAAGATCGCATCATAGAGAATGTTAAAGGTTATATTTGATACTGTATTTGATATTTGATGAGTGAATTTGATTAAAATGTATCTATTTGAAAGTATTTTGCTTGAATTTAATTTATTTGAAATAAATGTTATTTGATATGCTTATTATTTTACAATGTTATGTTTATAATAATTGATTTAGGGGTGTTTAATAAATATGGTAGTGGTATTTATGGATGTATAGTTCAATATGAGCGTCATACATCACACGTCACTGTAACAATTTACGTTCGGCCGTCTAGAACCAAACAAAAACGTAAGTTGGGGAGCGTCTGTATACTCATCCAGACTAAAAACACGAGTCCAAAGAATTTAAGATGAGGCTCTATTTAGGGCTCTAAACCTCGAGTAGTATGGATTCGGGCATAAATGTAGAAAACGTGATGCATTTTAAAACTAAAATTAATTCACACTGACACATCATCAGTTTGCAGCAGACTCAATTCAGTTCTATTTGTATAGCACTTTTTACAGTTCACATTAAAGCGAATTTGGATAAGAACATTTGGTAACCATATGATTTTAAACATTCTCCTCCACATCCCTAATGAGCGCAAAAAAAAAAAAAAAGACAACAGTGGCAAGGATAAATTCCCTCAGACGACTTAAGGAAGGAAAGCTTGAAATTAACCAGTTCAAAGGGGAAATCCATCATTTGGGTGAAACCAGACTAAAAATACAAACCATATAGCATAGACTTTACTATAGTTTAACATGAGATTATCTTATAACTGTAATGGTAAGTGTAGCCCTAAATCATTTCAGTAAAATTATTTCTATTACCAGCAGCGAAAAGTTGTCATCATGGTTTCTGAGGGATTTTAATCTGTGATACATAGTTCCTTGTCGATATTTATTGACAAGGTATGAACTGCAATAATGACCATTGTCTCCCCATGTTTCCTTGGTTCTGGGTTCAAGCCTGAGCCAAAGTAACTGTCTGTATGGAGTTTGGTATGCTCCTCGTACCTTGAAATTGGCATCATGCTCCTTATCAGGAAAACCAAAAATACCATAATATTCTATACTGCTATTCTATTGCAAGTAACATGGCCAAGAGATGACATACACCCTGGATAGCTCTTCAGTCTATCATGGGGGGGGGGTTAGATCAGAGAGCCGGGTAATCATTCACACTCGCATTCATAGTTAAGGGCAATTTAGAATGGCTACTCGACCTAATCCATGTGTCTTTGGACCATAAGGGAAAACTATAGCACCTGGAGGAAACTCACTAGATGTGATGAGAAGATGGAAACTTATGGCATGACGAGGGGAAACAAATCCTGTTTTCTCATGGGCTTTAATGTCTGCAAAAATAATTCCATGAATCCATTTATATGTTTTTTAAATCATTTATTTTTTTCCAGCTTGTCATGTTCCTTGGAAGCACATGTATATGAGAACTGCAGTGTAACACCGAAGAAGAAAACTGAAACGCTCTTTTACTTTCTATTGTCCGAGATTGATCTTTGATTTAAAAAAATTAAACAATCATTAAATTTAAAAATATTCTTTGGTATAAAGTCTGAGCAACTGCTAATTATATAGTGTGACTGTAATATTGACCTTACCAATCCTTTTGTATTTCTTCAGGCCAACCCAGGACATTGCAGGACCTGTGTAGGATAAGAATTCGTCAGTGCATAGGCCTTCAAAGCTTAAAGTTCCTGGAGGACTTGCCTATCGCCAAGGTGATGAAGGACTATTTAAAACACAAGTTTGACAATGTCTGACAAAGGCCCGATCATCTCTAGGCTTTAGCACAGGAACAGATTCTGACAAAGACTATGCAACCTCTCATTTTCCTTTCTGTTCTCAACCTCAAGCAGAGGATTGTTTTTTACAACCATGTGTGGTGTTTTTCTGTAATTGAATCTGGAAATATAGCCAAACTACTTGACAGACACTGAGCCCCAGCTTGTGTTCATCATACAGTTATTGACCCTTGAAAGGAAAGAAAAGTCAACACCTTATTTGAACAAACCAGTCCTATACTGTAATTAGGTTGGAGTTAGGGCTGGTGTCAAAGGCTGATGATTATACATCAAACCAAATATTCTGGCTTTTTGGTAGGTGATGAAAAACAATTTAATTATTAATATATCTTTATACAAAATGTTTTTTTTTTTAATTCAAGTTCATAGTTTGTAGTTTCTCAAAACAATTTCAAAATACTAATTTACCTATACATGTTTTGTATTCATCTGTTTAAATTAGGATTTTTTTTTTTTTTTTGTGAGATCAGCGAAGTATTTCTATACTATATATAGAAAGGTGTTAACAGATTAATGATTTCAGATGAATCCTCGTACCCCAGTATAAATTTTTCAAGTATAGAATAGATAAAGAAACAGTCCCTTTATTTAAAATCTCGAAGGAGTTTGTTGTTTAAGATGTGTGTCGTTTGTTCTTTCACGTAACATGTCAACTGTGGACCTTCTTCCACTCAACTGCTCTCATTTCAGCACGCACCAAGTATGCAGCCTCATTAAACAAAATATTTGACTTGTGAAATAAGCATTAAAACTGTGATTCAAATCTTTTTTCAGTTTTCCCTCTCGAAGTCATGGGTTTCCTTATGTGCAACACATTAATAAGGATTACACTATGTATATAATTGTGTCATATGTACAGAAAATATTTTTCTAGAATTATTTAAGCTATGAAACTCTTATAAAGTGTTAACAATTATTGTTGAATAGTCGTGTGGCTTTTTGAAGTCTTACTTTTTTCTCTTTTCAATTGAGATGCATTGACAAAGTAATTGAGAGAAATTGATGAAATATTACATATTTTGGAAGATAGAACATGGGGGGGGTATTTATGCTCACTGCTCAAGGCCACAGCATTTCGATATGCGTTTACGTAATCTTAGATTGCACAACAACATGCACAGTTTCTATGTTGTGGATTATTATTAGGTTTTTTTTTTTTTCGTTTTTTTTTTTCCTTATATATCTATATATATATATATATATATATATATATATATATATACACACACACACACACACACACACACATAGTAAACCATTAAAATTAAGGTATTTATTTTGCTTGTTCACTCAGATCAAAAAGTACATATTGCCACCCCTGTATTGAGTTGGCACCCAGTTCTAAAATATTTTGCAATGTTTATATTGCGGACAGGTCAATATATTGTTTTCTCTTTTCAAGGTAGTCATTCTCTTCTCAGTGACATGTTTCAAGGAGTACAGGACATGGAAATTTATTCTAAATCATAAAGTGAGACTGTTGTAAATGAGTATTAGAAAGTTAGGCAAAAAGGATGTCAAGATATGAAAGTAAGCATTCTTGGCTGTATGGTGACTTTATTTTAATTCAGTCAGGTACTACTAAAATATAATGGTCATTTCTTTCGAATAGAGTTTATTGTATTCTTTCACTGTGGCAGGGCTGAATTAAAATTTCCCCATTGAGCACAGATTATCTGGTTTTCTGAATCTGCACATAGGAATAAAGAAGAATTCTTTTTTTTACTTTCAGTAAAGTCAGACTGCATTTTCTTTATTATTTCTTCAGTGTTTTCTCTGAAATTTTGTTTACACTGTGTGTGTGTGTGTGTGTGTGTGTGTGTGTGTGTTTGTTTTGAAGCGCTGATGTGTTTTCAGAGAGCATTATTCCAGATTCAAATCATCATAACGTCTTCCATACTATTCACCACAACAACTACTGAATGTACATAAACTGCTGTTTGCTTAGCCCAAACTGAATGGTGTGAATAAGTGATTATCCCAGTGACCTTGTTTAATTTTTAAGCGTAGTATCTGTGTACTGAGTGCTTATTTGCATCCATTTTTGACTGCTGAAGTTTTAATAAAAAAGAAAAAAAAAACATGATCTGTATGCTGATTCTCCCGACCCCCCTCCCCGTAGGTGTGAGGTTTTCACAGAATACTTGTATTGTTCTTGATTTTAGCAATACTGTACTGATTTTGGACATGGGTTTAAATTAAACACGAGTTCTCTAACCAGTTGTAGATGTATACATTATTGCTTAAAAAAATAAAAAGTTATAAATACATGAGAGCAGAATTTAAGAATTGATTTAATGAATTTAATCACTGCCACTCATTTGCAGAGCCGCTTAGTCCTTTTAGGCTCCCAGGTAGGCTGGAGCCTATCTTGATTGACACTGGGAAAATTCAGGGTACAGCCTTAACACCTCACCAGATCATACCAGTGCCAACATCTACACATCCATTCACATCTGTTGGCAAGTTGGATCAATTAACTTTATCTGGATAATTTTGGGGCTGTGGGAGAAAACCAAACCAAAAACAAGGAGAACATGCAAACTTACAGAAACACCCTCGCCAAATACAGGACTCGAATAAAGGACCTTTTTGCTGTTAGGTGAATAAGAAGTGATTATTTTAATATTTACATCTGGATACGCTCAGCAGAACAGAACTCGGGGTCTCTGGTGGTAGACCATCCACTTTATAGGTGAGCACTGAGATGGTCTTCAAACAAATTAGACTTAATGTTTGGTTGAATGTCTATTGTTTGCAATTATGCCATGAACGCATCGATCAGCAAACTTTAATTTGTCTTTGGGAATGCTTTTCCAAGCATGTGCCACAGCCTCTCTCAGTGGCTGTTTTGAGAGTCAGTCCCCTCACTGTCCTCTTGAGGAGGTGAAATGCATGATCGATAGGGTTAAAGATCAAGTTCTAATATTCCTCTTCATGAAGCTCCGTTGTGTTGGAAGTGCTTCAGGCCATTGTCTTATTACGTGAAGGTGTTCCTTGTTATATTGGTTGGGTTTCTGTTGCCTTCTACACTAACTCTGCTGCTTACCATCGTGAGTTACATCATTCCAAAATGAGTTATGTAAGCCAATGCCATGACGCTACCTCCACCCTGATTGACTGATTGATCAATGTTTTTACTTATTAGCACATATTTGTTTTCCTTTTTGATTAGGTTGTTGGTACTTTTTTCTATCTGTCTTGAATGGCAATTACTTTTTTTTGGCGGGGGGGGCGGTCCTTCGCAGTTTGTTGGTTGGTTGGTTGTTTTTTTGATCAGACCAACCTTTTCCTTCGCTCACTGGTCTTTGTTGGTTTATTCTTTTTTTTAAAACGAATGTAGTGCTTACAGAAACCAATGGCTCAACCTTACAGTAGACAGCCAGAACGATTATTTATTTAAATATTCAGTCTCAGGCATCAAGAACCACTTTTTAGTCAGTGATCCATTATTTATATATACTAGTACTTCTCAAAAAATTAGCATATTGTGATAAAGTTAATTATTTTCTGTAATGTACTGATAAAAATTAAACTTTCATATATTTTAGATTCATTGCACACCAACTGAAATATTTCAGGTCTTTTATTGTTTTAATACTGATGATTTTGGCATACAGCTCATGAAAACCCAAAATTCCTAACTCAAAAAATTAGCATATCATGTTCAGGTAGTCTAAACGAGCTATTAACCTAATCATCTGAATCAACCAATTAACTCTAAACACCTGCAAAAGATTCCTGAGGCTTTTAAAAACTCCCAGCCTGGTTCATTACTCAAAACCGCAATCATGGGTAAGACTGCCGACCTGACTGCTGTCCAGAAGGCCATCATTGACACCCTCAAGCAAGAGGGTAAGACACAGAAAGAAATCTCTGAGCGAATAGGCTGTTCCCAGAGTGCTGTATCAAGCCACCTCAGTGGGACGTCTGTGGGAAGGAAAAAGTGTGGCAGAAAACACTGCACAACCAGAAGAGGTGACCGGACCCTGAGGAAGATTGTGGAGAAGGGCCGATTCCAGACCTTGGGGGACCTGTGGAAGCAGTGGACTGGACTACAGGCGCTGCATTCCCAAGGTCAAGCCACTTTTGAACCAGAAACAGTGGCAGAAGCGCCTGACCTGGGCTACAGAGAAGCAACACTGGACTGTTGCTCAGTGGTCCAAAGTACTTTTTTCGGATGAAAGCGAATTTTGCATGTCATTCGGAAATCAAGGTGCCAGAGTCTGGAGGAAGACTGGGGAGAAGGAAATGCCAAAATGCCTGAAGTCCAGTGTCAAGTACCCACAGCCAGTGATGGTCTGGGGTGCCATGTCAGCTGCTGGTGTTGGTCCACTGTGTTTTATCAAGGGCAGGGTCAATGCAGCTAGCTATCAGGAGATTTTGGAGCACTTCATGCTTCCATCTGCTGAAAAGCTTTATGGAGATGATTTCATTTTTCTGCACGACCTGGCACCTGCTCACAGTGCCAAAACCACTGATAAATGGTTTACTGACCATGGTATTACTGTGCTCAATTGGCCTGCCAACTCTCCTGACCTGAACCCCATAGAGAATCTGTGGGATATTGTGAAGAGAAAGTTGAGAGACACCAGACCCAACACTGTGGATGAGCTTAAGGCCGCTATCGAAGCATCCTGGACCTCCATAACACCTCAGCAGTGCCACAGGCTGATTGCCTCCATGCCACGCCGCATTGCAGCAGTCATTTCTGCAAAACGATTCCCGACCAAGTATTGAGTGCATAACTGAACATAATTATTTGAAGGTTGACTTTTTTTGTATTAAAAACATTTTTTTTTTTATTGGTTGGATGAAATATGCTAATTTTTTGAGATAGGAATTTTGGGTTTTCATGAGCTGTATGCCAAAATCTTCAGTATTAAAACAATAAAAGACCTGAAATATTTCAGTTGGTGTGCAATGAATCTAAATATATGACAGTTAAATTTTTATCAGTACATTACAGAAAATAATGAACTTTATCACAACATGCTAATTTTTTGAGAAGGACTAGTGTGTGTGTGTGTGTATATATATATACACACATATATACATTGTTACTGAAGGTTATAGTCGATTCTGCTCTGCACAACTGGTTCTCATGTTTCTCTCCACTTGATTTACTCTGACTTCTCATGAGTTCAAAAAATGAATGCCAAAAGAATCAGACTGCCTCTGGAGGTTATACAGTTTCATGCATATCATGCCTCTTTGCTGCCCTTGTCTCTTTCATAGGTTTCTATCAGCAGCCCTTCTCAAAGTCCTGGCAGAACCTGAGAAAAAAAAAACCTACCCCTGCTATGTTGAGCTCAATGGCATCATATGTGCTTCTGTAGGAGAGACACCTTAAATGACACGCCTTGGCAGAGCATCAGTGCTTTTCTTGCAGACGCCATGTATCACCTTAACACAGGCAGGGGTTTTGTGCAAAGCTCTTCCACGTCCTCTCCTCTTCTCTTCTTCTCTCTTCTCTCTTTCTTTCTCTGTGTAGTTCTCAGGAATGTAGTTTTTAAATGAAAAGCCTCTCTGCTTTCTTTAAGTTGGCGCTTAAGTGGGCCACTGCCAGGCCTCGTGAAGTTGAGGTGGCCTAAGACCAGGTGCTGATATATTTGTGGATTCTTCTTACAAAAACAAGAGGCGCTATCGTTGATCAAATCGCAGGTAACGTTACCTGATAAAACAATGGCATGTCTCTATGGCCCATGTTTCCAGAGTACAATGTGTCTATTGTGGGATTTGAGATGGCGTCCTGAGCCACGGTAGAATCATGATTCCATGATCATGAAGGGAAACTCCCTATCCATGGGTCCGTATCTCTGTGTAAAAGGAAAGGTTGACGTGGACAAGCTTGAGGCTGATGGGTCGGAATCAGTGCAGCACTTCCATGCAGAGGAGTATGCAAAGCAAACTTTATCACAGAACACGAACAACTGCTACACATTCATTTAAGTGCAAGATATGATCACTACATGGCCAGGTATTACATAGTGAAAAGATAATAATGGATGAAATTGTCAAAAATCAAGGTCATGTTTCAATGATAATTAATTAATGAATATGCATTATACACTAAGTGACCTAAAAAACCCGTGCAGGTTATACATTGTACAGTAATCTTAGGCACCCGACAAGTTTGTATTATCGATTCCACAATTTTTACATTGTTATCCAGACGATGTTTGTGTATTTTGTCCATTTTATATCATGCGATAAAGAAACGATTTAAATAAAATGAATACTAAAAAGGGTGGCACTGTGGTGTAGTGGTTAGCACTGCAAGAAGGTCCACTGTTCGAGTCCTGAGTTCAGACATTTCTATGTGGAGTTTTAATTCCCTGTGCTTGTGTGGCCTTCCTCTGGGTGCCTTGGTTTCCTCCCACAGTCCAAACGCATATACATGAGGCTGATTGGTTGTTCTAAATTGCACTTAGATGTTCGTGTGATTGGTTATATGTATTTTAGCCATGTGACGAACTAGCAATCTGTCAAGGTTTACCCGTCTTCGCCCAGTGTCGGCTGAGAGAAGTAAAAGACTCCCCAGCACTCTAATTGGACTAAGTGTTCCAGCAAATTAATGAATGAATGCTATTGAATAAGAATAATTTACCAGCCATATCCCAAAGAAAATTGTAGATAAATGTATCAAGGGCTACTATTTTTTAAGCAAAAGGTAGTCTCACCAAGTGAGAGCTAGACATTTCCTTTCGGCTTGTTCCCTTTATCAGGGCTCGCCACAGCCAATCATCTGATTCGCATGTTTGATTTGGTATCGGTTTTTACGTCGGATGCCCTTCCTGACACAAGTCTTTAGCAAGGGACAGAAACACGCTGACAGCTTTGCAGCTACTCTTTACGAAAGTCAGCAATGGTTCTTTTACATGAACCTCTCACCATAGACAGTGACAGACATGGCCCGCCTTTGATAACCCAGTTAGCTGCACTGGAGGGGACAGTGACAGCCTTGTGGAGAGTGGGACTCGAACCCCCAACTTTAGGATCAGCGATCCAGCACCCTATACCACTAGACCCCCATTGCACAAAATATTGACTGTAAATTCAAAAGACATGGTAGATTAGATTGAGGTCACATGGGCTGTAGGTTTTACATATAATTGTTTGAGGCTGATTACTGCAATGCAGGTGTAAAATTCGAGCACATTAACTTGCAAAGTGTTACTGCCTGTACAAGGTTAGTATCAATGACGCACATCTGATCATGCAGGCTAATATGCAAAATAGAAGATGTTTATTTACATATGACAGATAAGATATAGAAACTTATCAATGGCATACATGTGATATCACTTGGACAAAGTTTGTTGGAGCAGTTCTTTATGATCAAAATAGGATTTAAACAATAAACCATGGAATAAAAATACTGTTTTCATTAGTAATGGAGATTACTTTGAGTGGCCGTACCCTCATATATCTGATGCTGCTGCTGCTGCTGATTTCCTTTCGGCTTTTTCCCTTTATCAGCGGTCGCCACAGCAAATGATTCGCACATTTGATTTGGCAGAGGTTTTTACGTCGGATGCCCTTCCTGACGCAACCCTTTTAGCAAGGGACAGAAACACACTGACGGCTTTGCAGCTACTCTTTACCAAAGTCAGCAATGGTTCTTTTACATGAACCTCTCACCATAGACAGTGGGAGACATGGCCCGCCTTTGAAAACCCAGTTAGCTGCACTGGGGGGGCAGTGACAACCTTGTGGGGACTTGAACCCCCAACCTTAGGATCAGCAATCCAGCGCCCTATACTGTACCACTAGACCACCACTGCCGCCTCATATATCTGATGCTAAATTCTACTAATTCTTTACAAATTACAGTTTTATCTTTTCTCTCTTAAACTTTCCAGCAATGCATGTTTTTGAGTAGTACAGGAAACCTGAAAACTCACATGGACACAGAGCGCATAAGAATTATGAGGATTTCCAATAATGGCAGCGACACATAAAACAGTAACATGAAAGCTGTATGTTAGACAGAGTGTTTAGTCTTAATTTCTCAATGATCAAGATAAATATATACATATTTAGTTGTTTGCAAAATATTCTGAACTTTATTCCCACCACCAACACTTTTTAAAATTATAGTGCATTCTGTATTTCATGTTTTTGCACACATTATAAATATCACACTGTATGTTTCATTTGGTGCACTATGAAAAGAGTTTCACCTATTATATCTTTGTACACAAATAAGTTCCGTGTTCATCAGACAATTCAATGCAAATCAGAAAGCTACCATTAAAGTCAAGAGCGTAGGCTGGGGGGGTGCACCCCCACACACACACACAGCAGGAGTTGAGTTCCGCTGGACAAGTAATTATGTGTATTCACAATCTTATAAATAAACTTAATGACTGTTATTGAAGAGAAAGTCGGAGAGAAATTCAGCATGCAGGAAACCGGAAACAGGAAGTTAACACCGAAGTTAACTTGCAACGGACACTGCGCATATGTGAGCCCGAGCTGACCAATCAACAATCAACGACAAGTGCCTAATTTCGCCTACTTCACATGTTATCAGTAAGCAATAATCGCTGAACACTGTCAATCAAACAAAGTGTGAGTGTGAGAATAAAGCACAGTTTGTTAGTACCGCCTCCGGTTCCTGCACATGTGTGAGAACACAAACATTGACGCACAGAGAATGAATGGATAAAATAATCATAAGCCATCCAGCCTGAATCTGCAGCCTAATGCTCAGTACTTTTATAAAATTAATAGTATGTCTTTGTATTATAAATATTTATTAATATTTGTTTGTGCATTTGAATAGATAAATAACTTGAGCTCAATTTGTAAATGTATTTAGCACATGTACTTGCAGATGTAGTTTGAAATATATTTGAGAATGTTTTTGGTTGAACTATAATAATTGATTGCAGTTCACCCCTGTATAGACAGCCATATTTTAACATTACAATTCTACCCACGGGTGTACCTGGTTCCCCCAAAGTGTTTAGTAAAATAATTTATTAAATTGCTAAAATTATGTGAAAGATTATGTGAAAGTGTTCATAAAGTGCAAATGTTGTAAAATAGATTTAATTGTTTTTGTAATTGAACTGTAAATACATCTTTGTTAAATTGTAGTGTGTAGTGTAAATCTGGTGCATTGAGATTCATTAGTGTTGTATAATTGTATGACATAATTTATAAGACCTGTATGCCGATTTTAATTATGACCCAAATTATGTATATAATTAAAACAGTCTGGTGTTCAATTTGTTCTTGTGTTTCTCTACACTCCTTTAAGGCTTAGGCCTATAACCCCTAGGACTCGAGTTCCGGTCAACCAAGATGTGCACCCCCCACCCCACGGTCAGACCAGCCTACGCCCTTAGTTAAAGCAATACTTAATCAGCATTGATTCCACCTTCAGCATGGTTAGGATAATACTGAATGAATCCCAGAAACATGAGGTATGAAGCAGGAATACTACTTCCGTTCATAATGGTCACAGTTCATTCATACCTCATCAGCAATTTTGAGTTTGGAGTAAATATTATTTGACACTTATCCCTAAAGTAGGTGACAGTAGGAATTAGTTGGTATTGCTTTTATAAATTGTGCAGATCCACTTCAATCCTGACCAGAATAAATCAAGGCCTGAATGGAGTCTCGTTTGGAAAGTATATTTAATCAAATATTTATTGACTTATTTTAAAGCTTTTGATTAAAAAGATTTACTGTGCAAAAATATAGAGCAAATGTCAAACACCATTTGTTATTATAAGGTACTTATGGTGAATTAGTGTTGCTAGCTATGTAAAACAAGCATGTATAACATCAGTGGCTCCTTCCAGCAACAGCAGTCCATCCCTGATTATAAAGTGCATGCAAGTGTTGCAACACTGGGCACGTTCAGAGACATGTTGCCTTTCTGATTGGCTGTTCCAGCCTGGTAGTGACGTGAATTTGTTGGATTGACTTGGCTATATCACTGATCTGAGCAGCATTACAAATTATTGGCCAGTCCTGAGTTGCACATACATCGAGTACAGAAATCATGGAAAACAGTTATTTTATTCCTAAACCAACTGACAGCAGGAAAGTCAAATGATTAAAATGTTGGCTGCATTTGGATTTACCATCATGCATGACAACATTTTTGTCCTCAGAGTTTTATTGTCTCATTTCAAGGTACCAACCCTCCACAGTTCAGCCTTCACTGGTAATGCATATGACCAGTTTTGTGCTTTTTATGGTCATTTATTCATTAATTTTCCAAACCGCTTGGTCCTAATTAAGGTCACGAGGAGGCCGACATCCATCTCAGCCAACTCTGGGTGAGGAAAGAGCACATCTCAGATAGCTTGCCAGGCTATTACAGGGCAGAAACACACTGACAGAAATACAGCCTTCTGTTTTTGAAAGTCAGCAATGATTCTTTCACATGTCTCTCACCACAGAGAGTGGGGGACATGGCTGGCCTTTTATAACCCAGTTAGATGCACTGCTGGACAGCAGTGACAACTCAATGATACTGGTGATTGAAACTCTGACCTTGGGCTCAGTAAGCAAGCACCCTACCACTGGGCCACCACTGTCCGGTTTTTATGGTCAGTTATGTTAAAATAGGAGTCTGTATCACTTAAATGTATCACATACGCACAAATTATGCTGTAAGTATGCCTTAATGTATTTCTGTAGTCTTTGTACTCCACACTGAATAAAATATCACCAAGCAAATAAATTTAGAGTCCAATTCTGGTCCTAAAGTACTGTATTTTTCTCTAGGCCTTTACAAAAGCTATCCTGTTTCAGTGGTCATTCCTTTTGTAGTCATGGCTCAGATGGCTCGCACATGGTCTCGCCAGCATGGAATAGCCCAGCTCTGTTGCTTTTATCCTGGTATCCCACTAAATGGCTTAGGGATAAGTTATTTGACCTTTATTCGACTGCTTCCACGGGGGAATCTTGAAATTAGCTTCCCCTTGGCACGTTAACAGTGATACCAGTGTCACCAGTGGACACTGTTCAGTGGTCACTTTGAACCGATTTTGAATCAGTCTGTGAAATTTCCTCTAAAACATTCTAAGAGGACAACAAATCTCAACACCTACTTAAAATCTATCTTAAAGCGTTAGTTTTATCTTAAATCATTAGTCATAATTTCATCTAAACTGTGGTAAACCTAATACGGTATGTGGTAATTGATGTTGGTTCTAGCTTACATATACTCTTTTTCCTGAATGGTAATTGATGACAGAGATATTACCTTTCTGATGAAAAGCATACCATAACCCTCTCTCTCTCTCTCTCTCTCTCTCTCTCTCTCAATCCAATTTCACTTACATAACCATATTAGGTTTCAGTTTATATAACAGTAAAGTTAATTTAAGAAGAATGTATTATCATAAATGTATAAAACGGAGTTCGTTTATAATATTTACAAGTATCCGGTAGTTAGTGGAACACAATACTGTAAATAAGTACTGTACACTAACTTTATTATTAACTGTCAACTCTGCGTGCTTCAAGTTGTTCATTGGTCATTATGGTTCACCCTTGCATTATGGCCCAAGGAAACAGAACCGTGACCCCCTGTCCCTTTTTCACTCATTTGGCCAATCATGATCACCTGTTGCAGTACTGTTTTTAGCAGCTCTTCATTTGGGGGGTGAAAGCCTTGGCTGGGAGCTCGTGCTCTTTGCCAGATGCGGGACGTGCTGGAGCAGAACGGAGTGAAAGGCCATGGTAGGAATTCCCTCCTGCTTGGACAGAGAAATAAAGAACCACAAGAGCACAGAGTTAGGGACATGGACACTGTCTGCCTTTGTGTGTCCACTATTGCAATATATTGTGGGACTAATGGAAGCAGTGCAGGACAGGTGCACCATTAACCAACAAGTGTGTGTGTGTGTGTGTGTGTGTGTGTGTGTGTGTGTGTGTGAGAGCGAGAGAGAGAGAGAGAGAGAGAGAGAGAGAGAGAGAGAGAGATGGCAGGACTGATGTATGCTAACTACTCTAAGAACCCTTAGTACTCTTACATTGAGCAACGGTTCCATCTTTAACTTGTTTAAATATTGTATGTTTGTATCAAAATTTTGTGTTGCTCCTTATAATAATAATAAATTATATAATATAATAATATATTATTCATTCATTCATTTGCAGATCCATTTAATCTTATTAGGGTTGCAGCCCAAATGGGTGAAAGCAGGGTATACCTTAAACAGCTCACCACTCCATCGCAGAAACACACAGCCATTTATATACATACCTAGGTGCAATTTGGAAAAGTGAATTAGCTGGGAAAAAAGCTGGGGAACGAGCTGGAGTACCGGTCGGTCATCGTTGACTTCGTGGACTGGTGTGAGCGCAACCACTTGTGCTTGAACACCAGGAAGACGAAGGAGATGGTGGTCGACTTCAGAAGAAGCACTCTAACACACACACACACACACACACACTCACTAGTGAACGTCCAGGGACAGAACATTGAGATCGTGAACAGTTTCAAATACCTGGGCGTTCACCTTAACAATAAACTGGACTGGTCCCACAACACCAACGCCCTGTACAAGAAGGGCCAGAGTCACCTCCACCTTCTGAGGAGACTCAGGTCCTTCGGAGTATGCAGACCTCTGCTCAGGACATTTTATGACTCTGTGGTAGCCTCTGCAATCCTCTACGCTGCCATCTGCTGGGCCCCGGGCAGCACAGAGCGGGACAGAAAGAGACTGAACAAGTTGGTCAGGAGGGCCAGCTCTGTCCTCGGCTGCCCACTGGACTCTGTGGAGGAGGTGAGTGAGAGGAGGATGGTAGCAAAGCTCACATCCATCTTGGTCAACAGCTCTCACCCACTGCACTCGACTGTAGAGAAGCTGAGTAGCTCCTTCAGTGGACGACTGAGACATCCTCAGTGCAGGAAGGAGCGCTACCGCAGGTCGTTCATTCCCACCGCTGTCAGACTGTACAACGCCACTTTGTAACTGTCTGTGAAAATACCGGTTATGTGCAATAAAAACCCCGTGCACTTTATCAACCACATCTACCCCACTGACTGTGAACCATATCAACCCATCTACTCCGCCCTCAGATACATATACACTTTAATATAGGCCAGTCTACAAAGTCGTTCCCTTCTTTTCTTTTATTGTTTATTAATTTATACTATTTATGTATCTATTTATTTATTTACTTATATAATATATATGTATGTGTGTATGTTTGTATTTGTATCTATTTTTGCACCCCCTACTGACAATACCTCAAGAGCCTGTAACAGTGAATTTCTCCATTGTGAGATTAATAAAGCTGTATCTTATCTTATCTTATCTAATGTGCATGTCCTTGGAATGTGGGAAGAAACAGGAGTACCAAAGGAACCCTACACAAGCATGGTGAGAACGTGAAAATTTCACCGAGAAATGCCATTATCAAACCCAAGACTCAAACCTAGGATCTTCTTGCTGAGAGGACGATGTGCTAACCATTACTTCACTGTGCCACAGTCTCGTGGAATCAAGAATTTTTTTTTTTTTTCATTTTTCAAAATGACAACCAATGTCAACAGTTTTCAAATCAAAATTCTTATTGGCATTAAGTCAATGTCAGATGACATTGAGGACATAGGTAAATTTCCCACGCTATTTACCAGGCATTAATATGTAGTTTTTGAGAATTTCCATTTGGATAATGCATGCAAGGAGGGTTTTCCTCCAGGTACTCTAGTTTCCTCCCACAGTCCAAAGACTAAAGATGCACATGTGGTTAATTGGCTGTTCCCAAATTTTTCTTAGCTGTGGATGTGAGTGTGAATGATTTTATGACTGTGAGCTGGCAAACTGTTTAGGATGTACCCCACCTTCTCCCAGTGTTGGTTGAGACCCCAGAAAATTTGTTTGGCAAATTAGGGAGTAAATGAGAAATCACCCCTCGCTGTGTGTGAATGGTTGTGTGTTGGCCCTGCAACCTCCTCGCAACCCTAGGAGGATTAAGCAGTTCTGCAAATAAGTGAGGGAGTGAGGGATTGAGTTTTGCATGGGGGCTCAGTAGTACAGTGGTACTTCACTTTACAAAATTCTTACTCAACGAAAATTGCAGGTTACGAAATGCATTTTCCTAAAATTTTTGTCTCTGGATACGAAACAAGCTCACATTACGAAAGCACCATCTTCAAAATTCAAACGCGCCATTCAAACATTCAAACAATGCACGAGTTGCTTTCCCATTGGTTGTCTCCCAACACCCGCCCCACTGGCCTCCCATTGGCTAGGAGGGAGCTGAATCTCCATAATACAGTACTGTACCCATAATGCTTTGTGTGTCCCTTCGACCTATTGTTCGACACACATGTGTGAAGGACAGTTGTACTGTTGGTTCGTGAGTTTCGTGAGTTTTTTTTGAGTGTGAAATTGCAAAGGAGTATGGCCGAAACCCCTCTACAGTCGGGACAATATTGAAGCAGAAGGAGACCTTAAAAACGGAGATACAGTGACGGAGGCAATTATTTTGGAAAAAGCAACCACCATATTTAAGGACCTTGTGAAGGAGGGTGGGAGTGTGGCTGAGGGTTCTTCAGACCATCTTCAAACTTTTAAGCGTCGCATGAGTGGTTCGAGAGATTTAAAAAAGGTAAATAATTTTATTTTTACTTTTAACACATATTTCATACATATTTCATACAAAATTGGTGTACTTTTATCATTTTTAAAGGGTTTATGGGGTAGTCTTGGGAGCCTTGGAACGAATCACATGTTTTACATGTAAAATGTGGTTCAACTTACAAAAAATGAAAGTTACGAAAAAGGCTCTGGAACGGATTAATTTCGTAAAGTGAGGTACCACTGTACTGTTTTTTCACAGCAAGAACTTCCTGTGTGTAGTTTGCATATTTTGTGGGCTTCCTGTCAGTACTTTGATTCTCTCCTAAGTACCAAAGGCATGCACATCGGGTCAACTAGTTGTCCACAGAGTGTGAATTTTTCAGAGGTCATCTATGACTGGCTTCAGTGGCCTCCATGATCCTGACAGCTATGAGCTACAGATGAACAGACAGGCAATACACGCAAGTCACTGAAAATTCAAGATGCGAAGTACTCTGATATGTATGACAAATAATGTGTGTTTTTTAATGATAAAGAATTTGAATTAGGAATTTCAAAATTTCTCAGAAGCCATTTTCTACATTACAGTTCAAGACTCAACATAAGCAATAGTGATAACTGCCGAATTGTACTACCTAACATGACCCTTCCGACATTTGCAGGAAACAAGTTCTTCGATGGACTGGCCTGAACATGGTCTGCATTTCCAGAAAAATCCATTCAAGTATCGTTGACCAACTCCATCGATATATTGAAGGTAGTTATGGTGTGGCAACCAGGATCTTACCCACACATAGCCTTAGTGTCGTGCTCTCGTAACATGCTCCTATAAATGACTCCAAGAGATAATTGTGCCTCGGCAGTTCCCAGGCCTTTACCTAGCAATTTCATGGGTTGCTAGGCATTCAAAGTTTTTCCAGTTTTAAATGCCAATCAAATCTCTTCATCTGGATGTAGACCCTTAGCCACTGCCACAGCCAGCACCACAACATCAGTGTCAACAATTTAAATCAGGATTCTCTGACGCATGAACCAAATGCATTAACATGTGACTATTGTGTTCTTCATGTGTGCATTGACTAGTTAAAGACAGAGATGGAAGTGGTGGCCTGCTGAGGACTTCCGCGTCATCTGTGACAAGTTATTTATCCCCCTATACAAATCAGAATAAAATATTGAGGTTCTCTTTGGGAGTAACGAGGATGGATAGAATCAGAAATGAGTACATCAGAGGGACATCACATGTTAGAGGTTTTGGAGACAAAGTCAGAGAGGCTAGATTGAGATGGTTTGGACATGTACAGAGGAGGGATAGTGAGTATATTGGTCATAGGATGCTGAGGTTGGAACTAACAGGCAGAAGGCCTAGAGGAAGACCAAAGAGAAGATTTATGGATGTGGTGAAGGAGGACATGAAGGTAGTTAGAGTAAGAGTAGAAGATACAGAGGATAGGGTGAGATGCAGGCGGATGATTTGCTGTGGGGACCCCTGAAGGGAACGGCCGAAAAAAAAAAGATCAAGAAGAATAAGATACAAATCTCAGCAGACCATCCACGAATACAGTTAACGATGCATCCTGAAAATCACTGCAGCTTGTAGAGCACTTTCATAAACCCATATGCTTTGCTCGAATTACAACTGAGTTGTGGCACAATGGTATTGTGATTAGCACGTTTATTTCAAGGCAAGAAGGTCCTGGGATGTCTGGAAAAGATGAAGTGAGCATGGTCTCTCTGCGATTCTGTTGGGTTACTGCCAGGTATTGCAGTTTCTTCACACAGTTTAAAGACATGTTCAAGACAATAACATGTTAATATTTTTTTTTTTAATTACACCTAGGGTCAATTTGGAAACAGCCAACAACCTAATGTTGATGTATTTGGACTGTGGGAGAAAGCTGATGTCCATGGAGGTAACCTACGCAAGCCTGGAGATAACATGCAAACTCCACACAGAAATTCACACAGGACTGGACCAACTTGCTGTGAGGTGGACATGCTAACAATTACCCCACCATGTGATCTTATCCAAAAAACAACTGTGGAAAATTCAATTAACTATGTTTCCAATAATATAGTTCAATAAATAAAAAGTGAAACTTTTCAATTACTGGAATATTACTTTGGAGACCAGTGCCCATCTCAGCCAGATATTATGTTGCTAAATCGTCAAAGATGATCAGCATTGTTCCTGAAGCTCATACATTCATTCGTTTTCTGAGTCGCTTAATCCTAATTGTGGGGCCGGTGGCATAGTGGTAGGGGTGCTGCGCTCATGATCGGGAGGTTCTGTGTTCAAATCCCACTGAGACCCTCACTGTGCTAAGACCCCTGGACAAGGTCTCAACCACAAGTGTGCCTCTGTTCACCCAGCAGTATAAATGGGTACCAGTAAAATATACTGGGAAGGTCACCTGTGATGGACTAACGTCCCATCCAGGAGGAGTTGAACTCCTGGTCGCTTCACGCTACAGAAACCGGGGATAAGCACCGGCCTGATGAGCCACTATGGCTCGGGTGTAAAAAGCCCAACAGACTTTACCTACCGACCTTAATCCTAATTCGGGTCTCGGGGAGGCTGGCACCCATCTCAGCCAACTCTGGGCAGAGTACACCCTGGACAGCTTGCCAGGCCATCGCAGTGTTCCTGAAAATGAGGAAAGTTAAATGACAAAAGTGATATTATACAAAAAAAATCGACAAGGATAGCCAAACTAAAAAAGTTCCCAAGCTTCCCTCCTTCATTAAGCTTCAATTAACAATTCCCAGCGCTCATTATTTGGTAGATAAACTGAAATTAACTGATGTAACAAAATACATTACATATTTGAACTGCAGTTCAGGTTATTGAATAATTTAGTTTTACAGATTACCTCTCCCCAGCCAAGAAACTCAAGCTTTTCCCCCCTTTGGGCAATTCTTGACATGCAAACCATTTTGTCTGCTCATTTGTACAACACAGTGTTTTCCTGTTCAGGGAAGTAAACAGAAATATAAGTGTGTAAAGGCAGATGTTCATTCTTGCCCAGAATTTCAAACATGTTTGATTATCAAGCTTAGACTTTCTGAGTTAATGTTGGGCCTGATGTCCTATGCCAACTTTACCACGACTTCACCTCCTTTAGAATACAGTACCTCTGTTTGCTTTACAAATCATTACATGCTTTCCCACTAGTAGTACATTCTCAAACACCTTCTGCCACCCTGGTAGGCTGTTATGGTCAATTCCTTCACAGGAAGCTGTTTTCTCATGGTATCTCTGCTGTGCACCCGCAAATGGACTGAGAAAATACCGTAAGAGCGTCGTTGTGTTTGTTTACATCTGTTAGTGTGGTAAACTTATTGTGTGGCCTCCAGGGGCGATGCCTGGTCATGCAACTGTTTCAGGTGCCTATTGAAATACATTTATTCAGGGTGTGGAAGTGATTGCTGGGTGGTTAAGGCTCTGGCTTACTGATCAGAAGGTTGTTGGTTCATGCCCAAGTTCCTCCAAGCTGTCACTGTTGGGCCATGTGCAAGGTCCTAAATTGCTCAACTGCATAAAAATTATAAATGTAACTTGCTCTTGAGAAGGGTGCCTGCAAAAGCTCATCAGTGTATTCCCATCAGACATTTTTCATTTTGATTTTGAATTTTTTGGCCAAGTAATTTATACTCAAATACCACGAGACTTAATTTGTCATCAATGCCTGTTTTCACTTTCTCCTTTTTCAGTTTGTTTTGTCTCTTTGCTTTATGTTTTAACTATTGAGTGTACACCAAAAGTTGACAAGAGCAAATAGAAGCTTGAGTCAAGCCTCAGGGTTGACAAGGCAAGCGGAAAAATGTGTTTTAACAGAATCACAGGGGCACAGGTTTAATGTTGGTGAGAAACAGAAAGCAATATATAATGCAGTGCATAAACACGAAGAGAGGTTAGAGAGATTTCAGAACCAGGAAGCAAAGTGATTACGGAAAAAAGAAAGAGGAGAGAAGAAAGAAGGAAGGGGAGAGCGCCGTGCTCTAGCCGGGTTAGGCACTCATGCAGAGAGCTATCGAAACGGACTGGCCACTCTCAATGGAGGTCCAGAGAACGAGAGGGCCGGTTCGAGTTTCCCTACACAAGAGGGTAGTGATTCAGAAAAAGGCCATCCAAAAGAGGTCCAGTGGACTTCCAGGTGGAAAGCTGCCATATTTTTTCTTAGGGGTAGGGTGATTTCATTAAGGTCTGCTGTCAAGAAAGATATTAAACCAACCAGGTAACTTTGTACAATAAATTAAAGGTACTGAAGTTTTGAAGTGTCGGCTGTCAAACACTATAGTATATCATTGTGGCTGTTGGTGATTAGCTTAAGCTGTACATTGATATCAAATCAGAACATTTGCAATCATTATTAAAACACCTCCTTTCTCTCTTTTTATGTTATCAATTCAGTGTCTCTTATGGACATTATAGGAAAGGATTAAACTTGTAACAGAGTGCTATACATTCCAGCCTGCCCATCTGCACAGTTTATTAAAAACATCAAATCTACCAATGTGAGGCTTGGGTTTCATCATACATAAAGACAGACTGCTCCCCATTTATTTTCTTCTTGTTAATAACATGTTTTATCTCTCAGTTACCTACTCATTATGCTTGGGGGAATAATAAAAGTCAGCTGGATTACTGTGGCTATCCATGTCGTGCCGCTGTAATCATCTACACATCATTTGTGCAGACGAGGCACTTTCAGCAAGAACAATAGCTGACATTGACGTTGTGGCTCAGAAATAGCTTCTTTCTCCTGGTGCCCTCACTTACAAGCTTCTTAGGGTGAAAAGCGAGATGTAAACATTGTTCAGTCATTCAATACGCTACATTAGAGCAGCACTTTTGACAAGGATCCTTAGCATGCAGTAACAATAAAAGCCTGCTCCCTTTGCCCTTTGAATGGGGTGCTGGTGTATCCCACATCCCCAAGTGACATGTAATCCAACAGACTATATTTCACCCCAACAGTCACCCACTGTGGTCAGATGGAAAAAGTAACATCAAGGGATCGAAAGATGATGATGTTGTTTGATGGTAGGTTCTTGCCAGACAGGCTTGTATTCACTAAGACAGATCAGACCGCTTCTATTTAGTACATTTGTTCAAAAATTAGACCAGTAATTAAATAGCTAAAGCTAAAAGGTTGGACACTATTTAACCAGGGTATGGTATCACTCAAGAAATCGAATGAAGACAGCGAGAAGATTTTTTTTTCCAATTCTTTTTTACTAGTCCGATTTCATATGTTAATTAATATAAATCAGTTGACATATAGCCAGTACTGCAGTCTGATCTTTGTAATTATGTATTCAATATTAATCAAGACATCCTGATGAACCAGATTTGAGAATTCAACAATATTGTGGCACAAGGCAAAAAAAAAAAAACTAATTACCTCTGGATTAAAACATTTGAACATTTCCTCTTCACTCATTTGTTGAACAGCTTAAATCCTACTCGGATCACAGGGAGACTGCAGTCTGTCTCAGTCATTGAGCAAACAAAAGGGTACATCCTGAACAGCTTGCAAGACCATCACAGGGTCAACAAACATCCATTCACAATCACAGCAATTCAGAACAGTTAATTAGTCTAATGTGAATGTCTTTGGACTACACATTGCGAAAAATATCAGGGAAATTTACGGTCAAAAAATGTAAATGGTGACAGTAAAAATGGAAACTTGTAAATAAGCTTAACCCCGCCTTTAAAAAAAAAAAAATGGAATCACTGTAAACAAGTTGATCAGGGAAAATGGTAATTTTTTTCAGATGTGTTTTCCAGGAAATACTGTATACATTGATCTGCCATAATAAAATAATTGCTCTGCTTTTAACAGAAATATACTATAACTTTTCTAGCAAAACATACCATAATTTTCACATTTAATTCTGTTAAAGAACACAGGTTGTAACTGATGAATGTCCATATTGTTGTAGCGGTAACAAGGCCCTGAATGCTCAAATGCTCAGTTGAGCAAAAATGATAAGTATAAGTCACGCTGGATCAGAGTATCTGCCAAATGCTGTACATGTAAATGTACTACAGTCACTAACTATTAAATGTGCATACTGGTGGGGCATTTTACAGTAATATTTTGCAGACTTTATATTACTGTATATAGCAAGGGCGTAGGCTGGGGGGGTGCACAGGGTGCCCTTGCCCCCCCCCCCCCCCCCCCACACACACACACACACACAGCAGGAGTTGAGTTCCGCTGGACAAGAAATTATGTGTATTCACAATCTTATCGATAAACTTAATGACTGTTATTGCAGAGAAAGTAGGAGATAAATTCAGCGTGCAGGAAACCGGAAACCGGAAGTTAACACCAGAAGTTAATGTGTAACGGGCACTGCACATGTGCAAGCCCGAGCTGACCAATCAACAATCTACGACAAGTACCTACTTTCGCCTACCTCACATAAGCAATAATAGCTGAACACTGTCAATCAAGCAAAGTGCGAGTGTGAGAATAGAGCACAGTTTGTTAGTACCGCTTCCGGTTCCTACACATGTGTTTAGAACACAAACATTGACGCGTAGAGAATGAATGGCTAAAATAATCTTAAGCCATCCAGCCTGTATCTGCAGCCTAATGCTCAGTACTTTTATAAAATTAATAGTATGTCTTTGTGCTGTAAATATGTATTAATATTTGTTTGTGCCTTTGAATAGATAAATAACTTTAGCTCAATTTGTAAATGTATTTAGCACATGTACTTGCAGATGTAGTTTGAAATATATTTGAGAATGTTTTTGGTTGAACTATAATATTGTATTTGATTGCAGTTCACCCCTGTATAGACAGCCATTTTTTAAAGTTTATAATTTTACCCACGGGTGTACCTAGTTCCCCCAAAGGGCTTAGTAATATAATAAATAAAATTATAGCCCCTGGTACTCAAGTTCCGGTCAACCAAGATGTGCCCCCCCCCCCCCCCCCCCCATGGTCAGACCAGCCTCCGCCCTTGTATAATATTGTCATATTGTCATGCTAGTTTTAAGACTAAATAATGTACAGTATCATACTATGCTAAAAACATTTATTCTTACAGTAAAATGTGAACTCAAATACCATTCTTAACTGTAGAATAAGAAATACCAGTACTCCTTTACCATAATTGTAAAAAATGTCTTCACATAATTTTAACAGTGAAGTTCTGGCAAATACATCTGCCAGTATTTTACCATAAAAGCCACAGATTTTTTAGAGTGTAGAAGGAAACTCACTGAAACCCATGCAAGCACCACACAGAAACACCTGAGCCCAGGACTCAAACCTAGGACCTTCTCGCTGTGAAGCCGTTGCCTATTGCAGCCAACTTGCAGTTGTGGTTGTGCTGACCACTATGCCACCCGGAACATTAATCAATGAAACTGCTATTTTTTTAGCCAGTGCTGTCTGCTAGTTTTTTTGTTGTTGTTGTTGGTTTTTTTTTTGTTGTTGTTTTTTTGTTTTTTATACCTAAGCTTACAAACCTGGGTAGTTTTTCCTGTCAAAGATGCAATATCTATTATGGCCACAGAAAGCTGATGCATTGTTGTGAATTTAGGCACCGCCACAGGATTTTGAACCACACTCAACTTTCATATTATAGAACATTCAGTAACAATAGAAAAGACGTTTAGCAACCAGTGCTGAAAGATTTACTCTATATAAGCCTTATATTAAAGTTTTGAAGTGTGATTAAGAGCAAGCAGATAAACTGAATTGTACAAACTGTTTTTTTAATACTGTACGTATTCATGTTTATCAAATAGTCATGGGACTTGGAAAGATCTATAAATAATAAACTCTAAAACCCTAAAAGAAAAATAACAGTAGTGTAAGAACCTTCAGGGCCAGTGGTGGTCTAGTGGTATAGGGCAGTGGATCGCTGATCCAAAGGTTGGGGGGTTCGAGTCCCACTCTCCACAAGGTTGTCACTGTCCTCCCCAGTGCAGCTAACTGGGTTATCAAAGGCCGGCCATGTCTCTCACTGTCTATGGTGTGAGGCATGTAAAAGAATCATTGCTGACTTTCGACAAGAGTAGGCTGCAAAGCCGTCGGCGTGTTTCCGCCCTGCGATGGCCTGGCGAGCTGTCCAGGGTGTACTCTGCCCTCGCCCGAAGTTGGCTGGGATGGGCGCCAGCCTCCCCGCAACCCTAATTAGGATTAAGCGGTTACAGAAAATGAACTGAACTGAACTAAGAACCTTGAGGTCCACAGGTTTTAAAGAAAGATATATGTATGTGCGTGTGTGTGTGTGTGTTTTAGAAAAAAACATGGAGTCTTTAAGTCACCAGGAGATGGAAGGATATTTAGAAGACTAAGACTTCTGTGCAGCAATAAGGAATATCTTGCAAGTAAGTATGCGAAAACAATGATTGCCTTTTGTGTACAGAATCCCAACTATAACAATCAATAGGAAATGCTTCAAATTTATCCAAAGAACAGTGGGCATAAAGTACCCAGTCCAAAAATCATGCAGATTCGGGCAAAAGGGGAAAAAAAACAAAGTGATAGACCATATTCTGTGTATAGCCTGATCCCAAAGGTGTTCACTTAATTGGATTCCCAATTCCTTTGACCACGAATTATTAATTTTGGTACTCGACTAACTGCTTGAAACCAAAATGAAGTCACATATATTCGAAATCATATTTGATTTGACCTGATTTCTCCTGATTTCTAGATGCTACTTTGTCGAGATAACTTTACCCCCCTATGTGAAGACAGTGAACATGTACAGGATGCTTCATTCCCAGTGTGTTGGTTGGCATGAATCTAATTGCCAGCTTGAATTTGTGGCACTACAAATAGTCACAAGTGATACATAGCAAGTACAAATTTCCACCAGGAAGTTATAATTACATCTGGCAGAGCACATCTGGACATAATGCTTCATCATTTGACACCAGCAGCAACTCCAAAAGAAATTAAATGTATGTTGAATGTTTAACAAAAACTGTCTTATTGGGATTTTGATTCAAAATCTTTCAAACGGTGATATCCGGGTGTTTCACACTGTCTCTGGCAGTTAAGAGGGGTGAAATACAGCTCATGATCTCACATTGTCCTGTATCATCATTATCAGTTATTCAGAAAAATGTGGACTACAATGTCTTAACACATTTGAAAAGATTACCAGCTTAGCTAAATCCCTGCCATACTTTATCTAAATGCTAAATACACAAAAAAACAACCTTCATTTTTATGAGAATGTTCTAACTTTTGTAAAAACATTTCGTAGAAATATAAAATGCAGACAGAAACCATGTAGAAGAAAGTAAAAAAACAGCTGTTTTCAGATGTACATCAGAAATATCTTCTATCCACCAGATTGGCTTGGTGAGCTGGAGCAAAACTTGAGATGTTGCAGTGTAATTTCCCCAAACTGTGCACAAGCAACCCATTTCATCGGGTATGAAAGGCAATACGTGGCCAGCAAGAAACAGTGCTGACAGATTCTATATCTAAGCTTCTTTTGTGCAACAGGTTTCCTCAATAAGCTTGCAAATTGCTTAGATCTGACACACAAAGAACTCTCTCACTCTGGCAGCCAAGCATCTAACTGTGCGGAGATGAATATGATGATCATAATAATCATGATGATAATGGGAACTGGTGAGAAAGGCAAGGGCTGAGAGTCAGGACTGGCTTCAAAGAGACAGATGAGACACAGTGGACGGGATAAGACACTGATACAGTGCAGACCAACTCTTTCGACTCAGACTGTGGGCCCCAAAATATAGGATTTTTCACACATAATCAGGACTGTGCAGTACAACAAACATATACAGTACATACATTTCTCTCTTCTGTCTTTGTCTGTCATATGAAACACACCAAAGGACTAACATTTTTCACATGACTTCTTCTTCTTTTCCTTTCAGCTGTTCCCTTTCAGGGGTCGCCACAGCAAATCATCTGCCTCCATCCTCATTGAAGTCATATTAATGATTCGCATATTGGATTTGACATAGGTTTTTACGTCGGCTGCCCTTCCTGACACAACCTTTAGCAAGGGGACGAAACATGCTGACGGCTATGTAGCTGACTCTTGATGAAAGTCAGCAATGGTTCTTTTGCACCAAATTCACACCATAGACCAGTGCTTCTCAATTATTTTCTGTTACGCCCCCCCTAGCAAGAAGAAAACAATTCGCGCCCCCCCACCACCCACTTTCCGCCGCAACTATAAATTATAACTTTTTTCTATAATATAGTTACAGGTATATCTCTTCATTATATCGTATCCTTGTTAACATAAATAAAACAAAAAGAAAGAGATATAGTTCAACTTACAAGAATAACTTTTTTAACATTTTTTATTAGTCTGTAAAAGAAAGTGCATCAATTTGCCTTAAATTTAAAAATAATAATATCCTTGTTACATTTTTTGACAAACTTACCACACCATTTGCTGCTGAAAATAAAATCAATAAATAATTAATTCAAATTGACTTCAGAAACATTAACTCAGGAGCACAATATATAAAACACTTTAACCTACAAAACAAGAACAAAGAGAACAATTTGTGCTGATTTTTTCCTCAAAATGAGGAAGCCAAGATTAATGGCTACAATGAGCACGTTTTGCAGCTCACAGCTTCTCAAAGCGAGGTTTGAAGCATGACACTGCAACTCTCAGCTCCTGCTCAATGTTTAGCTGGGACCTGTACTTGCTGCGCACAATGGGCAATGAGGGCGCCACTGCCAACTACTGGAGTGGATGTGCAATTACACTTTCTTGTAGTACGGCGGAAAAAAAGCATGTTCTCCTGGGTCACACGCGCCCCCCTCAGCATCCCATCGCGCCCCCCCAGGGGGGCGCGCCCCACTATTTGAGAAGCACTGCCATAGACAGTGAGAGACATGGCCCACCTTTGATAACCCAATTAGCTGCACTGGGGGAACAGTGGAGAGTATGACTCGAACCCCCAACCCTAGGATCAGCGATCCAGCATCTTTTACCACCAGACCACCACTGCCCTCCATTTTTCACCTGACTGTGACTTATATATTCTTTTGCTTGTTTGTTTGTTTGCTTTGTTTTGTTTTGTATTCTTTTTTTTTCTTTCTAAAATTATATTCCAACACAGATACATGTCACATTCTGAATCCTGACTGTCCTTAAAGCCTCATACAATATTTATGATAATATCAAGTTCTAAGGAATTTGGCACAAACTATAGAGCTGTGCTCAGAACATAATATGTTCACAGGAAATATCTGATTAACATTTCCTTTATATGCCAGATGCACTTTACTCATAATTGTAATTTCAGAGTCTTGGTTTATCTTTTATTTATTTTAGTTATCATGCCTGACTCAAAAGTGTAAGAGTGGTAAGTAAAACATCTGGACATGTTATAATTTTAAAATATTGAAATGTTGCTTCTATTCATCGTATGTATTTATTTTTGTCAATTTTTATAGCTAACAGTATGGCATAAAGTGATAAGATCTCAACATGATTGAAAGTGGGTTTGTGATGTCTCACATATACAGTTTACACCGGAGCACCAGGTTGCCCACAAGGACCACATGAGTCACCCAATGGGTTTGTTCTAAAAATAGCTCACCATAGCGACACTTAACAGTGAGCGCCATCTATTTTTCATTTTATTTTATTTTATTTATTTATTTATTTTGCTTTTTTTTTGTTTGTTTGTTTTTTAAATCACAGTTGCATTGGTTTGAAATTGAAAATGACAATATTAAAAAAAAAAACTTTGAAAAATGTTTAATATTGGAGCTAGCCGAGCTTCATGCAACCGATTGCTTTTTGGGAGTTTTTCACTTGTTATGAAAAAAAAAATTGCTGTCTGTTTTATAGCCCCATTTCACTGGAGCGCAGCAGACTCTTGGAAGCAAAAAATGTCGTCATCCTCCAACGTTCCTCAGTCATTCTGTCATCTTCTGTGTCCTTCTGTATGATTCCGAATGTATTCCTCCACTTCCGGCAGGCCAAAATCTTTCGACAATGTTCCCTTAGGTTCCTCAGTAGTTCCGCAAACGTTCCGTCATTTCCTCAAATGTTCCGTGATCATTCCTTTTATTCCGCCAGTGTTCCAAGACCGTTCCTCGAGCCCCCCCACTTCTGGATGGTCAAAAATGGCCACAGAATCCACACGGAATATTCACGGGAGGTTTGTGGAATACATGCGGAATGTTTGCGGAATGGTTGCGGATAATACGGAAGACTTGTGGAACTCTCAGGGAAGTCACTTCCATTCTAAATTATTTATTTTTCTGTTTTCCTGTTCATGTAATAAAGTTTTAAAGTTATAATCACTGTGGTTTGGACTTCTGTGCATGGTTTTTAGTCTGCAATGAATTATTGAGGTGCAAATAAAAGGAATGTATTGACATTATTGATATTAAACATATTAACATATGTTAAATTTTAAATTTATTGTAAATTATAAACATATTGCACATTAGAAACATATGGTAAATTACAAACATCTGTTAAAATTTAAATTTATTGTGCATTATAAACATATTATAAATTATAAACTGATAGTATAAATGAGAGAATGAGCTTCCTTGGTCGAATCCGCGTATTTATAATCGGAACAGGAGCAAATCCTTTGATCTTTGCTGATTTTTCCTCATTGAAACATGGTTATGCTGGGTATTCCTCAGTCATTCCGTGTTGAACGCGAATGTTCCGCCTTCATTCCGTCTGTTCCGCAATCATTCCATAGCAATTCCTTCTAAAATGGAGTAATGCCGTAGTCATTCCTTGAGTGTTCCTTGCTTTCCGTGAGCATTCCTTGAATTATCCGAAGGTCTTCCTTTGCAATCCGCACTGGTTCTGAAGGTAATCCGAGCACTTTTACGCATGTATTCCAAAATTGTACCGCGGTCTTTCCGTGTCTTTTCCGCACATTCCGTGAACGTTCCGAAGGTGTTTCGAAGGTACAATTTTCTGTACGTTTTTGGCCCATTTTCTGTGTAAAAATGCTGAAGCTCCTCCGTAGAGTGCATTCCGAGTCTTTCCACCACGATCACTGCATTCCGCACTCCAGTGAAATGGGGGTATTAGCTTGCTTGCTTTTTCCACTTGTAGTACTCTGGTAGTTATCATGGCAGCCTCATTTAGGGCTACACATTTCTTGATTAAGAAAAAGAAGGCATTTTCAGATGAGGAGGTATTCAAAGAAGCAATATTGATAATTGCAAAAACCTGTGATTAAAGCAGTGCTTCTCAAATAGTGGGGTGGGCGCGGGTTGATGCCGGAGGGGGGGGGGGGTGCGTATGACCCTGGGGAACATGCGTTTCTGAAATAGAGTACAGTACAAGAATTAAGTGTAATTGCACCTCCACTTCACTTGTTGGCAATGGCGCTCTGATTGTCGCGCTATGGTGTAGCGGTGTTTTGCACGAGAACAATGTTAATGAAGTTTTTCTTTATTGTAAGTTGAACTACATTTCTTTCTTTTTTATTTTTAATGTTAATAAAGATACAGTGTTATGCAGAGGTATACTAATAATTTTATAGACAAATAATACTATTTATAGTCGCTCGCAGGTCGGTGGGGGGGGGCGTGAAATGTTTTTTCTTCCTAGAGGGGGCACCACAGAAAATAATTGAGAAGCACTGGCTTAAAGACAAGCAATAGGGTCTCGATGTAATTTCCACTGTCACTAATGTCCACCTGGGGGCAACGACAATGGTGTTAGCTATGTCTGGGAATTTAGCCGAGCAGCTTGACAAAGATCTGGTGAAGTGCACATGGTTTAGCATCCAGTGTTAGGAGTCTGTGGACAGCAGCAGAACAGCGCAACTGATGGTCTCGGATACTTGGATGGTATTTGATGATTTCTCCACAAAAGAAGAATACTTGACTTTGACTTTATTTCCCTCAAAGACAACTAGGACAAAGGAGAATTGATATCTATAACATGATGAAGGAGTATTTCATGGAAAAAAGGTACCATTGGAAAAGCTTGTATCAGTAACAATCAACAGGGCTCATGCTATAATTGGCTGACATACAAGACGCATCGGTCACTGTAAAGGTGGCACAGAGTTCCCAAAACATCATTTACTACACTTACTACTGTATCATTCACCAGCAGCCATTATGTGCAAAGGTGATTGGCTTTGGGCACATCATGACTCCCCACATGAAGATCATAAACAGTGCGGACACCTCGTTGTTGGAGGACACTGAGTGGACATTTGACCTTCCATTTTTAACGGACAACCATTTGAACTGCGAGCTGTAAGGCAAAGCTAAGACTGTTGCTGACAAGATAAATGCTTTAAACGCAGTTAAAGCCCAGATGAACATTTTTTCTGAGCATTTACATTCCCTATGTGCAGATGATGCTGAAAGAAAATGCTTCTGCATTTCAGACGTTTAACAAAGTTGCTGAAAAGTGCTCTCAAGTCATAAGCAGGTTTTGTGACTTGAGTCCTGCATGTCGTTCATTTCTAATCCTTTCATGAACGTGGGCATAACATGCATCGCTGAGTGCAACATTCAACTTGGATGCTGGACAGGTAGAAATCAAAATTGTTATACTGTACTGCAAAATGTCCACCTCAAAGCCTATCCAGCTGCATCAAACTTTTGGTGCCTTGTTGACACAGAAAAGTACAGTGGTGTATGCATAACAGTGATGAAGGTTGCAGCCTGCTTGGTTCGACATGTCTTTGTAAATCAGCCTTTTCTGACATGAACTTCATCAAAAACAAACACTGAACATGCCTCACTGATGCACATCTGCAAGACTCACTTCGAGTTGCAGTGTCAAGTTACACTCCAGATTACAATACACTGGTGAACGGCATGCAATGCCAAGCCTCCCACTAACAACAACAGATACCAGCTCTTCTTGGTGGCAACATAGCAGTGCCATGGCAAAGTTGAATTCAATTTTTAAAAAATCATGATAAATGTATTTGTGAAATGTAAGCTATGATAATTTTCTTATAAATGCTGTAGATTTGGTGATAAGTTCAGTAAAATCTGAAAGTTAATATTTATATGTTACGTAATTGATTACTAAAACATAATACAACATGTAGTTCAGAATTTGTAATTATTTGTGGCTAGTTAAAATGTTGTAGTGATCATTTGAAAATGTAAATACTTGCAGAGATTTATAGAAATATAGTGTTGCATATTGATATTTATCTGTTTCCTACCTTATTAAAGCACTATTGATCATTATTATGAAAAATCATTAACATGATCAGTGTCTTCGCATAGATGAATATTATTAATTATTATTAATAACGTGTAATTAAATGTAAATTGAGCAAAATTTCAGAAGTGTTTATCAAACTGGTGGTACTTCGCATTAATCAGTACCCATGAAGTAGCTCGTTTCTAAAAGGTTGGTTTACACAGGACTCAACTGGAGGCTATAAGCTTTCTTTACTTGGTAGCAATATGAGTCTTGTACAGATCTAAAGGAACAAACTTGGCTGTTCAGTACTTTTAGAGCTAAAAAAAAAAAAAGAGCATTTATGTTTACTACTTATTCAATGGAATTTTACAATTAGGTAAGAAAGGAAAAGGCACTCACATGAATTACACACTTTAGTGCATATTTATCAGCCGAAAGTAAAAGAAGAAGAAGAAGAAGAAGTGCATATTTATATTTAATAGCTATGCATTTAACTTCCATGTCCAATTAACAAAAAAGAATAACTGTTGAACAGATTCACACATAGCCATTACAGGCAGTCGAAAGAACACAGGAACAATTTTAAAAGAATAAAACAAGACAAAACAAAGGAGGAGGGACACTGCGATTAACATTGTGACTTCACAGTAAGATGGTTCCGAGTACAAGTCTTGCGCAGTATGGATTCAGAGCAGCCAGGTCAACCATAGATATGGTCTTCTCTGTGAGGCAGCTGCAAGAGAAGTGCTGGGAACAGAGACAACACCTCTATTTGGTTTTCATCGACCTGACCAAGGCTTTTGACTTGGTCAGCAGGAATGGACTGTTTGTCCTCCTCCAGCAAATTGGACCCCCCCCCCCCCCCCAAGCTTTTGAGCATGATCAAGTCATTCCACCAGGACATGAATGGCATCGTCCAGTTTGATGGCTCAGCCTCAGATCCTTTCCCGATAAAGAACGGTGTGAAGCAGGGTTGTGTCCTTGCTCCAACCCTTTTTGGCATCTTTTTCTCCCTATTCCTGTGCTATGCCTTCCGGAACTCTGAAGACGGCGTCTTCCTCCGTGCCAGGAGCAACGGAGGCCTCTTTAACCTGGCACGCCTCAGAGAAAAGACCAAGGTGCGGAGCGTTCTCATCAGCGAGCTGCTCTTTGCTGATGATGCTGGTCTTGTTGCCCACACCGAGGAAGTACTCCAGCATCTCAACTGCTTTGCTGGTGCCTGCTCTGAGTTTGGCCTCACCATCAGTCTTAATAAGACTGAGGTCATGCGCCAGGATGTCAGCAGTGCTTCCAGTATCAACATCGGCGACCACACCCTTGAGGTGGTGGAAACGTTCACCTACCTCAGATCGATCATCTCCAGCAACCTCTCTCTAGACGCTGAACTGAACGCCCGTATCGGCAAGGCATCGACAACGATGGCCCGTCTGGCGAAACGAGTCTGGGACAACTCGATGCTACCCACCAACACCAAGATAAGGGTCTACAAAGACTGCATACTGAGTACTCTCCTTTACGGCAATGAAGCATGTACCCTCTACTCCTGTCAGGAAAACCGGCTGAACGCCTTTTACCAATGCTGCCTTCGCAGACTACTGGGCATCACTTGGCAGGCCTATGTCTCCAATGTCCTGGCCAGAGCAGATGTGCTCAGTATGTTTGCCATCCTGACCCAGAGACGCTTGCGTTGCCGGGCCACGTCATCCGAATGGGTGATGGCCGTATCCCTAAAGACTTACTGTACGGGGAGCTGGCTACTAGAACCAGGTCAAAGGGATGCCCAGCTCTCAGGTTCAAGGATGTCTGCAAGTGCGACCGCTTCGATTGGCGGCCAACCACCTAGGATGTCATCAGGACAGCAGAGGAGAGAAGCGGCTTCGCAGACAGCTGAGACTGTCCCCACCCCCAACACACTGCAAGGACTTCATCTGCAGTGGCTGCGGCAGAATCTGCAGATCCTGTATCGGCCTCCACAGCCACACGCCCAACACTGCAGCTCCCTGACTGAAGACCCACAGCACAAAACTCCCCCATGATCTTTCAAGATTGATGGAGCCAACAAAAACAGTACAAATCTCAACCAAGAACTTTTCTGTGTTCGGTTTGCTTGTTCTCCCTGAAGTGTGCAGTCTGGTTTCCTTACATAGCTCAAAGGTTGTGCATTAGGAAAAACTGTTTTTTTCTGTTGGTGAAAGGCTGTCTCAACTTATTTTAGTATGCAAATTCTGTCTATTTATTGCAATAAAATGCATACTATGTTCAGCTTTGTGTAATCAATGAATCCTTTGCTTCTAAAGCTAATTTTATATGCAACCACTCTTGTTTCTTACCAGGTATGTAAGTTTTTAGAAGAAAAAGACAATGGGTTGCATTCTGAGTTGTGAACCCTGGCCCTGGAGGGTACCAGCAGCGACCATAGAAGCATCCATTATGATGACTAGGAGTAGGATGTTTTAGGATTGGCAAACATTTGCTTGCAACTGATGAGAAGGTGTCATTTGCTTGGGCGTTCCCAACTAGTCTACGATCTGTCTTTTAAGCACATGGTGAGGAATAAAACATATGGGCAGAGCATAATTGGAAAAATTATGATTTCTAAACATGCCTCATCTGTGTTACTTTGGTGGGTTAGCCGCTCTATGATTGCATGAACTTTAGGGTCATCCATGAACATGACATACACCAGAAATGCAAACCGAGGCATGTCAAACATATATATATATAATTTTTTTTTTTCCTTTTTTTTTTTTTTTTTTTTTCCTATTATAGAAAATAATGATTGTGACCATTGATCTATGGGTTGTTGTAGAAATTTCCTTACATAATGAATATTTTGTTCTTTGCAGTCTAATCATATAAAATGTCATCAATGTACACTCTCACAAATCTACCTGACATGTTTCATAGGTCAATAAACACCAAAGAAACAAAGGACGCACTACCCAGGTCAAATGGCATAGCCATTTGCCATCTTCATTTAATATTGATAAGGTTGTGAAACTGGGTATGTGTAGGCGGCCCTTTTAAATCAAATGTTAGGTATTGCTATTTCACCATGATTTAATGAAAACTTTTATTGTCAATTAAATTCTGAAAAACCTCAGCAAAAGCTGATCCTTTAGTTTTTTAGAAGATCTTCTGTAGGCTCAGTTTAAGATGCCTAACATATATTCCTCCATGGCTCTGCTATGTCTGGGGAGCAAACACATGCCTTAATCATGATCCCTCTTTCCACGAAGTCCTACAGTATTGTCAATTGTTTGTTTGTTTGTTTGTTTTTATATCAGACCATTGACATTGATCTTTAGAGAAGACTTCTCTAAAACAACTGGAAAATTTTATTGGTGTTCAAAATTTTACATTTTTAATTACATTTAGCAGAATATATGTATGCATATATATATATATATATATATATATATATTCTGCTAAATGTAATTTGTAATTGTAAATGTAAATGTAATTTATATATAGTCTCTCTCTCTCTCTCTCTCTCGCTCTCTCTCTCTCTCTCTCTCTCTCTCTCTCTCTCTCTATATATATATATATATATATATATATATATATATATATATATATACACAGTGATACCTCAGCTCACGAACATAATTGGTTCCCAGAAAGTGTGTGTGAGGTGAAAAGTTCGTCTTCCAAACATTTATTTCCCATAAGAAACCATTAAAATGAGAATAATCCGTTCCCAGGTCCCCATAAAACATAATTTTCTACTAAATAAGCCTTAAAACTACACAAAAATATACCTTATTTTATGTATAATAAATGTGCTATTGTATTGTAATTAAAGAAATAAACTGTACTGTATAATAAAGTCGTTTTATTTACCTTTGTGATGGTAGTTGATGGCTTGATGGAATGGAGTGGGAGGAGGAGGGAGGGAGGAGGAGAGAGGGAGGGACTTACTGTTTGGAAGGAGTGTTTGGAAACGCCTACTGTTTGGAAACACCCTTAGCCACACGCACCCTTAATAGCTTCCTTGTTCTTAAGGATGGGAGCAATGGTAGACTTAGCGTACTGGTACTGGGACGCTAAGTCACACAAACGCACACCTCGTTCGTGTTTTTCAATGATCTCCGCCTGTGGTGGGGTCTTTTTCGGTCCCATAATAGCAAAAGTACACTCAATATGGTCCAAAATGTCTAGCAAACACAAACCACTTCCGCACTCAAAGAAAGGGGTGATTTAACTGTGACGCCGTGAGCGTCGTCAGCTTCTCGTGGCCGCCACCGTGGCGCTGTTCGACCGCGTAGTTTGGTTCGATCCACTAAAACTAGTTCGTCAGCAGAGACTATATGCTCGCAAATTTAATGTTCTTGAGGCGAAAAGTTCGTGAGCTTAAGCATTCGTCAGCAGAGGTTTTACTGTATATATATATATATATATATATATATATATATATATATATATATATATATATATATATATATATATATATAGAGAGAGAGAGAGAGAGAGAGAGAGAGAGAGAGACTATATATGAATATATATAGGTGAAGCCTTAGTTTGCAGCACACCAGTGAGTGGTCAGTGTCGAAGTCTGCACTATGATATGTGTGAGTGGTGAGCCTGAACTTGAGAATCGCAAGTCTGACAATGACCATGCTCAGGTGGTGCCAGTCTTTCAAGGATGGATGTCTCCATGAAACTCTTGTTATGGCTTTGTCTGGAAGAAAGAGTTGGTCACACAGAGGCGATGGTAAGATCAAAGCAGGAAGGCCTAGAGTCATGGTTGTTAAAGTCACCGAGCAGGACAAGATGTGTTCAGGCTGGCACAGACCTCATCATAGGCACTGACTGAGCTATCAGAGGTTAGGATTTGGAGACACAGCAGGCATTCAGTTCCCCATTACCTTTTTCAACCATTCTAAGAAGGGAGTTCCTGACTGCGAATACCATTCTGTGTTCTCTGTGATCCTCAGTACTTCCTCCTTGCCAGAAGAATATATTTTTCCCAGAGTGCGCCTGTTCCAGCCAGGCAAGTTTCTTGTAGGGCTGAGATGTCTAACCCTATTCACAGCAGCTCTTCGTTGATCACGACTGTCTTCATTGCCTTGCTGATTAACAGAAGATCTGTTGATAGGCCATCGGTCATAATGCGGACATTCCAGGTTCCAAGTTTGAATGCTGATCCTACATGATGCATTCTTGCTTTCTTGCCTGGTGCGGAGTTTGCAGTGTCAGCGTTATCCTAATCCCCAATAACCTAATGAGGAATTCAGACTGTGGCAGGACATCACCTTACTGGGGCTTAGAGTCAAGTGGGCAGTAGCTGTCCAGTGTAACCTAAGTCCCTCCCACCACCGAATGCAACCCCTGGCGCCACACTCTATTCCAACTGAGCACCGCGGCTTATCACCGGTAACTGCTGCTTCCCATGTTGTGTCGACACCGAGAGGTGAAACTGGAGTGTCCTCTCCAGGGCACAAGCCTGAGCAAGGTTTTATGGAGAACCAGCTGTAGCCCAAACAGCAGGTGCCCCTCTTCACACTACCGATGAATCCAAAGAAACGGCAAAGGCCAGTACAATTTGGCAACAGTGTCGTACAAAACTGAATACAATAGCGGACCGCCTTAGGGACTCCAGTTCCAGATTTTCCGTCAGGGTTAACTCCTGAAACAAACAGAAAAATACAGATGCCAGATTACGTCTGTCTTAGCACTTCTTTCACTTTGTGCACAAAATTCTTTCGTTTGTCCTTTAGGTTGTCCTCCTCATGAAGGCATTATTAAATTCCCATGCTCAAGATGTTTTGTCCCTTCAGAAAAGTTTCAAGAGGAACCCCTTTTAGAAATCTAGAATTCCTAAATGTCTGAAGAGTGTATGAATAAAAACGATTAATAAAGTTTCAGTAAGTTGAGCTCAAGGTCAGCGAATAGCTGATTATGACTCAGTGCAGAAGCCATCAAGGTCTCTGATAAAGCCCAGCCAAGTCATATAGATAAGAGAGAGAGAGAGAGAGAGAGAGAGCGGGAGAAAGGGAGAGAGAGAATTTAAGCATCTTCTTATCATCATTCCAAAACAAAGCTTCTTACTCATACTTTACTCATGCAAACCCTTTGCCATGCGGTCAGTGAGCTCATTGCTGGCTTCTAACAGTGCTGTTATTACCATTATATTACATCTATTCATTCAGCAAAAGCTGTACAGTATTTCAAAGTGGCTTGCAGTAATATACAGTGTTGTTCGGTATAGAGAAATGAACACAAAATGTGAGGGAACAAAATAAAATTGTAAATTTGATTAAACTCAAGTTACAATTTGTTTGGTTGATGAAAATATAATGTACAGTGGTACCTCGCCTTACAAAATTAATCAGAGCCTTTTTCTTAACCAGGATTTTTCGTAAATTGAACTGCATTTTACATGTAAAACGTGTGATTCGTTCAAGGCCCCCAATACTACCCCTAAACCCTTTAAAAATTATAAAAGCGTACCTTTTAAGGCCTCCTTCTGCTTCAATATCATACCGATGGTAGACGGGTTTGGCCATATTATTTGCGAATTCACTCAACCGCATGCCACGAGCCCATTTCTTCTTTTCACTGGGAATCCGTGTGTGTCTGTGTGTGTGTGTGTGTGTGTGTGTGTGTGTGCGCGTGCGTGTGTTGACCATGTCTTCTTAGCAGAGATATAATCAATTGCAAGGTTAAAAGCCTGAGCCAAAAATTAAAGTTGCAATGAGCACACTCGAAAAACTCACGAAACAACAGTAACTCTGTCCTTTACGTGTGTTGGAACTCTGTGAAAGAATTATGAGTTGAAAAGCATCATGGGTATTATGGAAATGCAGCTCCATAATAGCCAATGGGAGGAAGCTGCATCATGGGTATTATGGAGATGCAGCTCCCTCGTAGCCAATGGGAGGCCAGCAGGACGGGATGTTGGGAGATAGCCAATGGGAGGCCAGTGGGGCGGGATGTTGGGAGATAGAAAATGGGAGGCCAGCGGGGCAGGATGTGGAGAGATCTCGTGCATTGCTTGAATTTTTGAGATGGCGCTTTCGTAATGTGAATTTGTTTCGTATCCAGAGATGGAAATTTGAGGTAAATGTGTTTCGTAACCTGGATTTTTCGTTTGTTGGGTCTTTTGTAAGGTGAGGTACCACAGTATATATATATCACTGAAGGATCTACTCAGAAAATCCTATATATATATATATATATATATATATATATATATATATATATATATATATATATCAGTGGAGGACCAGGCTTTCAGTAGGACTGAATGGACTTAATCCCCCTCCTAATACCCCAGCCATCATGTCACAATTATACAAATCATCCATAATAAACAAAGACACAATATAACAAAATACGTATGGCATTGAGAGTGAGAGGCATTTTGCACATTTCTGCGAGTGAAAAAGGATTTTTAAGAATGTCTTACACTGAGTCAATTTCAACTCCTCTGTCAGCCATTTTGGGCATAAAACTTATTGCTTAAATATATTGTGTGCAGATCACCACAGACTATTCACCTAGCTTTGCTCTGACTAATCAATCAGAGGATGGAAAATGCTGACGTTATTGTAGACTAGCTCACTGGTCCTGTGATTCGAATCTGTAATTTGAGTGGTTAAAGAAACAGTCCTATTGCTAATATAGTTTAAGTGTTGTCGGTCAGTACGGCTGATTCTGAAGGCCTTGGGCAGATGAGATTGACATGGCAGCACATAGAAGCTGAAACCTGATTTGGAAAAAAACTTAACGTTCACATACACATACTGGAAGTAGTGCAGCCAATAGATACACTACAACATGAAGAGAATAGACTGTTGGGAATAAAATAATACAAATGCATGGAACAAATACTAGAATTTAAATGGTAAATGTAAGTCAGTGCTTCTGCTTGTGTTTAGCCGAGCAGAGAAGGATTTGTATGATATATACTGTACATAAAACCCGAGATGATTAATCAGGTCTAAAAATGAGTGAATGAATAAGTGAGAGAGTAATTATTCCTGTTATTTTACTTTCAATGTTTGCAAATTCATGCTAACACCTATTCAATTATTATTGATTATGTAATGATCACTGCTGGAAAATGTTATTGCTGTTTGTTGGGAGTTTTTGTTGTTCATTTGTTTTTCTTTTTGTGACATTACCTTTCCTATGTGGACAAAGGAAACGCCACCCTTTATACTTAAATAATTTAAATTATAGAGATAGCGAGTAGTACTCTAAAATGTATTTATCTAGTATGAATAATAATAATAATAATTTATTTATTATTATTATTATTATTATTATTATTATTATTATTATTATAGGGCAGTGGTGGGCTGCTGATAATGTATCGGATCACCAATTGCAAGGTTGGGGGTGCAAGCTCCACTGTCAGTCATTGTCGCTGGTGTCCCCATAAGTTGTTTATCAAAGTATTATTCATTCACTCAGTTACCCATTAACCAAACTGAGTAATCCTTTTAGGGTCATGAAGAGGTTGGAACCTATCTCAGCCAACATTGGCCAATACCCATGCAGTCATGGGGAGAGCATGTAAACGCCACACAGAACTGATGAGCTCTGGACTCAAACTCATTACCATCTTGCTGTAAGGCAGACATGCAAACCACTACACTGAAGTACCCTCCATTATTATTATTCAGTCATTCATTCATTCACTTATTTTCAAAGCCACATAGTCTTAATTAGGGTTGTGAGGAGGGTGGTGCCCATCTCAACTTATCCTGGATGAAGGTGTGATACACCTTGAACAGCTTATTAGGCCATCACAGGGCTACTACTACTGTTATTATTATTATTAGTAGTAGTAGTAGTCGTCGTAGTAGTAGTCGTCGTAGTAGTAGTCGTCGTAGTAGTAGTAGTAGTAGTAGTAGTAGTATAAGCACACTGCAAAGTTTTAGTTAATTTATTTCGTCAAAGTTAAGATTGTTAAGGTTGGTGACTTTTGACATCTTTTATCTACACTCCTTTCCTATTTCAATGCAATTACTTAATAATAAAATTTAGTGTCCAAGTAAAATACTTACATTGGATTGCAAAATATTAGCTGGAATTAAATTGTTTAGTGAATTGCTTAAAAACATGAATTAAAAAAAAAATCATTTATATTAATATTTTTAAGTAGAACAGAAATTCTCTCAGCTTTAGAGGGCCTGAAGGGTTAGTATTTCAGAAAATTAGCTGCTATAGATAATAATATTTTATAATAGAGAAAATTTGATTGTTAACATAATACTGTATGTAGCTAAAGAGTTTTGCATGTCTTAATGATTATGTTTAATATAAATAATCCATCTAAAAAAGAAATGTTTAAGTGAACTATGTGTGTGGTTCTAATTATAGCATCAGCTGTTCCCCATATACTTTACTTATGGAGCGATATAATACACTCACCCACTCTACTTCATCCCCACCTGGATTAATACTCAAGCTGGTAAGTAGTGCACTTATCATTGTGTGGTTACTTTAATTAATATCCTTGTTACGGCCATTGAAAACAAGGAACCAACTTAATTGAGGCTCATAGGTAGCAGTGCAACTGTAACAGAATATTTCCACCTACTCAAGCAGTGTTCCTTTTTTACCAGGAATATTTCTGTTCCAAATCCAGGATCACTTCATTCTCATGCCAGACATTGAAAAGACTCTTTGTTTACAGGCCCGTGCACACCTGGTGGGAGTTAGCTCAGGCTCAGTGCTTCTCCACGCTAAATGGGCAGAGTGGGCATCGAGTCACTTGGCATCTATACCTCTGAGGGTACACTGACTAAATATTGAGGCAACATGTATCTGTTGTTGCTCTGCGTGAAGACTCAGCTTTTGTAGAGATTCTTTCTTGATTGCAGTTTTTATTACATTCAAAAAAGAAAAGTATGCATATATATATATATATATATATATTAGATTGAGATGGTTTGGACATGTACAGAGGTGGGATAGTGAATATATTGGTAGTAAGATGCTCAGGTTGGAACTACCAGGCAGAAGGCCTCGAGGGAGACCAAAGAGAAGATATATGGATGTAGTGAAGGAGGACATGAAGGTAGTTGGAGTAAGAGTAGAAGATGAAGAGGATAGGGTGAGATGGAGGCGAATGCTTTGCTGTGGCGATCCCTGAAAGGGAAAAGCCGAAAGGAAAAGAAGAAGATATATATATATATATATATATATATATATATATATATATATATATATATATATATATATATATATATATAGAGGATTTTCTGAGTAGATCCTTCCGTAGGAGAGTGCTCAATACTTTTTGGTAGAGCAAATAACAAAAATAAAAGGACAGGACAAAGACTTTCTATTGAAACTCCATTTATCACTACAGATCTGTTTCGAGGGGTGGTGAAACCATCCTCTCTCTTCAGGTGATTATAGAAGAATCTATATCTTCTTCTATAATCACCTGAAGAGAGAGGATGGTTTCACCACCCCTCGAAACAGATCTGTAGTGATAAATGGAGTTTCAATAGAAAGTCTTTGTCCTGTCCTTTTATTTTTGTTTTTGGTATATATATATATATATATATATATATATATATATATATATATATATATATATACACACACATGCTTGCATGTACTCAGTCAAAACACATTTGTTGCATATGAATCATTTAAAACTATTTTGGCAGATGTCACTAATTAGAAATGAAAATCAAGCATTAGCTGTTCTAAATATTTTCAAAAAAGAAAACCTAAATATATAATGACAAAATTTTATAGGGTCGGGACATGTCAAACTAGCAACAATCTATCAATCTATCTAGTGCCTGAGTCGTAGAACGACCATTGGCGACCCGCCATGAAGGATAACGCCCTGGTTATCATCTTCATGGAGCTTTTCTTGGCAGGATGAGTGCAGTGGTTTGCCATTGCCTTCTGCACGATGCGAACCTAAGGGCAATTTAGAACGGCCAATTAACCTACTGTGCATGTCTTTGGATTGTGGGAGGAAACCGGAGCACCCAGAGGAAACCCCCCAAGCCTGGGGAAAACATGCAAACTCCACACAGAAACGCCCAGGCTGGAAGTCGAACCCAGGCCTTCTTGCTGTGAGGCGGACGTGCTAACCACTACACCACCGTGCCGCCCTAGCAACAATAAGAATAAATAATTGGTTAATAAATAAATTATTCATTCATTTTTTTAGGCCATTTAATCCTAATTAGACTTGCAGGGAGGCTGGGGCCCATCTCAGATGACTCTGGGCGAAGGCATGGTACAGCTCTCCAAGCCATTGCACGACAAACACTCACCCAACAATCCACATTTACTTTCTGACCGAGGGACAATTTCGAAGCCTACCCTGCATGTTTTTTGCACTGTGGGAGAAAACCAGAGTACAGACACATCCCCGCTTTACGTTCATTCGTTTTACGTATTTTTCAATTTTACGTTTAAAAAAATAAGTCAAATTTTGAGTTTAGCGTGCTCTCTGTAGTATGAGACGTATCTACGTAGTACGCTGATGTAATACGCTACTTCCGCATGACACCGCATCCATTGTTTATGAACAACAGACTGAACGTGCCCTGCTTCTTCCCAGTTCACCGCGTGTTACCCTTGTGTTAATACGTCATCTCTGTGATCTTTGTGTTGTTTGTGGACTTTTGTAACCCTGAGCAAATATGGCTGGTCAGAAACGTAAGCCTACTAGTGATAGTGGTAATCAGAAAAAGCGGCAAGCCATCTCGTTAGAAACGAAGATGGCTATTATCAAGAAAATTGATGCTCATGAGAAACATGTGAATGTTGCACGTTTCTTCCAAATGGCTCCATCGACCATCGGAACCATTTACAAGCAGAAAGATTGCATCACAGAGCATGTTAAAGGTTATATTTGATACTGTATTTGATATTTGATTAGTGAATTTGATTAAGATTTATCTATTTGAAATTATTTTGCTTGAATTTTAATTATTTTAAATTAATGTTGATATTATGGGATATATTTGATATTATTTTACAATGTTATGTTTATAATAATAATTGATTTATGGGTGTTTTATGAGATACGGTAATGGTATTTATGGATATCTAGTACAATATGAATGTCATACGTCACTGGAACGTACAGTAACAACTTGAGTTTTTTTCACCTTACGTTCAGTCGTCCGGAACCGAACAAAACTGTAAGTCGGGGCACGTCTGTAACTGGAGAAAAAACAATGCAAGCACAGGGACAACATGCAAACTCAGAAACATCCCGAGCCCATGAATCAAACCTGGGACTCTCTTGCTGTGAGGTGAACGTGCTAACCACTGCACCATCATGTTGCCTGGTTAATAAAATTGATGGGCTCAGTGTCATAACCTGCTAAGTCCACACATTATGAAAAATGAGGTACAGTATCACATTCTGACAATAAAGGTCTCACTCCATATGCTGAAAATTACTCTACAGTAAACAACTGCGGCTTCTTTGCATTTAAAATCCCAAATCATCTCATAACTAGGACTGAATCATATAATTTGTGTCTGATTATGTAAAGGTTGTTCAAGGAAATTAAATAATTTACATTAGGTTGGCATTTACACCAACTAAACATGATTTTAAAGGGAAACTGCTAAAGTAATAGAAAGTGTAATTTTACAGTATATTGCACATGCACAGATTACATTAATTATTAGTATATACTACACAAGTATTGTATGATTTTATTTGTATAATAATCTCAGAATAATGACATTAGCCACCCCACAAACTTGGAGGAATGTTTGAATCAATACATAAGTACAAATAAGTCATAAAATCTCATTTTAGTATGTGGATTCGGAGATATAAACCTAATTCAAAAATAAATAATAATTAATTAATTATACAGTACTACTGTTTTTTTTCTAGGTCAAACCGTGACGTCAACTTACCATCAATTAATAGGTGGGAATTAGTTAAAAGCAACCAAAACCATCTTATTTGATGAAAGTTTGTAGTTCACTTAATATAAATATAGATATTAATTTTAATGTTATTTTTAGGGTAAAAATATGACATTCGATGGATTTGATATATATTTTGGTTGTGTCTTAAGCAGGTCTTTACAAGTACTGTACCCGGTAATCCACAACAACACCAATGATTTCGTAAGTAATTAAACACATCTATTCATGTCAGTACTTTGGTGTTCATGGTTATTGTGTGCTGTCAGTATACAATCATTCGAATTAGTTAGCTATATAATTCTCCTCAGTGGATCTAAAGAATGGGGAGTTGAAGAAACTTGACCTTCATTAGAAAAGGTGCCGAACACCAATTATCAGGAGCAGCCAAGCTGAGAAGATGAGGGCACCTGCTTCAGCTTTCCCATCATACCCCTGACCTCCAGTTAAATACCCAAACAACTGAAACTAAAGGGACATAGAGGCATCATCTAAAACTAACTTTTTAAGTGTACGTATGGACCTGTTTAGATCTACATGATCTATCTTACTCTTTCTCGGTTACGATTTTATTACTTTTTAAACCTGGCCTTACAATCTTTGTGTATTTCTGCTTTGCCTATTCAGTTCCTTTTAGCCTTATTCTTTTCTTTTTTTTTTATCCTTCCCTTAACTATTTCCACTTTCCCCTGTATCTACCTCTGCCACTTATCCTCGGTCATCCTCAGTGCCAATTCTTCCTCATTAGGAGGTGTTAGAAAGCTGCTGGAGTGAGAAAAGCTTGCTGTCCTCATTAACACTCCAACAAGTAGAGAGTGACGAGAGGCAGTGGAGGGGAAACAATGGCAACACTGTTGGAGGAAAATGAGCCGAGAGGTGGGGAAGGTTTTGTTCTGGCTAAACAAAAGCATTTATTTTGGATGTGTCTAATTGCATTCAGCTTCATCAGCCCCAGGTGCAAAATTGCAACATCCAGGCTTGTCCCTGGCACCTTGGGCTGCAGTCAGCCCTGATTGGACCTACCAGCACCTGATCAAAGCCACTTTGTTTGGGCTGCAAATACTGTTCTTGACAATTCAGCCGTCCTCGATTACTTTCATTGCTCGATGTGGCCAATAATTTCTGCACTGAGACCCAATTGTGTATTAATTCAAGGTGGAGGGATTTAGCTTCACTGTTTTCTGATGCATGAACTGCTCTGGAATAGGTATTTTGAGGAAAAACACAATGTAGAAATACAAATTAGGACTTTGTAATAAATTAGCACTTATCTTAGATGTAGTTGGCACTGATGAAAGCATTCGAAGTATGATTATTAATATGTGCATGTGAATTCTTCAAAAGCAGACTTCATTTTTGGTCTATTGGATTAGGTTGACAATCCAGCTACCAACAGGGGGGCGAACATGGAGAATGACCAGAGCTCAGAATTCAAACCACTGACCCTGAAGCTATGGGAAACTTCTGATGTACTTCAATCCGAATTATTTTATTAGGTTTCTCATAAAATGAATCACTCTTTGAGGATAATAATAATAATAATAATAATAAGAAGAAGAAGAAGAAGAAGAAGAAGAAGAAGAAGAAGAAGAAGAAGAAGAAGAACCTAACAGAGATTCTTGTGAAGGCTAGAGCCCATCCTAGCTGACTCTGGGTAAAGGTGGAGTACATGCTGAACAGCTTAACGGACAATCACAGGTGCATTAATAATAATTATTATTAGTAGTAGTGCAGGTAACTGGGTTATCAAAGGCTGGCCATGTCTCACACTGTCTATGGTGTGAGGTTCATGTAAAAGAACCATTGCTGACTTTCGACAAGAGTCGCTGCAAAGCCGTCAGCGTGTTTCTGCCCCTTGCTAAGGGTTGTGTCAGGAAGGGCATTTGACGTAAAAACCGATGCCAAATCAAACATGCGATGATTATGCGTAATTGTAACTGTAGTAGTAGTCATAGTATACATACGGTAGTTATTGCTTTCTGAGAGAAAAACTTTAATAGACTCCCTTAATCAATACTCACCTTATAGGAGCTACACACCAAGGGCGAAGCAAACACACACCTACTCTTTCTCACTATCAGTGGCTTCCTGTATCATCAAGTTTACATTATGCCTTTTTATCATGTCTATCCTTACTTATGAAATGGGGTGGCATGTCAGGTTAAGAACCAGGGAACCAATGCCTACAAGTGTGTGCTCACTGTTTACGTGTGTGTGTGTGTGTGTGTGTGTGTGTGTGTGTGTGTGTGTGTGTGTGTGTGTGTGTGTGCTCACTTTGGGTGGGGTAAATCCAGAAGAAATAATTAATAGAGTATATCCAAAAATGGCTATTGTTACATCAACATCAACAGTCAGTGCACAGTGTACAAGGAAATTTGGGCTGCATTTCTTTTTATATCAACAGGAAATAGGTTTGATGGTGGCGGTGATGACGATGGAAATATTTTCATGATAATGAATCATGTGATCAAGTTGTTAAAGCTTTGCATGGGTAAACTGAACAAAAAAAAAAACCCTGAAACTTAATCAAAGAGGAAAGATATTTTTTTTCTTCTTTTTTTTTGAGCTTTGTGAGATATTTAACAAAAATTAAAAAAACAAAAAGTTAGTAGAATTAATCGTGGAGTTTGTTCATATTTTGATGCCTTTTTACAGTTTATTCTGATTCTTTACTTTGAGATTTAAAAAAAACATGCTGTCTTTAATCACTAATTTATTTCTACATTTTAGGCCTAGCATTAAAGTTATATCAGATGTCTTAAAAAACTGAATGTCGTTCTAAATTTTCCATTTATTATTATTCTTGTTATTATTATTATTATTGTTGTTGTTGTTGTTGTTGCTGTTATTGTAGTAACACCACTTGCCAATTCAGCAACCCTAATCAGGAGTGCTGTGTTTGATAGATAGTTCAACTAATAGTCTTAATCTTGAAGTGCTCTATGGCAATAATCTTGATCTACTAGTCTTTGTACTTTAATCGATGTAATTTGATTTGGCATTGTTGTCTTTACATTTTCTGAATGCACTGATTTATCTCTTTTTGGACACCGATTGCTTTTCCATCACCATAAGAAACACCAAGAAATAAAAATATTAACAAAGTATGAATTGAATTGTCATAGCATTGCATAACTGAAATTTCACAATGACTGCAAAACAGCATTACAACAAAACTCAATGAAATGAAATTAATTATTAACTCAATTCAGTTTGTGTACACGAATAATGAATGTGATATCAATGCACATTTTACTGTCAATTGTCTTCTTCATGAAATTCATGGACATTAAAATTCTAAATAAATCCCATTGCTGAATCGTCTCACATTGCAAGTCTTATTCTAAGTGATTAAATAACAGTGAAACCGAATAATATCTTTATTTCACAGAAACAAAGAAATCATTTTTATTTACTAATCTTTATGAATAAGGGCAGTGGTGGTCTAGTGGTTAGGACGCAGGATCGCTGATCCTAAGGTTGGGGGTTCGAATCCCCACAAGGTTGTCACTGTCCCCCCCCAGTGCGACTAACTGGGTTATTAAAGGTTGGCCATGTCTCTCACTGTCTATGGTGAGAGGCATGTAAAAGAAATATTGCTGACTTTCATAAAGAGTAGGCTGCAATGCTGTCAGCGTGTTTCTATGACCTGGAGAGGGATGGGCTCCGCCAGGCCAAATCAGCCCAAGTCTCGCCATGAAGGCGCCCCAACGACATCCTCAGGACGTGAAGGGAATCTTTATGAATGCATCTTTTACATTTAATATATGCAATATTAAGTATGTTGTGTGTAATATATATATATGTGTGTGTGTGTGTGTGTGTGTGTGTGTGTGTGTGTGTGTGTGTATATATATATACGTATATATATATATATATATATATATATATATATATATATATATATATATATATATATATATTATAACCACATATAACCACAGAGTACAGAATAAATATTAAGAATGTACTGGAATTAGTTTAATAATTCAAAAACAAGATGGTCTATAAACAACAACTTGTATGAAATATGTTTTGCTTTTTGTATGAATTATGTTTTGGATGCAGGATTGTGGACATATCAACATATAAAATGTTGAGCTCAACCAGTTAAGCATGTCCATGGAATTTGGTAAGAGTAAAAGATTTTAAACTAATGTTTTTAATGTCTTAATCTTATTTTATTGATTTTTTTTTATTTTTATTTATTATTATTTTTTTTTTTTTGGAAACAGCAGGAAGGAATTGGCCTGTCAGTCCAGAAATGATAGCACAACTGTCAGGGAATTGAATTTGCAGAAAGTTATAATGATTTGATTTCTGAGATTTGGGGTTTGTTGACACTTTGTTTGATAAATATGCTCTTTTTTTCATGTGACTTTTATTTTCACATAAACATATACATTTAATCACGTGGGTTCCGTTTTTGGTTTTTCATTTATTTCTCCAGTTCCTTTTCACATTTGATTCGGCGTATGTCTCCTGTTCCAGGAAATAACATCATAACATCATGACCTTTAACCTGTTGTTGTTGTTGTTGTTGTTTCTTCCGTCGTAGACTCAGTACCGTGTGAGGCTGAGACAGCTGTGCGTGTTCTTCTCCTTCACGGTTTGGAGTTCATGGTTTCAGACCTGAGTTTGAACTCGCGCGCACCTGACCGTGTGTTCTCATTAAATCACACTTTTCACGCATTCAGAGCGAAACCCCGGTTCTCGGAAACGGCTGTTGTGATTATGAAGTTTCTTGTATTTTTCATGTTTCTCGCGCTGATTAAAAGGAAAGGTCGGGGAGTGTGATTTCTCATGGAAAGAGGAGGGGCGGAGTGCGCGCACACGGAGAGGGGAGGAGCTTCACACAGCGCGTATAAATACACACTCTCACTCACTCACAGAAGGTGCACATGCTCTATCACACACCTACAACTTATACACACACACACACACACACACACACACTCCTCACACACACACTCACTCACACACACATACACCCACACTCCTCACACACACACACACACACACACACACACACACACTCTCTCTCTCTCTTGCTCTCTCTCTCTCTCTCTCTCACACACACACACACACACACACACTCTCTCTCTCTCTCTCTCTCTCTCTCTCACACACACACACTTTCTCAGTTATTCTCTCTCTCTCTCTCTCTCTCTCTCACACACACACACACACACTTTCTCAGTTATTCTTTCTCTCTCTCTCTCACACACACACACACACACACACACACACACTCTCTCTCTCTCTCTCTCTCTCTCTCTCAATTATTCTCTCTCTCTCTCACACACGTCTGTACGGATCGGCTCCTCAGTCATGGCACAGAACGGGATTACAGAGAATGGAGAGGCGCAGAATGTCAGTTTACCACAACCTCAAAAGATTTCAGAAATCAAGCACACCAAGGTAAAAGTGCCGAATACATATTTTTGTAAAATAAATAGGCTATATTTACACATCAGGAGATGTTAGATAATGAGAATATCTGTTGTGCGTAATGCACTGTATATTTTCTTGTTCTGACATTAAGATATTCACTGAGTTCTAATGCAGTATGTCTTATAAATGTGTTCCTAACAATGTTTATAACCTGGAAAAGTGTGCATAAGTAAACAAAAACGATAAAACAATTTGTCTCCATGTTGCAGCTTTTTATCAATAATGAGTGGCACTGTTCTGTAAAAGGAAAGACCTTTCCTACATTCAACCCTGCAACAGGTGTGAAGCTGTGTGATGTACAAGAGGCTGAGAAAGTAAGCGGTTAGATTTTATCACAGTTATCATCACAGCTTTGTTGGCTTTTTTCAGTACATAGAGCACAGCATAGAGTTTACCATACCAATTACATTCTGGCTGCTTCATAACATGAGCATGAGCATAACATATATATATACACACACATATGGGGCAGTGGTGGTCTAGTGGTATAGGGTGCTGGATCGCTGATCCAAAGGTTGGGGGTTCAAGTCCCACTCTTCATAAGGTTGTCACTGTCCCCCCAGTGCAACTAACTGGGTTATCAAAGGCGAGCCATGTCTGTCACTGTCTATGGTGTGAGGCATGTAAAAGAACCATTGCTGACTTTCGTAAAGAGTAGCTGCAAAGCCGTCAGCGTGTTTCTGTCCCTTGCTAAAGGGTTGTGACAGGAAGGGCATCCGACGTAAAAACCTCTGCCAAATCAAACGTGCAAATCAGATTATTCGCTGTGGCGACCCCCGAGTAAAAGGGAAAAAGCCGAAAGAAAGAAAAAATATAATATATATATAATACAAAAAATGAAAAAGATAGATATTTTTTTTCTTTCTTTTTTTGTATTATTTTTTTCACTTTTTTTTACTTAAATAGAGATACACATCTAATGTGGTTGAAGAATGCAGTGTTTATTGATTTAGTGTTTATTGATTTAGTGTTTATTGAATCTGTAACCTCTACCACTGCAAGAGATCATTCAACATCTTAATACAGCAAATTAGTGCTGTGGTGTTAATTTATCACTTTAATTTAGTGCTGTTTTACTGCAATGGTCATTAATTAAAAAATTCATTCGAGACTATATTTTAACACACCATTATAATTTCCAGCTCAACACAGTGGGAGTTACATCAACACTACACTCCAGATGCTAGTATAACACTATATGAGCTTTAGAGTTACCCTCATTGTAAACACAATAATTTCACCACCATTTACCATCCTGTTGATTCACTCGGTTTAAGGTATCAACTCAGCACTGCTAATTTAAAATGCTAAGTTTTAACCGATCTGTCTCCACACTTTAAGAGTTTCTTTAAGATTGCAGACATATTTTAAATCTATTTAACAGTGACATAAAGTTTTAACTCAACTCAAACTGCAGTAGTGTTAATTCAACACGATTAAGTTATGGTAAAAGCGTAAGGTGAAGTCTGGGATTCTTCGCCCGAGCTTACTGGCTCATCAGGCCAGAGCTTCTCCCCGGTTTCTTTAGCGGGAAACAACTCGAAATTTAACTCCTCTTGGACGAAATGCTAATCTATTACAGGTTATCTTCCAAGTATTTTTACTTTTACTTATTTATATTACTGGGTCTTAGCATGGTGGGACGTCTGACAGGGATTTAACGACACAACCTCTCGATCATGAGCCCAACACCCGAACCACTTCACCACCAACCTCACTCGTTAATCCACTGCTGAATTCTCAAATGTAAGCTTTAATATATCATGCCTTTAAACACATTTTTAAAACTGTCAAAGTTTCTTTATCACAGAGAATGCTCTATAATGCTATATAAGATGCAGCAATGATTCAAACCTCTCTTCTTCTTCTTCTTTTCCTTTTGGCTTTTTCCCTTTTCTATGCGAATCACAAGAAAGAATCAGGGGTCGCCACAGCGAATCATCTAATTCGCACATTTGATTTGGCATAGGTTTTTACGTCGGATGTGGTGTAGTGATGGTGTAGTGGTTAGGGTGCTGTGCTCATGATTGGGAGGTTGTGAGTTCAAATCCCACTGAGACCTTCACTGTGCTAAGACCCCTGGGCAAGGTCTCAACCACAAGTGTGCCTCTGTTCACCCAGCAGTATAAATGGGTACCAGTAAAATATACTGGGAAGTTAACCTGCGATGGACTCGCGTCCCATCCAGGAGGAATTGAACTCCTGTTCGCTTCACGCTACGGAAACCGAGGATAAGCACCGGCCTGATGAGCCACTAGGCTCGGGTGTAAAAACCCAACAGACTTTACCTACCTTTACGTCGGATGCCCTTCCTGACACAACCCTTTTCGCAAGGGACAGAAACACGCTGACGGCTTTGCAGCTACTCAGTTAGCTGCACTAGGGGGGACAGTGACAACCTTGTGGGCACTCGAACCCCCAACCTTAGGATCAGCGATCCTGCGCCCTATACACTAATTCAACACTATTACCTCAGGACTGTACATCTTAACTCATCACGATAAATGCTAGCTCAGCACTGTGTCATTTCTGTCAACACTGCAGACTGGTAGAATGCTGCAGTGTTAATTCAACACTATTAAAAGTAATAAGTGTTAAATTAGCAAGTCAAGGTGGCACCTTGGATCGCTGATCCGAGAGTGGGGGTTCGAGTCCCACTCTCCACAAGGTTGTCTCCCCCTCCCCAGTGCAGATAACTGGGTTATCAAAGACCAGCCATGTCTGTCACTGTCTATGGTGAGAGGTTCATGTAAAAGAACCATTGCTGACTTTCGTAAAGAGGAGCTGCAAAGCAGTCAGCGTGTTTCTGTCCCTTGCTAAAAGGTTGTGTCAGGAAGGGCATCCGATGTAAAAACCTATGCCAAATCAAATGTGCAAATCAGATGATTCGCTGTGGCAACCTCTGAAAAAGGGGAAAAGCCGAAAGGAAAAGAAGAAAGAAGACTGTCAATAATATTTCAACTCTATAGATGCTATTTACCAATATATATAATAGACATAGTGCCTGGCAAGCCATCCATGATATACTCTGCCTTCCCCCAGAGTTAGCCAAGATGGGCACCAGCCTGCTCGTGATCCTAATTCAGATTAAGTGGTTATGAAAAAGTATGAATAGATGTAGTGATTTGGAAATGCTTTTAATAATCTGCATGTCTTAATTAAGCACTGTGAATTCAAGACTATTATTTAATCCCATTATACTGCAAATATTAGCTCATGCTGTTGGAGGTCCTTCACTAAAGATTCTGTAATTATTGCCTTCAGCCTCAACACCTGACTTCCAGAATTTTCACTTTTCAGTAGGGCTCCAGAGAGGAAAGAAAGCTTTCCTAGTCTCAGATCTCCCTTACTGATGGGGCTGAAGTGTCAGCAGGTTGACAGGGAAAGGTGAACGCTTTCTGTATGATTATTGTTATTTTCAATAAAAAATTAAATATCAAATGGACTTTTTTTTAAATATGTAAAATTAGGTTTGCAGTGGTGGTCTAGTGGTATAGGGTGCTGGATCGCTGACCCTAAGGTTGGGGGCTCGAGTCCCACTCTCCACAAGCTTGTCACTGTCCCGCCCAGTGCAGCTAACTGGGTTATCAAAGGCGGGCCATGTCTCTCACTGTCCATGGTGAGAGGTTCATGTAAAAGAACCATTGCTGACTTTCGTAAAGAGTAGCTGCAAATCCGTCAGCGTGTTTCTGTCCCTTGCTGAAGGGTTGTGACAGGAAGGGCATCCGACGTAAAAACCGACGCCAAATCAAACATGCGAATCAGTCGCTGTGGCGACCCCTGATAAAGGGAAAAGCCGAAAAGAAATCTCTCTCTCTCTCTCTCTCTCTCTCTCTCTCTCTCTCTCTCTCTCTCTCTTGCTCGCTCGCTATATAAATTGATTTTGTGTTAGTGCAATTCTTTTGGAACCGGCCTGTCCTTTATGTATTGTTTAATCTTTTGTGGTTGGATTTTTCTTTTGTTTGTTTCATTGATTTTTTTTTTTTTCAGTAAAATTATGAAAACGCTGTTCAGGTTTATTACAACAGGTTTATTGTTTTTAGTGCAGTACTATTTAATTTGGCACCATTTAACAGCTGTGGGTATTATTTCAGCAGTGTTAATTCAAGATTATGAGTTTCAACCCATCAATGTGATGATAATGGATAGTGTTAATTTAACACTCTTTTTAAGTAATGGTGTTAAAACCTTATTAATATTAGGTGAACACTGTATGAGTTCCAACACCACATGAATCACTGCAGAAATTGAACATATTCCATTTTCATATTCATTCTATAAAACAAACGTAGCAGTTTGAGTAGCATCCGAACTTTACACCAACTTTTTATAGGTTTGGACTTCTTATATCTATAATGGCTACCAAAGCGGCTCAGTTCTGGATCGACTTAATGAATGAAACATGAGTCTTTTTGGATGAGTCCATTTTTTGTAATGAAGTTGTAATGTGAAGGCTCTGTGTTCTCAGGCTGATGTAGACAAAGCAGTGGAGGCGGCGAGAGAGGCGTTAAAGCCGGGCTCAGCATGGAGGAGGATGGATGCGTCGAGCCGGGGCTGCTTACTGAATGCGCTGGCTGACCTGCTGGAGAGGGAGCACAGTCTGCTCGCTGTGAGTGCAAACAGTAGTTCGCTTCCCCCTGGCGCTGCTTAACATGCCTGTCTGAGCGCGTCTGTCACACACTGCCACAGGTGTCAGGGGCTCACTGCAAAAAAAAAAGGTCCCAGCTTTGAAAAGAACGAGCTACAAGCAAAAAAACGCACAGTCATAAAGATTCAATGGCAGATTTCAAAACGTTATATTCTTCTTTCATACCCAAAGCGTTAGTTTAAATGAAGTCACTTCAGGTGGTCAAACAAACACCGTTAGCATTTACTGACAGTTAAAGGTTAGTTGTACTCAGACGTGTTTGTTAACTGAGCTTAAATTTGGGATTTTTATTATTAATTTCCTTAATTGGGCCAAGTCCATTGATTCTATAAATAATATGTATTGTTATACTCGTATTAGAAAAACATCTACGCATCTTTGGTACTCAGAGTACCCAAGGAACACTGGGTACGAGGTGGGAACACATACAAGTTCCAACAGCAGTCCGTTTTAGAGCACAAATGCACACTTTCAGATACGTATTCATATGTATAGCTAATTCACCTCGCACTTTTTTAAATGGTAAGAAAGCAAAGAAAACATGAAGGAAACCCATCGCGATGTAATGAGAAGATGCAAAACTCAAGACCAGACTGACAAAGTCCTGAGCTCAGGATTTACTGATAGGAACAGCTGAAGTAATAAAAATATTTAAAGTATATCATCTATAAGTTATGTCGCTTTTTGTTCGCTACTGAATTCTGAGAGTCATCCATTTAAAAGTCTATAATTCCACAGAAGGCTCCTATTCAACATGTCAAATAGCCAGTTGGCATTTTACGTCATTCTCTTTTAACTGTTATGAGGTTAAAAGCAATCACATATTCAAAAATGAAACCCACATGTTTTTTCCCCTTCTACCAAAAGTATATTTTGACGGCCAAGAATGGTTTGGTGTCTGACATGTTGATTCAGTTTTTCTCTGAAGCACAATATACTCGAGGAGACATATTTTATTTATAGCTGTATTAGTCTTACAGCTCGAGTCCGAAGCCAAAAGAGCTAACTTAGGACCCCAAACATAACTTGGCCGATCAGCTATATTTGGCGTAAGGAGGAAATTATGTAAACGTCATTTTTGGCTCAACTATTTCTTTGAGCTTTGTCATATGGAGATTCTTATTTTAATTTTTTTTTCTGTGTGTTTAGATTTTTTTAAATTATGTCCAAGTTTTTAAAGCTTAGTGTAACTGTTGTTCCGAAAGAAAGCAGCCAATTTCAAATTTACAATGGCATTGGCAGAAAAACATGATGACATCATAGGGTAATTTTGTGTTCCCTCCTTACACACATTAAAGTGCACATCAAGTTTTTAATCTTTATGTATACAATATTATTATATTTATAATTTTGACTTAATTTGCACTGCCAAGTTGAATTAAATTAGAGTATGCACTTGGGAATGAAGTTTTGCAGCTGGGAGAGAGGTAGTATTACCAGAATGCATGCAAATGGCAAATATGCCTTCAAACCATCCTGCCATAGAGCGAACTACAAAATTCCAGTTACTTTCCAGGGAAAAAATTAATAGTCCAAATTGATTACAGGTCTCTTTCTTTTTTGTTGAAATATCACCAGTCCCCTGTATACTAAGGATCAAATTTAAAACAATTCTATCACTTGAGTTTAATCAACAGTTTACCAATTCAGTATCATTTTTGCAGATATTGTACATATACACAATATTACAACTTGCAAATTTTGCTTTAAAAAATAAATTAAATAAAATAATTTAAAAAACCTCACAGATTGATTAAGCCAGCTTGCATACTGTTTCCTTAAGTGTTTATCTCTTGGAGAAAAAAAACCCCATACATATTACAGGAATATAAATAATGGTGCTCTATAGTCTACAGTTATGTTTATATTCTTGTTTTTAGCTGACAAAATTGAAACTTGGTCTTCTGCTTTTGTAGCCCATCTGCCATTAGGTTCAACATGTTGCACATTCTGATTTGCTTTTCTGTGGAACACGGTTGTAAACAGTGCTTATTTGAGGTACTGTAGCCTTCTCGCCTTCTTGAAACAGCTCTGCCACTCTGACCTCTCTCATGAACAGGGCATTTACACACACACACAACTTCTACTCATCTCTGCACATTTATTTATTCATTTATTTATTCATCCATCTATTCATTCATTTTCTGAACCACTTAATCCTAATTAGGGTTGTGGGGAAGCTGGTGCCCATCTCAGCCGACGCTGAATGAGGGCGGGGTAAACCCTGAACATCTCCCCAGGGATTATTTATTTATTTATTTATTTAAAAAAAATTCTTTCTTTCTGGTTTTCACTTTTTTGTCACCAGTTTGTATCAACTGTCGTGTGTGAAAATCACAGTGGATGATCATGGATAACTACACAAAATCACAGGGTGTTTGCATTAAAATGCAAAATTTTGCAAAAAAAATTTTGCAAAATTTGCATTAAAATGCACACAGGTGTTTGCATTAAAATGTCCAGTGAGTGTATTGAAAAAACAGTTATAAATTTAGACAGCACACAGCAACCTCAGTGCTGATGAAAAATGTTTAGTCATCCATTCATCGTTAATGATACACTTTTCCAGAATAACAGCTCTCATGAGGAAAAGTTCTGCCAGTTATGCCGATGGCAGTTATTGTTCTCCATGTCAAGGCTTCAATTTATTATAAAATGTTATTTAATTTCTAAACTCTTGATCCCAGAGCATATTAAAATCTTGGATTTTCTGTCATATTCAGTATAAAATTTTTCACTTATTAGCAGCTGCTCAGCACATTGCATTTACAGTACTTCTGTGGAATTTTTTTACCTGCAGTCCTGTCTTCATACCTGCATCTTGCAAAACTATGATGTGGAAATCTGACATAGTTACAAGAGTCAAGTTTATACTGGGGTGTCAAACTTGTGCCACAAAGGGCCATGTGGCTGCAGGTTTTTGTTTCAACCAAGCAGGAGCACACCTGAGGTGGCGCCATATAATCAACTCATCTGAGTCTTCAGGCAGCTGATTGGTCAATCTATGTGCTCTGTACAGAGACTGACCAAATCGACTGCCTGAACATTCAGATCAGTTGATTAACTGAGCCAAGTCAGGTGTGTTGCTGCTCGGTTGAAACAAAAACCTGCAGCCACATGGCCCTTTGTGGCACGAGTTTGACACCCCTGAAGAGACTCTGGCGCCACAAAAACATTGTTTTTATATATCCATTGCAAGTATAGTGGAACTACGGTATGAAAACCATTCATTAGTTCATTCACTCATTAATTTAGTGGCTGAACAGCTCGGTCCTACTAAGGTCATGGGGAGCCTGGATCTCACTTGATTCTGCACAAGGGCACCATGGATAGCTCACCAGTCTATCACAGGGCCAACACACCCAACAATTTCCACTCACATCTCTGGGCAAATTGGAATAGCCAACTAGCCGACTCTTTGGACTGTGTGAAGAAACTGGACTATCTGGAGGAAATCCA
>CM045737.1:29649847-29772347 GCA_024760905.1 Plotosus lineatus | reverse complement strand
TTCACTGGATTGTTTTTGCTTGCTGTTTAAAACTTGCAGAAATTGAGTTAATAGACTCAGTGCTTTCCTGCTGGTACGATATATTAAATAGCATGCTTGGACTGCATGTATGGTTTAATTGTTTGTTTAATGGATATTTTAGCGTTTTATGTATAGTTATAAGTATAAAAATGTGCACCCTCCATAGATTTTCACCAGAAAAATGTTATGACTGCTATTAGTATCCATCCCTGCAGACAGAGTCATAATTAAGCAGTTAATCAGACTTTATCGGTGGAACCACAGAAACAGGAAGAGAATTTATCAAGTCTTTAAACTGATATAAATTGATCATACTGAATTACCAATTAGAGAGTTACCCAAAAATATCCCCTCAAAATATCTGCTATATATTATATAAACACAATTAAAAAAAAAAAAAAAAAAAAAAAAAATATATATATATATATATATATATATATATATATATATATATATAGTGTGTTCTATCTAAAAATGGCCAATATATATATATATATATATATATATATATAATATAAACATTTGATAACAATGTTCAATTTCTGTGTAATACAATTTTTAAATAGTGAATGATGCACTAAGTGAGTTTCCTTGTTAGAATTCAAAAAATTGTACACAGATTCAACTCTACTTAATCACATTTAATTTTTGCTACCCAATATAAATTGGTACAGGAAAAAATGAAGGTTAATGAGCCACATACAGCAATATCATGGATAAAAAGGAGAGACAGTCAAAGACTACCATGATGACACCTCCTCACCTTTTCACTGTGGGTATCTCAAGAAGAGGAAGTGTGAAGTCTTACATGGCCTTTTCCAAGTTATGTACTTAAGAGAAACTACAGACTAGAGGCAATGTGATAAAATATCATCTCTGACTGAATAGTTGACTCCTGAGAAAAAGGTTTGGTGACAAATACTGTAGTACAACAGAACCTGCAGCAATTTCCAGTTTGAGCTTCTCACACACTTTATTTTTCTGTAAAAATGAACATAATGCACACTGCATGTGGTAACGACCAGGCCTGTGTGTTTTTCAGATTTTATATGACATTATATGCTGCTAACCTTACTCACTACTAATTTCATTTTCTTGCCAGATGATAACTTCTTGTGCTTCACCAAACATGAACCAGTTGGTGTATGTGGAGCAATCATTCCAGTAAGTATATGAGTTTCTCCTCTTTATGACTGTTAAATAGGATGTTATGCTGAACCAGACATGATTATATCTGTGCATGACAAGAGGAAACTTGAAGTGATGCATAAGAGTGAATATGGTTAGGTAAAATAAAAGGTCTTAATGGAAGCATAGTGTGACACCATTCTTGGGGTAATGATATTTCATACAGATGCTCTATAGATTATTATTTAAATAATGCAGTTTGATGAATCCTTGATGAATATATCTTGACTAGGGATGAATCCTTAGTATATCAGGAAACAAAGCAGAAAATAGTAAAACCTAATAAATAAATAAATAAACAAACACATAAGCAAATTTTATAACACATATTAAAAAGTATTCTTATTACGATATGCCACAGTGTATTCTCTGTGCGTGACTCCATTTTTACAATCTCATACCAATAAAGGGGTTTGAATTTGCTCATAGTAAGTGGTAGTAGTTTTGTTTTGAATTACGAATTACACCAATTGACTTAAATAGCTTGTGTTAACCTATATTCATAAAAGAAAGAAACATAGATTTGAGGAGTGAATGCGTAACACCGTACAGGTAGTAACTCGATCTTAGGATTAAATTATGAACCCTGGAGCTGTAAGGCGGAAACTCTCCCGCCACTGTGCCGCCTCGATTATCTTACATTGTGTACAAAGTTTAATGTTGTCAGTACTTATATTACCATCATTAATGGTTGTTTATATAGGTTAGTTATCAATATGTACAGTTTTTTCCTAATTATTGCATATATTTATTTGTTATTATTATAGTTGGAAGGATTACTTCTGGTATTCTTTATTGTAAAGTCTTACTATGAGTGTTGATGATAATTCTGATAGTAATGTAATTGTTATAGATTGAACACTGATTTGTAAGCAAATTGTAAAAGCATACAAATCTTATTTCATAACCGGTCAAAAGAAGCTATTTCAAATACTTCTGAGAACTCTCTCTCTCTCTCTCTCTCTCTCTCTCTCTCTCTCTCTCTCTCTCTCTCTCTCTCTATTTTTCTGTGTGTGTGTGTGTGTGTGTGTGTGTGTGTGTGTGTGTGTCTATATCTGGGCGTTTCCTAGACTGATGTGTAACTGAATCTATGCAGGCGTTGGCTATAGGAGACAATGCCACTGTATGCACACGCCATCAGAAATAGTTCATGATAAATTATTATGGCACTATATATTACGTACACATACTTACATCATATCGTTGTTATTCACAAAACCATTGTTGCAGCCCATAACACAATTATGTTGCTTATTATGTATATATATTATGTATTATATTTAAGATTTGGAGTGATCATGTGCCATTCACTATGGCTATGAAACAAGATGCCACCCATTCACTAGCAATTTGATCTTAATCTTGAATTCTACAAAACTTAATCCCAACCATGTCCACATTTCTCATAGCATGGATCTGGAATGTTTTTTTTCTACTGAGGAAATCTCTGTATCTATGACAACATCCATCATTGCTTAGGATAATAATTAGCAAATGTGGTTGGAGTAATGAGAGATTTTTTTTCCCCCTTTGAGTGACTCAGATACTGATCTACTGTATATATCATGTTTCTTTCTTTGATGGTGAAAGGGGGGAAAAATCTCATCTTATTTAAATTTGAAGTTTTGAAAGAGATGGATGGAGATATCTTCTTCCAAAAAAGTTCAGGGAAATTTGCATTAGACATGAGAGATTGAATCATAAATCTGTATGGGTGATTACTGAGAGCTCGACTGGCACACAAGCAATGTGACTCACAAAGAAAGAAAAAAACAGGAAGTGCTGTCCAAACTGCAATCCAAAATTTCAGTGACTTCATCCCATGCTAAAGAGAGCTAACGAGTTTAAACAATGATCAAGAAACAAGAATTTTATGACCGTATGCATACGAGTCGCGGAGCTAAGTTGTTTTGCCCACCGTGTTCCTCACCCCCGTGTGAACATTCTGCCTGGAATGTTTTCATGATTTCTAGAATTACCAGCGTTCTCAACGATGTCTTTTTTCCTGTGACAGACATTTAGAGAGCTAATCTGCATTGAGACATCAAACAAGTCAGGATGTGGCTATCAGTTACACATTGTCTGTGGCTTTCCACAGGATTAGAAGTAAATGATCTAGTACAATCATCACCTTGTTGGTCGTTTCATACATAAAATGGATTCAAACAAATCGATGATATGCAGAATTCTAACTTTTTGTTTATTATTGTCTGGTTTTTATAGTGGAATTTTCCTCTACTCATGTTTATGTGGAAGATCGCTCCAGCTCTGTGCTGTGGAAATACAGTAGTCATTAAACCATCTGAGGAGACGCCGCTGACGGCCCTCCATGTTGGCGCGCTCATCAAGGAGGTTGGATTGAAATCATTTGGAATCATTACAGTAATTAATGGACTAGAAGAATGTTTAAGCAAATAAAGTAATTATATATGTGATTTTCATTGTTCTAACTATCATGATTACAGTATTTACTTAATGTACAGTCATGGTTTATAAATGATTAAAATATTATATTCATTCAAATAAACATTGGATTACAGAATAATAACTAAATTTTACTAAATTATAGTTATTTTTAAACTAAAATTATCTCAAATTAATAAATGTAATAACTTACTAGACTGCATAGCCTGTTTCTGCCCTGTGATGGCCTGGCGATCTGTCCAAGGTGTACTCTGCCTTCACCCAGAGTCAGCTGAGAAGGGCACCAGCCTCCCACGAACCTAATTAGGATCAAATTATTCAGAAAATGACTGAATGAATAGTTTACTATTACTTAGTACATAATATTTTAATTAATAACTGAAGTACGTAATTGAATAAATGTTTTGCTTTTCACTCGTCCCTGAAGAGGGATTGTACAATAATCACTATATTAATAATAAAATATTAATAATCAGTAGAATTTAGACTGTGAATTGGAGTTGAGATTTAGGCTATTCTATAGTTTATAAGCTTTTCACTACTTTATCATACGTATTGTTATTTTTCATCTGAATGTTTATCAGTTGTAAATGGTAACAATGTCTAAAACTTCAGGACCAACATTTTATCTTTGTGTTTAATCGTACAGGCGAGCTTTTATTTGCTGTCATGAATTTGAATTGCATGAATGAGACGGCTTCAAAGGGAGACGCTTCTTTGTGTGCATTATTTTTTCGAAACTGGCAAGCCGTGACTTGTCAAGTGTGTCATTTGTTTTGACCTTTTATACCATCAAGTGAAGCCTATTAATCAGTTTACCGGTAGTCTTGGCATCTGTAGAAAATCCCCAACTTCATATAATTAAGGATTTGAGCTTTCCTAATAATGTTTACGAAAACCCTTGGAGTGGATATTTTTTTGCTTTTTTGCAGGCAGGCTTTCCTCCTGGAGTGGTGAATATTGTTCCAGGTTTTGGCCCAACAGCAGGGGCAGCCATTGCCAGCCACATGGGTATTGACAAAGTGGCCTTCACTGGCTCCATAGAGGTACAAAGTCTTTAGTTATTAAAGAGATTATATTGGAATGTTTAAAAACTAATTATTAGAGTGAAAAGTGTTCAACAAGGTTTGTTTTGTTGTAAAATCGGCTCTGCCTGGAACCTTTCAAACAAACACTGTTGAAACTTTTTAATTCACGCTTTTAGGAGTTCCCATCAAGTGAACAAAAAAATGCTCTGTGCTCAACAATTTACAATAAATAATTCAAGTATGATCACATGTTTATCAGTGTTATCGTACATTTTTCAAAGCCTAATTATTTGTTTGGTCAAAACCAACAGACTCGATAGGACAAAAAAAACAAACAGATAGGTCTGTTTATCAAAGCCATCCCATAATAGATTTAAAAGGCAAAAACTATTTTCATATATTGCCATGTATTACATATATTTCCAATAATTTCATATATTTTTCCATATAAATTTACATAACCTTTATACAGTCAAACCATAAAGGACCTCAGTTTGAATCACAAGCTCCTGACCTCATTCCAGTCTTCCCTCCAGGGTTTTTTATGCATCTACAAAATCAAACAACCATATAATGACGTCAGCATTAGCGTTGACTTAAAGCGCTCTTGATTGTCTACTGTCTTTGTGCTCAGGTGGGTCAGCTGATCAAAGAGGCGGCGGCAAAGAGCAACCTGAAAAGAGTGACTCTGGAACTGGGAGGAAAGAACCCATGCATTGTGTTTGCTGACTCAGACCGTGAGTGATGTGGTTTTTATGGCCCTTTGCTTAAACAAAGGCAATGAGCAGATGAAAAATAAAGAAAAAAATAAAAATTTAAGTGTCTGATTGCAAGAGGCATATTTAAGGGTTCTGGTAAAAACAAAAACTAACCTCAGTCCCTAAAAATGAATAACAAGTTGAAAGAGAATGGGAAAATCCAACCAATGATGTATTGAGATATTCTCAGGTGTATTTAAATAGAATTAACAGTAAAAAAGCTCAGTTTATTATTCAGTTACCCGTTTAAAAGCATATCATTGGTGTACAAAATGGGTTTCAGAACATGCAATAAATATCTGAAAAGGTTTCCAGTATGAAGCTTCAAAAAATGAAAGCTATTATTCCCATTCATTTTAATTAGTAATCTTTTTTATTAGATTATTAGTTTATTTTAATTGGCCTTTTTAATAACACGTCCTGTTTCTTTTCCTATTATTAGGGTTGCTAGTTGTCATCGTGCTGAGGCAGGTGGAGTATCTGATCCCCTGTTCTTTAACAGTTTGCCCAAAAAATTGCTTTGACTCTGTGACTATACAAGTCAAGTGACGATCACAATAGATCAGCTCAGTGAAGACACAGCTCTACTGATCTCTGTAGAAAACTGCAGGGAGAAGTGGTACTTTTAAGTCTCTTGGGTGGCACAGCGGCGGAGTGAGTATCATGTCTGCCTCACAGTGAGAAAGTTCTGGGTTCAATTCCTTGGCTTCAGCCAAGTACCAGGTCAACAAAAAGACTGCACTGCACTATCACCTCTCACAGCACATCATGCACTTTAATTCATTCATGAATGCTTAAACCAAACTTTTGTTAATCTCTGCACTAGGCTGCCAATTTGCACCATTACAGTGTTCTTCTTTTCCTTTCGGCTGTTCCCTTTCAGGGGTCGCCACAGCGAATCATCTGCCTCCATCTTTACAGCCTCTCACCATAGACAGTGAGAGACATGGCCGGCCTTTGGTAACCCAGTTAACTGCACTGGGGGGGACAGTGACAACCTTGTGGAGAGTGCGACTCGAACCCCCAACCCTGTGTTCCAGTGATCCAGCACCTTTTACCACCAGGCCACCACTGCCCTAATTTGCACCATTACAGTATGATTTACAATAGGGCAGTGGTGGTCTAGTGGATAGGGCGCAGGATCGCTGATCCTGAGGTTGGGAGTTCGAGTCCCCACAAGGTTGTCACTGTCCCCCCTGTGCAGCTAACTGGGTTATCAAAGGCGGGCCATGTCTCTCACTGTCTATGGTGAGAGGCATGTAAAAGAACCATTGCTGACTTTCGTAAAGAGTAGCTGCAAAGCCGTCAGCGTGTTTCTGTCCCTTGATAAAGGGTTGTGACAGGAAGGGCATCCGACGTAAAAACCCATGCCAAATCAAACGTGCGAATCATTCGCTATGGCAACCCCTGATAAAGGGAAAAAGCCAAAAGGAAATCTCTCTCATATATATACTGTATGTGTGTGTGTGTGTGTGTGTGTGTGTGTGTGTGTGTGTGTGTGTGTGTGTGTGTGTGTGTGTGTGTGTGTGTGTGTGTGTGTGTGTGTGGGGCCGGTAGTGTATTGGTTATGTTGCTGCTCTCATAATTGGGAGGTTGTGAGTTCGAATCCCACTGAGACTCTCACTGTGCAAGTCACCTGGGCAAAGTCTCAACCACAAGTGTGCCTCTGTTAACCCAGTAGTATAAATGGGTACCAGTAAAAATATACTGGGAAGGTAACCTGTGATGGACCAGTGTCCCATCCAAGGGGAGTTGAACTCCTGGTCGCTTCACGCTACAGAAACCAGGGATAAGCACCAGCCTGATGAGCCACTAGGCTTGTGTGTAAAAACCCAACATATATAAATAAAAATTTAGTGGTTTTTTTTTACAGAAAATGTGAAATTCTCACTGGATTAACAAAGTATCTATCTATCTATCTGTCTATCTATCTATCTGTCTATCTGTCTATCTGTCTATCTGTCTATCTGTCTATCTGTCTGTCTATCTGTCTGTCTATCTGTCTGTCTATCTGTCTATCTGTCTATCTATCTATCAAGCAAGCGTTTCTGTGTAGAGTATCTATGTTCTCAATGTACTTAAATGGATTACCTCTTGGTCATCTTGTTTACTCTCACAGAACAATGATATGCACATTAGGCTAATTTGCTATTCCAAATTTCCCCGCAGTGTGGCAACATCAGGCGACATGGTTGGTAATTTGTAAGTTGACTGAGGATCTTGGGATATGGAATTATTCTTTTATTTTAGCTTCAGCACGGATGCTTTGTTTTACCCTCAGTTTCGATGTGATTGTGTGCAGGGTTATTCTTATAGTAATGTATGGATCTTCATGAAAGTCCTACCAGTGGAAGGAATTTGGTCAAGAAAGACTCCTAGATTTTGGACATGACCCAGATCAAATTCTTTAAAGTTTTTTTAATTATTCCTTAATATTGTAAGCTTATTACGATGAATAATGTGATATTCATTCCCCTGTCAATTGCACCAACACAACAGAGAGAGAGAGAGAGAGAGAGAGAGAGAGAGAGAGGTTTTCTCATAATAGTGTAATGGTTTAAAAAGAAAGTTTATTAGTGCACTAACTGGGTTATCAAAGGCTGGTTGTGTCTCTCACTGTCTGTGGTGGAATTCATGTAAAAGAACAATTGCTGATTTTCGACAAGTGTACGCTGCATAGCCGTCAGCATGTTTCTTCACTGCAATGGCCTGGCGAGTTGTTCAGATGGTACTCTGCCCTTGCCCAGAGTCGGCTGAGATGGGCGCCAGCCTCCCCCCGACCCGAATCAGGATTAAGCGGTTTAGAAAATGAATGAAAAAGTGAAAGATGCTGCTAGCTATCTTCATGTTTCAGAAGTCTACCTTACAGTTTCTTGTTGGTGATTGTGCTATGTTATGGAAGAGTAGACTGGTACGAAAGAATTAGCCTAAACGGGTGTGTGTGTGTGTGTGTGTGTGGGGGGGGGTGCTATATAGTATCCTGCAATAATTTATTAGTTCAATAATTTATTGTTAAATATTATGCAACAGGGTCATTGACAGTCTTTATGTTTTTTAACAGCTATGATCATGATATGCACTGCTGCACTGTGATTACTGTTAAAACATGCAGAACTAACAAACAGCACTGAGCAGAAGTTTTTTAATACGGCAGGACAGTGGTGTATAAATGCAGCATATAATTTCACACATGTATAGAACACAGTGTTCTGATATTGCCCCGGGCAATTTTCCGTGTGTTGCTTTTGCCAGGAAATGGAAATATCTAGGGGAAAACCAACAGTAATGTGTCACACTGTCAGGTTACATTTCACAATAATGAGCCCATAGAGTATTGTTATAATGGACCATTTAACTTATTCTTACTACCAATCCACTTACTGACACTGAGAAATGTCTCTCTAAAAAAACTCTAAATGAGCTATTAACCTAATCATCTGAATCAACAAATTAACTCTAAACACCTGCAAAAGATTCCTGAGGCTTTTAAAAACTGCCAGCCTGGTTCATTACTCAAAACCGCAATCATGGGTAAGACTGCCGACCTGACTGCTGTCCAGAAGGCCATCATTGACACCCTCAAGCAAGAGGATAAGACACAGAAAGAAATCTCTGAAAACGCTGCACAGTGATGCAGTCAGTGATGGTCTGGGGTGCCATGTCAGTTGCTGGTGTTGGTCCACTGTGTTTTATCAAGGGCAGGGTCAATGCAGCTAGCTGTCAGGAGATTTTGGAGCACTTCATGCTTCCATCTGCTGAAAAGCTTTATGGAGATGAAAATTTCATTTTTCAGCACGACCTGGCACCTGCTCACAGTGCCAAAACCACTGCTAAATGGTTTACTGACCATGATATTACTGTGCTCAATTGGCCTGCCAACTCTCCTGACCTGAACCCCATAGAGAATCTGTGGGATATTGTGAAGAGAAAGTTGAGAGACACCAGACCCAACACTGTGGATGAGCTTAAGGCTGCTATCGAAGCATCCTGGGCCTCCGTAACACCTCAGCAGTGCCACAGGCTGATTGCCTCCATGCCACGCCGCATTGAAGCAGTCATTTCTGCAGAAGGATTCCCGACCAAGTGTTGAGTGCATAACTGAACATAATTATTTGAAGGTTGACTTTTTTTGTATTAAAAACAACATTTTTTTATTGGTCGGATGAAATATGCTAACTTTTTGAGATAGAGATTTTTGGGTTTTCTTTACTTTTTTGACAAAATTATCAATATTAAAACAATAAAAGGCTTGAACTACTTCAGTTGTGTGTAATGAATCTAAAATATATGAAAGTCTAATGTTTATCAGTACATTACAGAAAATAATGAACTTTATCACAATATGCTAATTTTTTGAGACGGACCTGTATATGCCGTTTGTGGATGATGTTGTCATTTTGGCTTCATCAATCCAGGAACTCCAACTCTCATTGGAGCGATTCGCAGCCGAGCACAAAGCAGCCGGAACAAAAATCAACACCTCCCAGTCCAAGACCAAAGCAAAACTCTCAATTTACCATTTGCAACCCTCAACTATGGACACAAGCTTTGTGTAGTGACAGAAAGAACAAGATTGCAGCTACAAGCAGCTGAAATGAGCTTCCTTCGCTGGGTGGCAAGGATCTCCCTTAGAGTAAGAAGCTCAGTTCTCTGGGAGATGCTCGGAGTAGAACCGCTGCTCCTCCGCGTTGAGAGGAGCCGGTGGAGGGGGCTTAGGCATATGATTAGAATGCCTCCTGAACACCTTCCTGGTGTGGTGTTTTGGTCATGTCCAACCAGGAAGAGACCCCGGGATTGACCTAGAACACGATGGAGGGATAATGTCACTTGGCTGGTCTGGGAACGCCTCAGTGTCCCCCAGGAAGAGCTGGAGTAAGTGGCTGGGGAGAGGACATCTGAACTTCATTTCTGAGGCTGCTCTCCCTGCAACCTGACCCCGGATTAAGCGGAGAAAGATGATGATGGCAATTCTACGCCAGGCCAAAAAAAAAAAAAGTTGCACTTAGACTTAATCACAGCATGTAATCTCTAAGGCATTGTTGCTCCAATTGTTCAGGTTGAGGCTCAGCAACATTCATTCAATCATTAATTTTCTGAACTACTTAATCCTAATTAGGGTCACAGAGAGGCTGGCACCCATCTCAGCCGACTCAGGACGAGGGAAGGGTACATCTTGGACAGCTCGCTAGGCCATCACAGTGCCAACACTCACACAACCATTAACACTAACACTCACACTTTGGGAAGATTTGGAACAGCCAATTAGCCAACTGTGCATATTTTTGGACTGTGGAACGAAGTACCCAGAGGAAACTCACACAAGCATGGGGAGAACACGCAAATGCCACATAGAAGCTCCCAGGCTGGGAATCGAACCCAGGGCTTCTTGCTGTGAGGTGGATGTACTAACCGCTACACCACCATGCTGCCACTCAGCAACATTAATTTGGCAATAAAATGAAATCAGCTGATGATATGAAATACAAACTCAAATTCAGGAAGCATGAAGAATCATTTTCACATATGTATTGACACCCCAGAGTCCTGACCTTAACCCAATTAGAACTTCAATTAAATCAGGACACTTCATGGAGTGCTTAAATCTTCAGTGAGTGATTCACGATGGATGGGAATCAATGTTATGTTGCTTAAGTTTGATGCAAAACAATAGCATAACAATTATGTGTTTTATGTATACGGGTATACCTCGGCTTATGTTGTTAATTGGTTCCAGGAGAGACGACATAAGTCGAAAACGACTAAATTATATGTAAGATACTACTACCCGATAAGACATAATAAGCACCCTGCTCCAATAATCCCCCTGTATTTCTTTATTTTACATCTAATAACTGCCCATGTGTGGTCTAGTGGTATAGGGCACTGGATCGCTGATCCAAAGGTTGGGAGTTCGAGTCCCACTCTGCACTAGGTTGTCACTCCCCCCTGTCCCCCCCCAGCGGAGCTAACTGGGTTATCAAAGGCCGGCCATGTCTTTCACTGTCTATGGTGTGAAGCATGTAAAAGAACCATTGCTGACTTTCGACAAGAGTCGGCTGCAAAGCCGTCAGCGTGTTTCCGCCCTGCGATGGCCTGGCGAGCAGTCCAGGGTGTACTCTGCCCTCGCCCGAAGTTGGCTGGGATGGGCACCAGCCTCCCCGCGACCCAAATTAGGATTAAACGGGTACAGAAAATGAACTGATGATGATGAACTGCCCATGTGTACTGGCAGCACTTACCAATTTTATTCGATCAGTCTCTGTAATGGTAAAATGAGGCGTTCACTGTCTGTAAAAGTGAGTTTACACAGTATTCCAAGACCCCCTGCCACTGGGGAATGTCTATAATGTTCATCAGTAACAACAAATTTGATTGGTCGGTGGTGCTTTAAAAAGCAGGAAAATATTTTGTTGTAAATGTCCAACAAGATGAACCATTAGAAGCTGCTACAGCAAAACATGCCATGTGCTGAAGTTGACCTTTGTGTTGATTGGTTCAACCTGCCATGTGCTAAAGTTGACATTCATGCTGATTGGCTCGATTTTACATGGGGAAAATATTTAAAGGAACAGCACTGGGAGGGAAAATTAAAGGGTATTTTTTTTTTATTTATTTATTTTGAAATTATACTTTTTTCTGTTTATTTTCAGCTTTCATGTAATTTGGTTGACACCACTAAATTAATAACACAAATACCAGTAAAACTCTTTTACTGTTCTGTTATTATTCATGTTTTTGTTTCACTCCGCTTGTGATCATTTTAATAAGCGCCCACCCACTCCAATTTTTTTAAAGCACCCTGGGCGCTTATCACGTTGAATACAGTATACAGAAAGCCCTTGTTATTCTCGGAGAACGTGCGGGTCCCAGAAATCCGCAAATTAGTGACACGGTTTTAAAACCCTATGTATGATATTACATATGCTAAAATCTTCTTTTCCTTTTTCGCTTTTTTTTTCAGGGGTTGCCACAGCAAATCACCTGATTTGCATGTTTGATTTGACATAGGTTTTTACATTGGATACTTTCTGACACAACCCTTTAGCAAGGGACACAAACACACTGACAGCTATGCAGCCTGCTCTTTATGAAAGTCAGCAATGGTTCTTTTACATGAACCTCTCACAATAGGCAGTGAGAGACATTGCCGGCTTTTGATAACCCAGTTAGCTGCACTGGGGGGACAGTGACAACCGTGTAGAGAGTGGGACTCAAAACCCCAACCCTAGGATCAGTGATCCAGCACCTTTTTACACTAGGCCACCACTGCCCTATTACATATGCTAAAATATGCATCTTAAACACATTCTATATACAGTCTTACTCATGAATACAGTAATAATGTAGTAAAATGTAGTAATGATTAAGTAAAAAGTTTTTAATTTTGTACTGTGATGATATTTATTAATGAATAAAGTGCTTCGGCTCCTTACCAGAAGCTAGAAAATATGCAGGGCGTTTGAATGGCATCACAGGGCTTAAATAATAATTAAAAAAACCACAAAAAACGTTAATTCACAATTCAAGCAATCACGTTGATGACGTGCACAAAGGAGAAAAAATGAGGTGTACACATCATGTGCAACCAATCAGCAGGCGGGAGAAATAAAAGGCCTCAGCCATTGGCTAAATTTGAATCACGTGCCAGTCATGTCGTGATGATGCATATGTATAATTTGCCGGGGCTGCCGCTAATTCAGTGCTTCTCAAATAGTGGGGTGCAATTATATGATTATAATGATGTAAACTTTATTTAGTTTTTTTTTTTCCCCTTATATTTTTTGAAAACCGAAGTATAATCGAAAACGAGTTAACTTGAAACGACTTAATTCAAGGTACACCTGTATAAAAGGCAGATATACCTTGAACAGCTCATCAGTCTATCAGAGGGCCAACACCAATTCACTCATGCATCAGGAAAATGTGCTAATGTACATTTCTTTGAACTGTGGGAGGAAATTGGAGTTCCGATGCAGCACATTGAAAACATGCAAGCTCTCCACAAGATAGGCTCTCGGGAGACCAAGACTCAAATTCAAGACCTTCTTGCTGTGAGGTGGATGTGCTAACCACTAGTACTATGCCAGAAACAAAGTACAGAAGCAGCATTAAATCACTCTGTGTGTGTGTGTGTGTGTGTGTGTGTGTGTGTGTGTGTGTGTGTGTGTGTGTGTGTGTGTGTTATGTGCAGTGCAGTTAGCAGTGCAGGAAGCTCAGAACGGTGCATTCTACAACCAGGGTCAATGTTGTACTGCTGCCTCACGGGTGTTTGTTGAAGAGAGTGTGTATGATGAGTTTGTAAAACTCAGTGTTGAAAGTGCGAAGAGAATTGTAGCCGGTGACCCCATGGACCCCCGCACAACACACGGCCCTCAGGTATGATACATCTTCACCTTTTCCTGTCAGTATGTTACATATATGCGACATGATAACCTCTTATTCTAGTGTCAAAATGTTCTCCGAATGCCCACAATTGCTTGATAGTGCTCTGATTTTAGTTCTATGTGTTTAGATTAGCCAGCAGCAACTTGACAATATCATGGAGCTGGTGGAAAGCGGAAGGAGTGAGGGAGCGAAGTTGGAGTGTGGGGGGAACATAATGAAGGAGAATGCTCTGTACATCCAGCCCACCATCTTCTCAGATGTCAGAGACCACATGCGGCTGGCAAAGGAGGAGGTAAAACTGCTATGGGTAATCTTCTGATATCCACAGGCTTTCAGTATATATATATCTTCTTTTCCTTTCGGCTGTTCCCTTCAGGGGTCGCCACAGCAAATGATCTGCCTCCATCTCTCCCTGTCCTCTGCATCTTCTACTCTTACTCCAACGACCTTCATGTCCGCCTTCACCGCATCCATAAATCTTCTCTTTGGTCTTCCTCTGGGCCTTTTGCCTGGTAGTTCCAACCTCAGCATCCTACGACCAATATACTCACTATCCCTCCTCTGTACATGTCCAAACCATCTCAATCTAGCCTCTCTGACTTTGTCTCCAAAACATCTTACATGTGCTGTCCCTCTGATGTACTCATTTCTGATCCTATCCATCCTCGTTACTCCCAAAGAGAACCTCAACATTTTCATCTCTGTTACCTCCAACTCTGACTCCTGTCTTTTCCCCAGGGCCACTATATATATATGTGTGTGTGTATATATATATATATATATATATATATATATATATATATATACAGGTCCTTCTCAAAAAATTAACATATTGTGATAAAGTTCATTATTTTCTGTAATGTACTGATAAAAATTAAACTTTCATATATTTTAGATTCATTGCACCTCAACTGAAATATTTCAGGTCTTTTATTATTTTAATACTGATGATTGTAGCATACAGCTCATGAAAACCAAAAATCCCTATCTCAAAAAATTAGCACATTTCATCCGACCAATAAAAAAGTGTTTTTAATACAAAAAACGTCAACCTTCAAATAATTATGTTCAGTTATGCACTCAATACTTGGTCTGGAATCCTTTTGCAGAAATGACTGCTTCAATGTGAGTGCTGAGGTGCTGAGGTGTTATGGAGGCCCAGGATGCTTCTAGCGGCCTTAAGCTCATCTACAGTGTTGGGTCTGGTGTGTCTCAACTTTCTCTTCACAATATCCCACAGATTCTCTATGGGCTTCAGGTCAGGAGAGTTGGCAGGCCAATTGAGCACAGTAATACCATGGTCAGTAAACCATTTACCAGTGGTTTTGGCACTGTGAGCAGGTGCCAGGTCGTGCTGAAAAATGAAATCTTCATCTCCATAAAGCTTTTCAGCAGATGGAAGCATGAAGTGCTCCAAAATCTCCTGATAACTAGCTGCATTGACCCTGCCCTTGATAAAAGGCAGTGGACCGACACCAGCAGCTGACATGGCACCCCAGACCATCACTGACTGTGGGTACTTGACATTGGACTTCAGGCATTTTGGCATTTCCTTGTCCTCAGTCTTCCTCCAGACTCTGGCACCTTGATTTCTGAATGACATGCAAAATTTGCTTTCTTCTGAAAAAAGTACTTTGGACCACTGAGCAACAGTCCAGTGCTGCTTCTCTATAGCCCAGGTCAGGCGCTTCTGCTACTGTTTCTGGTTCAAAAGTGACTTGACCTGGGGAATGCGGCACCTGTAGCCCAGTCCACTGCTTCCACAGGTCCTCCAAGGTCTGGAATCGGTCCTTCTCCACAATCCTCACGGTCTGGTCACCTCTTCTGGTTGTGCAGCGTTTTCTGCCACACTTTTTCCTTCCCACAGACGTCCCACTGAGGTGCCTTGATACAGCACTCGGGGAACAGCCTACTCGCTCAGAGATTGCTTTCTGTGTCTTACCCTCTTGCTTGAGGGTGGCAATGATGGCCTTCTGGACAGCAGACAGTCGGCAGTCTTACCCATGATTGCGGTTTTGAGTAATGAACCAGGCTGGGAGTTTTTAAAAGCCTCAGGAATCTTTTGCAGGTGTTTAGAGTTAATTGGTTGATTCAGATGATTAGGTTAATAGCTCGTTTAGACTACCTGAACATGATATGCTAATTTTTTGAGATAGGAATTTTGGGTTTTCATGAGCTGTATGCCAAAATCATCAGGATTAAAACAATAAAAGACCTGAAATATTTCAGTTGGTGTGCAATGAATGTAAAATATACAAAAGTTTAATTTTTATCAGTACATTACAGAAAATAATGAACTTTATCACAATATGCTAATTTTTTGAGAAGGACTAGTATATGTATACATATGTGTGTGTGTGTGTGTGTGTATATATATATATATATATGTATATATATATATATATATATATATATGTATATATATATGTATATATATATATATATATATATATATATATATATATATATATATATATATATATATATATATATATATATATATATATATATATATATAGTCTGATATGTAACTTGATTACTTTAGGAACTTTTTTAATTGTATTATACTGTATCAGTGTTGAGAACTAGGGGTGACACGGTGGTGCAGTAGTTCGCAGTTCATCTCACAGTAAGCAGGTTTTTGGTTCTGTTTAGAGTTTGGATGTTCTCCTTATGCCCACATGGGTTGTCTCTGGATTAAAAGATTTTGCACTAGTGAATGTGAGCATGAAAGCCTGTTTGTCTCTCACTGTTGCCAAAATAAACTCGTGACTTGTCCTAGGTATACTCATTCTTTTGCCCAATATCACCTGGGATTGGCTCCAGCTCACCTATGACCCCAATGGGTCACAAGTATCATAAATAAATAAATGAATGCATGAATTAATGAATTAATAAATGTTGAGAACTACATCTAAAGATCTGATAGTTCAACAATGAGGTTTACTTATCTTCAAAATCACATGTTTTTGGGGAGTTCCTGATGTACAGTGCTAAGTACCTACCAGAGATGGTACAAGTAGAGGCAATCAGTGAACTGACAAGAGTATTATGAGCCCAAAACTCATCGATGTGTATATGGGGGGAATAAAGGCAAGTATGGTCTGATCCCACAGAAGAGATTCTGTAGCACAAACTGTTGAAATGCTTCACACTGGCTATGAGAGAAAGACATCAGAACACAGAGTGCATTGCAGCTTGCTGTGTATAGGGTTGCAGAACCACAGACCAGTCAAGTGGTTTTATTGTTATACTGTACAGTGCTGTAGTTGATAGTGTGGAAGACACATTAGATTTGTCTCCATCTTCTGGTCAGAGTATACAAACAAGAGAAGAATTCAACAGTAAGTTTGCTTACCTGTGCCTAATACACTTCATTCTGAATATTCAGTTCCATGCTGAGCTTATTTACACCAGCTATTCACCTCTGTGTTTTACTCATTTATTTATTTATTTATTCATCTTTTCTTGTCTTTAAAACTGTAAGTTTAAGTCATTAAAAGTGTGTGGCCATGAAGTTAGAGTCGAACAGCAAGAACAAGCTTGGTGTCTGAATATGATTATTTTCGAAATATATAGCATAACAATATACAAGTACAACTATACATACAATGTAAAAATTATTTTTAAAATAAACAATCAAGCAATTAATAATAACATTTTGCACAAAATTTAGCTGATATTATTTTTTCATGTTTTGGAAGGACCATTGTTTCAATAACAGAACTTTATGTCTGCTTGTCCTATAGAAAGGTGAAATATTGTTTATCAATAACAAATGCTGTTTCTAATGTAGATCTTTGGGCCAGTTCAGTGCATTTTCAAGTTTAAGACTCAGGAAGAAGTGATTGACAGAGCAAACAGCACCCATTATGGCTTGGCGGCAGCGGTCTTCACTCGGAGTATAGAACGTGCACTGCATGTGTCCTCGGCGTTGGAGGCTGGCACTGTGTGGTGAGACAACAAATTACATTCACAAGAAAAACATCAACAGATAAGGAAAATAACATAGTGGCTTTCAGGGCTTCTGAGATAGATAGTTCCAGCTAGAACTCCTAGAGCTATTAGATCCAGTGGGATACAGGCTGTATTGTACTTTGACAAAAATATATGACGTTTAAGTAGGTCACACAAAATATGTAGTCATTTTATATTCAAATGTTTCCATGTTTATATTAGTAGCAACAGCAATAATGTTGTCAGCTATGTTCTTGGAGAATAAAACTGTAAGAAAGCATGTCGACTGTAATTGTTTAGCCAAACACCAAAATTGTTCATTTTTTTTAACTGAGGTTATGCTGCAGGGTTAGACATGATAGGCCTTGCTTAAAGGGTACCTGGAGTGAAAGTGCTCATATACCTAATTTGATGTGTTGTGTATAGCTAGTGGCTATACCTATAAGGCGTTTATTATATTCTCTCACAGACAAGTTTTAAGCGATTTAAGGGCTTCACTAACGTCAAGCTTCAGAGCACAGGAGTTTTAAAACGGCACATTTGAATGACGTCATATCGTTGACAAAGCCTCGACCGGAACTGCGAGAATGCAATGTAAACGTAAGGCTATATACCTGACGTATACAACACAAGCTCACAGAAACTTGGAAAAAACAGACATTATAGTTGTTTTTTTTTAAACCATGGACAATTCGTAGAAGGATTAGAAGGTTATTTATTTGAACCACTGAAGAAAGACTATCCAGATTCAGTGAAATTGGACCAGGAAAGTGACGACTCGGAGGACGATATTGGAGAGTCGGCAGAAGCTCTTACACGGGAAAATCGTAGCAAATAACCAGCAAATATTTGGTGCTCTTGTGGAAAATGCAAGCGTCAAAAAAACGATCAGCTATTGTTGTAAAGAACATGAATTGCTTGAGGAAAATATACTGACATTCTGCAATTGGCTATACGACTGTCAACGATGTTACGTCACAATGACCTTTAACCCCAGTGAAAAGAAGCCAACATGTCCGTGCGCTCAACCTTCGTGAGCAAGGAATGTCACATAGAAGAAAAGGAAATGTGGACTTATAAATAAACTACCAACATCACGCGTTGTTTAAAAGTTAATAATAAAGTATAGTGGATATTTTTTGAATGCTGTAGATTTTGGGTACAGGTTCCCTTTAAGGACTCAATAGTGACTTCAATGTGACTTTACCCGCTGACATATTGATCAATAACACAGAGACTATTCAGCAGCCACTGCTACAGGATTATTTATTTACTTATTTAATTGAAAACTGAATTGCTTTATTAAAACACCGTTATAGTTATGGTTGAGGTTAAGAGAATTAGAGTTTCAGCAAAAAATGTCAGCTCAACTCTACATCTTCAGAACTTTTTTAATTGTTTTTGGTCTCTTGAGTTGGGGTGTGGGGCTGGGGGATTATATTTATGATGGCTCACAAATACAACCTTGTTCTAATTGTATCCTCAATTTGGTGCAAAATCATAATCTTGCAGTTACTGGGAAACTCTATGAATAGAAGGGACATGTCTGTTGAAGGCCCATGCATCAATTATGACTTTTTTTGGTCTGACACTGACCCCTTGTGAAACATTCTAGAATACTGTATTGTTTGAATGAAAACCTCACTTGTTTGAATCTATTCACTGGCCCTTCAACCTTAATGTTCAACTTCTTCAGTGTTGAAAATCCATCCGACCTTTAGCATCTTTAAAAAAATTCCCATGGAAAAATAAAAATAACACACAATTTAAAATTACTGACATGTTAGAAGAGGCATAATTAAAACTTCATGTTTCAATTTTGGATACAGACCTTTGAGGTAAAGTCGAAATTGAAATGATTGTACTTCTGTTTTATCCTGCAAAGGTATACAGTGACTAAGTTGAATAAATGCATCTTTCATTTTAAAGAATGGAGTATTATACAGACTATATTAAATTTATAGGATGGTGATTTTGTGTTGGGTTCAAAAATAAACAAACAAACAAAAAAATTAATTAAAAGCATGTAAGTTTGAACCTAGATAGAAAATGGTACCACTAACTGCAAGTGTCCGTGTTTATAAGCCATTTAAAGTTTTCAGCCTCACCAGTTTCCTCGGTCCCTAGATGGCCCAAGACGGTATACACATGCATTTTTTGTGAGTACATGCTTGTGTATGTGCTTCATTAATAACATACCTCGATCATCATCATCACTCCAAAATAAATTAAAAATACCATGTCCTTTTGCTTGTGCAGAATGATGGCGTAGTGGTTAGCATGTTTGCCTCACAGCAAGAAGGCCTGGGTTCGATTCCCACCTCAGGTGTCTCTGTGTGGGTTTACTTGTTCGCCTTTTGTTTGTGTGGGTTTCCTCTGGGTCCTCTGTTTTTTTTTTCTCCACAGTTGAAAACATGCGCAGTAGGTTAATTGGCTTTTAGAAAACACCCATAAATATGAGTGTGAGTATGAATGGTTGTGTGAGTGTTGGCCCTGCGATGGCCAGCCTCCCTACAACCCTAAGGATTAAGCCATTCAGAAAATGAATGAATGTTCTCTTGAATGTTGTGAGTGTTTTCTCTGATTATTCCTGTTTCCTCCCACAGACAAAAGACTTCTTCTTCTTTTCATTTCGACTGTTCCCTTCAGGGGTCGCCACAGCAAATGATCTGTCTCCATCTCACCCTATCTGCATCTTCTTCTCTTACTCCAACTACCTTCATGTCCTCCTTCACCACATCCATAAATTTTCTCTTTGGTCTTCCTCTGGGCCTTCTGCCTGGTAGTTCCAACCTCAGCATCCTACTACCAATATATTCACTATCCCTCCTCTGTACATGTCCAAACCATCTCAATCTAGCCTCTCTGACTCTGTTTCCAAAACATCTTACATGTGCTGTCCCTCTGATGTACTCATTCCTGATCCTATCCATCCTCGTTACTCCCAAAGAGAACCTCAACATTTTCATCTCTGCTACCTCCAGCTCTGCCTCCTGTCTTTTCCCCAGGGCCACTGTTTCTAAACCATACAACATCACTGGCCTCATCACCATCTTGTACACTTTTCCCTTCATTCTTGCCGATACTCTCCTATCACACATCACAACGGACACTTTTCTCCATCCATTTCAACCAGCCTGCACACGCTTCTTGACCTCTTTTCCACACTCTCCATTGCTCTGGATTGTTGAGCCGAAGTACTTAAAATCCTCCACCTTCCGTATCTCTGCCCCCTGTAACCTCACCGTTCTTCTTGGGTCCTTCTCTTTCACACACGTGTATTCTGTCTTACTGAGGCTAACCTTCATTCCTCTCCTTTCCAGGGCATACCTCCACCTCTCTAGATTTTCCTCCATTTGTTCTCTGCTCTCACTACAGATCACAATGTCATCTGCAAACATCATAGTCCACGGAGATTCTTGTCTAACCTCGTCTGTCAGCCTGTCCATCACCATAGCAAACAAGAAGGGGCTCAGAGCTGACCCTTGATGCAGTCCCACCTCCACCTTGAACTCTTTTGTCACACTGACAGCACACCTCACCACTGTCTTACATCTCTCATACATGTCCTGCACCACTCTAACATACTTCTCTGTCACTCCAGACTTCCTCAATACCACAGTTCTTCTCTCGGCACCCTGTCATATGCTTTCTCCAGATCCACAAATGCACAATGCAGCTCCCTCTGACCTTCTCTGTACTTCTCTATTAACATCCTCAAAGCAAACACCGCATCTGTGGTGCTCTTTCTTGGCATGAAACCAAACTGTTGTTCACAAATGCTGACCTCTGCCCTTAGTCTAGCTTCCACTATTCTTTCCCTTAACTTCATCGTATGACTAATCAACTTTATCCCTCTGTAGTTGCCACAACTCTGCACGTCTCCCTTGTTCTTAAAAATGGGCACCAGCACACTTCTCCTCCATTCCTCCGGCATCTGCTCACTTTATAAGACCTTCTTGAATATTCATGTCAGGAAATCTACTGCTACCTCCCATAGACGCTTCCATACCTCCACCGGTATGTCATCAGGTCCAACTGCCTTTCCACTCTTCATCCTCTTCAATGCCCTCCTCACTTCACCCTTACTAATCTTTGCTACTTCCTGGTCCTCAATGGTCACTCCTTCTACTCTTTTTTTCTCTCATTTTCCTCATTCATCAGCTCTTCAAAGTACTCTTTCCATCTTCCCAGCACACTTCTGTCATCAGTCAATATATTTCCCTCTAACTTGCTGCACGTCCTTCCCATCTCTATTTCTCTGCTGTGCCAACCTGTATAAATCCATTTCTCCCTCCTTACTGTCCAACCTAGCATACAAGTCATCATACGCCCTCTGTTTGGCCTTTGACACCATTACCTTCACCTTACGCTGTGTCTCCCTGCACTCCTGTTTACTCTCTTCAGTCCTCTCTATGTCCCACTTCTTCTTAGATAACCTCTTCTTTTGTACACACTCCTGCACTTCCTCATTCCACCACAAAGTCTCCTTATCTACTTTCCTTCCAGAGGACACACCAAGTACTCTCCTACCTGTCTCCCTGATCACATTGGCTGTGGTTGGCCAGTCATCTGGAAGCACTTCCTGACTACCCAAAGCCTGTTTCAACTCCTCCTTGAAGACAACTCGACACTCTTCCTTTTTCAGCTTCCACCACTTTGTCTTCTGCTCTGCCTTTGCCTTTTTCACCTTCCTCACCATCAGTGGCATCCTGCACACCACCATCCTATGCTGTTTGGCAACACTCTCACCCACTACTACTTTGCAGTCACTGACTTCCTTCAAATTACATCGCCTACACAAGATGTAGTCTACCTGTGTGCTCCTATCTCCGCTTTTATAAGTCACCCTGTGCTCCTGTCTCTTCTTGAAGAAAGTATTCACCACAGCCATTTCCATCCTTTTTGCAAAATCTATCAACATCTGTCGTTCTATTTTCCTGGCCTGGATACCAAACCTACCCATTACTTCCTCGTCCCCTCTGTTGTCTGCACCAACATGTCCATTGAAGTCTGCACCAATGATCACTCTTTCACCTCTTGGGGTACTCTGCATCACTTCATCTAACTCATTCCAGAATCTCTCCTTCTCTTCTAGCTTACATCCTGCCTGTGGGGCATAAGCACTAACAACATTGACCATCACACCTTCAATTTCTAACTTGAGACTCATCACTCTGTCTGACACTCTTTTCATTTCTAGAACATTCCTGACAAACCCCTCCTTCAAGATGACTCCTACTCCATTTCTCTTCCCATCCACACCATGATAAAACAGCTTAAACCCTGCTCCTAAGCTTGTAGCCTTGCTATCTTTTCACCTGGTCTCCTGAACACACAGTATGTCCACCTTCCTCCTCTGCATCATGTCAGCCAGCTCTCTAGCTTTTTCTTTCATAGTTCCAACATTCAAAGTGCCTACTCTCAGTCCTAGACTCATGCCTTTCCTCTTCTCTCTCCACCTACGGACACGCCTCCCACCTCTCCTTCTTCGACCAACAGTAGTCCAATTTCCACCAGCACCCTGTTGGTTAACAGCATTGATAGCGGTCGTTATTAACCCGGGCGTCAACCGATCCGGTATGAATTTCGTTTTGATCATTTGCATGAGAATTTTGGCAGAAGTTTTACGCAGGATGCCCTTCTTTTCGCAACCCTCTGCAGTTATCCGGGCTTGCCCCCCCCCCCCCCTCACGGCTGCATTACAGTCAAAAGACATGCACATAAAAAGAATGTAATAGGCCTCCCTACTGGCCTAGTAGGATTAAGTGGTTCAGAAAATTAATCAACGTTTTTAAAATGTTTCCTGTAAAATTCATTACTATGAGAGTTTTTATACTTTAAATTACTCCAATGTACAAAACGTACCCACATACATTCTTTTTGTGAATCCTAATTAGGGTCGGTTTCTAGCACCCATCTCACATGTCTCCAGACAAGGGCGGGGTACACCCTTGACAGCTTGCCAGAGCATCACAGGGCCAACATTCAAACAACCATTAACACTTACACTCACACATATGGGTCTACTGTGCAAGTTTTTACACTGTGGAGGCAAACTCGAGTATCCGTATCCGGAGGAACCCCATGCATGGAGAACATACAAACGCCACGCATAAACGTCTGATCCTGAGAATTTAACACTGATATATTCTTGTAGGGAGACGGACATGCTATTTTTTTTACATGGTATTTAATTTATTCACATAAATCTGCATCCACTCTTTTTTATCTTTTTAAAGATTCTTCTTCTTCTTCTTCTTTTACTTTCGGCTGTTCCCTTCAGGGGTCGCCACAGCAAATCATCCGCCTCCACCTCACCCTGTCCTCCGCATCTTCTTTTCTGACTCCAACGACCTTCATGTCTTCCTTCACCACATCCATAAATCTCTTCTTCGGTCTTCCTCGAGGCCTTCTGCCTGGTAGTTCCAACCTCAGCATCCTACTGCCAATATACTCACTATCCCTCCTCTGTACATGTCCAAACCATCTCAATCTAGCCTCTCTGACTTTGTCTCCAAAATATCTTACGTGGGCTGTCCCTCTGATATACTCATTTCTGATCCTATCCATCCTTGTTACTCCCAGGGAGAACCTCAACATTTTCATCTCCGTTACCTCCAGCTCTGCCTCCTGCCTTTTCCTCAGCGCCACTGTTTCTAAGCCATACAACATCGCTGGCCTCACCACCATCTTGTACACTTTTCCCTTCATTCTTGCTGACACTCTCCTATCGCACATCACACCGGATACTTTTCTCCAACCATTCCAGCCTGCCTGCACACGCTTCTTCACCTCTTTTCCACACTCTCCATTGCTCTGGATTGTTGAGCCTAAGTACTTAAAATCCTCCACCTTCGTTATCTCTGCTCCCTGTAACATCACCGTTCCTCCTGGGTCCTTCTCATTCACACACATGTATTCTGATTTTCTGAGGCTAACCTTCATTCCTCTCCTTTCCAGGGCATACCTCCACCTCTCTAGATTTTCCTGCACTTGTTCTCTGCTCTCACTACAGATCACGATGTCATCTGCAAACATCATAGTCCATGGAGATTCTTGTCTCACCTCGTCTGTCAGCCTGTCCATCACCATAGCAAACAAGAAGGGGCTCAGAGCTGACCCTTGGTGCAGTCCCACCTCCACCTTGAATTCGTCGGTCACACCGACAGCACACCTCACCACTGTCTTACATCTCTCATACATGTCCTGCACCACTCTAACATACTTCTCTGACACTCCAGACTTCCTCATGCAATACCACAGTTCTTCTCTTGGCACCCTGTCAAATGCTTTTTCCAGATCCACAAAGGTACAATGTAGCTCCCTCTGACCTTCTCTGTACTTCTCTATTAACATCCTCAAGGCAAACATTGCATCTGTGGTGCTCTTTCTTGGCATGAATCCAAACTGTTGTTCACAAATGCTGACCTCTGCCCTTAGTCTAGCTTCCACTATTCTTTCCCATAACTTCATCGTATGGCTCATCAACTTTATCCCTCTGTAGTTGCTGCAACTCTGCACGTCTCCCTTGTTCTTAAAAATGGGCACCAGCACACTTCTCCTCCACTCCTCCGGCATCTGCTCACTCTCTAGTACCTTGTTGAATGTTCTTGTCAGAAAATCTACTGCTACCTCTCCTAGACACTTCCATACCTCCACAGGTATATCATCAGGACCAACTGCCTTTCCATTCTTCATCCTCTTCAATGCCCTTCTCACTTCACCCTTACTGATCTTTGCTACATCCTGCTCCTCAATGGTTACCTCTTCTACTCTTTTTTCTCTCTCATTTTCCTCATTCATCAGCTCTTCAAAATACTCTTTCCATCTTCCCAGCACACTTCTGTCATCAGTCAATACGTTTCCCTCTCTGTCCTTTATCAATCTAACTTGCTGCACGTCCTTCCCATCTCTATTTCTCTGCTGTGCCAACCTGTATAAAAATATGCGGCTTGTCAACCGATCAAGAAAAAACAAACAAACTGAGAGTTAGAGCCTTGAAACATGTGTGACAGAAAACTAGAGCCTTGATCCATAAATGTTAAATGTATCCCTTCAGAAAACTCCATCACATCAATGATTATGCTTTTTTTAGTTAATAAAACATGATTTATAATCAATTTATTATTAAAGTAGACCATGTCTCCATCACATGACTTAACGAACTGAAATTCTAAAATGTTGTAGTAAGTGCATTAAGACAGTACTAACAGTCACTCATTCATTTTATAAGCCACTTAATCCTCATTAGGATCACAGGGAGGCTGGCGCCCATCTCAGCTGGCTCTGGGCAAGGGTGGGGTACACCCTGAACAACTTGCAAGCCATCACAGGGCCTAGTATTAGCTTATGATTTGAAATAAATGCTGTTGTTATAGAAAATAAATGAAGACTTATTCAGGTGTGAGATGCATGAAAATGCAGATGCATTGAATTTCATAGCTGTCATCTCTTCTTTGGGTTCATAGGGTGAATTGCTACAATGCCCTCCATGCCCAATCTCCTTTTGGTGGCTACAAAATGTCAGGGAATGGCCGAGAGCTGTGAGTATAAGTAATTTGTCATTTTGTCATCACTTGAATAATTTGTAAAATAATAAAAAAAAAAAAAAGAAAGAAAGAAAAAGTAATTGTGGTCTGTTTGTGCAGTGGCGAATATGCATTAGCAGAGTACACCGAGGTCAAAGCTGTAACTATAAAACTAAGTGAGCATCTGAAGATTTAAAACATTACTGTTTGGATCTGACCCTGACGACCCGTCATCTACCGTCCATTTTTAAAGTGCTTCGGAAACATGGTACTTAGGAATCAAATGGTTTACACAATGGATGTTATATTTTCTCAACTGAAATGACTTTTTATATATCTCCAAGCTCTTTATTTTTTCAGTCTTTTTGAATCTTTATGGATGCTATGTACAGAAAAAAGATGTTTGTCTGATGTTTTATTTTTCTTTGTTTAATTTAACCTGGATACCTTAGTCTCCAAGTGTCCTTGTAATTCGCCAAAATATTTGAAGACTGCAAATGCTTGCTTTTGCTTTTAAATGGTTAGGGAATTCCTTCTCCTGTCTCAGTTTATGTGATAGATCAGTGTAAACTTACTTATTCTTAATTTCTCACTTATTTCAAAAAGTCTGAATCCATAAACCTGTACCTTAAACCAATAAGCCTGTATCCATTTAGCCAAGATATGCATGGTGTATGAAGTTTTCTTTCTGGGTTTTGTTAAGGAGTTGTGAGGATAATAAAACTTAAAGGTGAAGAAAGATTATAGTGACCAAGTTAAGATTTATTTATTTATTACTATTTTTAAATTTAGATTTACTTTCATAAGTTCTCAATTTACTACTTTTATTTTAACAAATAACGGTAACACAATATTTTTAATAATATTATAGAAATGTAATCTTAGCTTGTCAGGACTTAGTAAATGAACCAGAATTGAGAGTTAAATAACTAAAAGGACTTTTTTTTGCTTATTTCTGAATGTATATGTCGATAATATGGGAGGTGATTTTGAAACAAATATAATTGCATCACTTACTTTGTCCTTTGAATGGGTTTTTGCATATTTAAACACAATTAAAAGTGCTTTAGCTTTTGAATAAAATCTTTGTTTTTGAACTATCATCAATACTTTTCTGATTATTCTTGCTGCAGTTACCAATCAGAATGTTTTTGCAGGACAAAATATGCACAAATCATCAGTTATTTTTGTTTCTTTATTGACATCATCACTGAGTATTTCACACATTTTAACTGGATGAGTCACTGCTCAACTCATATACTTGCTTCAGAATATACTTTCATTCTTGCATTTATCGCTTACCATTTAGAGACACCAAGCCAGTCCCAGCTGACTCTAGGCAAAATAATGGGTACAACTCAAACAGTTCATCCATTGCAGGACCAACAAAGACACCTGGGGCAATCTAATTAGCCTAACATGTCTTTATGAGATAAAACAGGCTTCAACCCAGAACCTTTTTAGTGTGAGTGTAGAGTGCTAACCATGATGTCACCATGTCCCTGCTTCTAGGTATAAGTTAGCATAACATGGCATAACAAGTTGTTTAAGCATACATTCGGCCCTATACTTACGAAAACCTCTGAATACGAAAAATCCAGATTACGAAAAACATTTTCCTAAATTTTCGCCCTCTGTATATGAAACAACCTCTTCTTATGAAAAAAAGCGCCAAACGCACCATTCAAAAATTCAAACAATGTGCGAGTTACTCTCTCGTTGGCTGTCTCCCAACATCCCGCCCCGCTGGCCTCCCATTGGCCAGGAGGGAGCTGAATCTCCATAGTACTGTATCCATAAGCTTGTTTGTCACACGGGTAAAGGAGAGCTGTACTATTGGTTCGTGAGTTTCGTGAGTTTTTTGAGAGTACTCATTGCAGCTTATTTGTGGAGGTCTGGATGAGCTGCGCCACGTCTCAAAAGCTCCGCATTCGGCCAAGACGGTGGGGCGGCGCCACAAATTTTCCATGCACAGAATGCTCCGTGGAACAAAAGACCTCCGATCTCATAAGGAAGCAAGTTAATATTGAATCTGGACCACAGATCTTTCAAACAGGTAATTCCGCTTTAAATACAATACCCCTTCTCAAAAGCTCTGTCAGCTGCGCGCTGCATGTGGGCGGAGCCCACATTCGGCAGAGCGTGCCACTCAAAGAGCGAAAGAGAGAGAGCGAGAGAGAGAGAGAGAGTTTTGTGTGTGTGTGTGTGTGTGTGTGTGTGTGTGTGTGTGTGTGTGTGTGTGGATATGCGAGAGAGAGAGAGAGAGAGAGAGAGACAGAGAGAGATAGAGAGAGATAGAGAGAGACAGTGTTGTGTGTGTCTCTGTGTGTATGTGGGTTAATAAAAAAGGTTTAATAATGTTTTAAATAATAAATATGTTAATAAAATGTTTAAATGGTTTAATAAATAATTTTCTTTTACTTTTAACACATATTTCATACAAAATTGGTATTTACTTGTTTATTTATTTTTAGATAAAAAGCTCAACTATAAAGCTAAGGAATATAGCATTATTTTTGCATACTTGTTTTTTCAGTGGAGTACAGTCTAAATTTCTAAGAAAGACAGTGTCAATTTGAAATTCAGGAGATAGTTGTAGTAATTGAATGATATCTGATAACTGCACATAACCTGAATATACTTGGGCAATTGTTGGTTACTGTGATTCTTCTACTACAGCACCTTTTTGGCTTCCTTCATAAAAGGTTCACATTTACATTTGGTCATTTGGTAGATATAGTACTTTAATCTGACATGACTCACAAATGAGGAAAGATAAAATCCAAGAACAGAACTCAGCGTTTGGTGGATGAAGCATCAAAATTTGAAATCTGAAATCTGAAACAGTATTGATCGTAACCACCTCCAGCTCAAGTGCAATTTTGCATATTCTCCCCATGACAGTGTAAAATTCAGGGTGCACTCTAGTGCACCTAGAGGGCAGTGGTGGCCTGGTGGTAAAGGTGCTGGATCACTGATCCTAGGGTTGGGGGTTCAAGTCCCACTCTCCACAAAGGTTGTCCCCCCCCCCCCCCCCCCCCAGTGCAGCTAACTGGGTTATCAAAGGCCGGCCATGTCTCTCACTGTCTATGGTGTGAGGTTCATGTAAAACAACCATTGCTGACTTTCGTCAAGAGCAGGCTGCAAACGCGTCAGCGTGTTTCTGCCCCTTGCTAAACGATTGTGTCAGGAAGGGCATCCATCATAAAAACCTATGCCAAATTTATTATGTGAATCATTAATATGACTTTCATGAAGATGGAGGCAGATGATTCGCTGTGGCGACCCCTGAAAGGGAACACCCTAAAGGAAAAGAAGATTCTAGTGCACCTAGAGTTTATTCAATTGGCTGCAGATTTATCATGGCGGGCCATGATGAGCTCTGCTCTTGAATAAACAGGAGTTTTTTAATTTCTTTTTGTTTTTACCAGAAATGTGGAGAGAGATGTTGCTTTCCTGGGTGAAGTATGAGGCAAAGTCTATATTTTATTGTATTGTTTTCAACAGTGTTTGTAAATGTTGAACCATGTTTTATGAAATTCTAACGCCACTGAACCATAATAGAGAGATTGTGAATAGTGTCTGCAGTCTTGACCACACTATCAATGTGGGATGTGGTAGCCCAGTGGTTTAAGCCAAACTGTATTTTAGGAAGACCACTAACCATCAATTGCACATTTGTATCCTGTCTTATTTTTTTAAAGTCACTTTCAGTAAACACATCAAGCACAATAACAAAATGTAAATGTAAGTACTGTAAATTAGTAATGTGAAAAAAGAAAATAAATATTTTGGGGGTGGGCCGGATTGCTGTACTTACTAATATGTAATTATAACACTGGTCACCTCACACAGGATAACTCCCAGAGTCTGTGAAGTATAGTCAGTGAAGTCAGTGAAAATTATATTAATCATGAGGAGAAGCATACTATGATCATGATGATGATGATTATGAGAAGGAGATGGATATTATTATTATTATTATTATTATTATTATTATTATTATTATTATCACTACAGTATTTTGTCCCGGCAATGTAATAAAAAATAAAATAAAATAAAATAGTTAAATAAATAAAATAGTTATCTGATTGGTTGTTAAACTTTTTTCAATGTATTAAATTTAGACTTCAGTGAAACATGTAGATCTATAAGGAATGTAGTCTAACTGTTAACTGTATGTTGTGGCATGATGGATTAGTGCAGTGGTCCCCAAACTACGGCCCGCGGGCCGGATATGGCCCAGCTCCACATTTGGCCCGGCCCCCTGAATACCAGAGACACATTATGATTACTTTTTTTTTAGTCTTGCCACGCAATCAAGACTACACCTAGAACATGACATTCTATTCCACCCTTCTGTGCCCCTATCTGGAGCCCCCCCACCCACCCACCCACCCACCCCGAGAAACAAAAATCCTAAACTCTCCCCTGTCAAATCGAACGGAATAATGGTGAAAAGGTTGTGGAAGAGAAAGATTAATTCAGAATGCAGGGTATTTAACCTGCAGTGGACAAACGGTTATTTTTTTGTTCAATGCAAAAAAATGTTGTTTGTATCATCTGTCAAGAGGCAGTGGTGATATTCAAAGAATGCGATCTGTGCCGACACACTGAATCCCGTTACAAAGACAAGTATGATTGCTTGCAAGGCCAATTCCAAGTAGACCAACTCTCAAAGCTAAAAGTGGACCTTTAGCTCAGGAGAATGCATTTGTACGCCAGGCTCGGCTGAACCAGTCGTGTGTTTGGCCAGCTTTCAAGTTGCTCAACTGACAGCAAGCAGTGTTTTTGTTTTTTGTTATTCTTTTTTTCTATTTCCTAACTTTTTTTCTGTGAAGGTCCCAGAAAGGGTTACTAATATTTGTTTATGTGTGGCTTACTGTCTGTCTTCCTTTCAGCTTTTTTTTCCCTTTTACTCGGGAGTTGCCACAGCGAATCATCTGATTCGCACGTTTGATTTGGCAGAGGTTTTTACGTCAGATGCCCTTCCTGTCACAACCCTTTTTAACAAGGGACAGAAACACGCCGACAGCTTTGCAGCTACTCTTTACGAAAGTCAGCAATGGTTCTTTTACATGCCTCTCACCATAGACAGTGAGAGACATGGCCCGCCTTTGATAACCCAGTTAGCTGCACTGGAGGGGGACAGTCACAACCTTGTGGAGAGTGGGACTCGAACCCCCCAACCTTTGGATCAGCGATCCAGTCCCCTTTCCCACTAGACCACCACTGCCCCTTAATGGAAAACAATAAATGTTTATGTTTAGGCAGCCCTGCGATCGTCACATTTTTTCTGTTACAAACTGACCTCGGCCCCCCATCAGAGAAAGGAAAAGTTATGTGGCCCTCGCAGGAAAAAGTTTGGGGACCCCTGGTTTAGTGGTTAGTATGTCTGCTTCACAGCAAGTCCTGGGGTCGAGTCCTTGTCTTGGCAAGTGTAGTTTTCACGCTTTCCCTGTGCTTGTGTGGGTTTCCTCTGGGTTCTCCAGTTTCCTCCCTCAGTCCATGCACATATTAGGCTTGTTGGGCATTTCAAATTGTGACTGGGTGGAAGTGTTAATGTTTGTAAGTGCAGCCCTGTTGATGGTCTGGCAAGCTGTTTGTGTGGTGTTGTTGTATTTTGCTCTCTTGCTTCGTCAACTCATTGCAAAAAAAAAAAAAAATTCAATCATGAATTTTCTACACATGCCGCAAAATGAGGCTGGACATGAAATAGTCTCAAACTCTTCTCAAACAGCCCACACATATCGTCAGAAGGCCACCAAGTTGACGATTTGCTCACAACTTTTTTCTTCGCAAGCAAATGTGTACTTCGTATATTTTGTTATCATGTGAAAGGGATTTTTTGATATCTTATAATAACCAACATAATAACCTACTATTCTCTCATAATCATATGGCTGCCATCTATCGTCATACTTATTTTACATCTGCTTCATATTTTGTGATAATTTATGCATGTAGTATGTATTCACTTATACTATACTCATGATATCCTTCTTATTCCCATGTCTGTGTGTTTGTGCTTGGATATTTTTGAACATTCTGGGTTATTTAGGATTCATAAAGGGGAAGAGAGATGAAGAGAAAATGTTACCTCCTTTTCAGGCCCATAAATGGGTCAGGTTAGAACTAGAATATTCCAGTTTTTCTTTTTAACCTTCTTGTTGATCCTCATTGTGCACATTGCATACTGTGTAATGTCAGCTAGCATAAACTTAACAACGTGACCCAGCCACGTTGTCTCTATGTCCGACAAGCCATGTGTCACCATGATGTAATTTCTTTATTTTCATGTATAAAAACCCCTGGACTGGTCATCAGACTTTGGTGATCGGGGAATGAACACTTGAGCACCTAACCTTGGTCGGTGTCTGTGCTTTCTTAGCTGATCACTCCAGCGCTGTTGGTGACACTCGGGAACTGACCCGAGGGAAGACTTGCTTAGGGCCATCAAAACTCCTAACATCATGAATATTTTATTAGCACTAAAATATCATTTTGAGAACAAAAAGAAATGGAAATTGTCCAAAATGTGACTGATTTACGACAGGAGGTTCACCCCCCCCACCGAACATTCACAAACCATTCACAAATTACTTGGAAATCAGTTGTAAAAGTTGTTGAGTGACCTTCTTGATATTTTGTGGACTCATCATCAGAATACTTGATCTCGCAAAAAATTATGCAATATACATATTCATATTGGGCAGTGGTGGCCTGGTATTAAAGGGTGTTGAATCACTGATCCTAAGGTTGGGGGTTCGAGTCCCACTCTCCACAAGGTTGTCACTGTCCGTCCCCCCCCAGTGCAGCTAACTGGGTTATCAAAGGCCGGCCATGTCTCTCACTATCTATGATAAGAGATTCATGTAAAAGAACCATTGCTGACTTTCGTAAAGAGCAGGCTGCAAAGCCGTCAGCGTGTTTCTGTCCCTTTTTAAAGGGTTGTGTCAGGAAGGGCATCCGACATAAAAACCCATGCCAAATCAAATGTATGAATCAGATGATTCGCTGTGGTGACCCCTGAAATAGGGAAAAAGCTGAAAGGAAAAGAAGATACAGTGCATATTTAAATTGCATAATATTCACTTGCACCAGGAGTTGCAAAACATATTTTCCTTTCGGCTGTTCCCTTCAGGGGTCGTCACAGCAAATGATCTGCCTCCATCTCACCCTATCCTCTGCATCTTCTACTCTCACTCCAACTACCTTCATGTCCTCCTTCACCACATCCACAAATCTTCTCTTTGGTCTTCCTCCGGGCCTTCTGCCTGGTAGTTCCAACCTCAGTATCCTAACTGCCAATATATTCACTATCCCTCCTCTGTACATGTCCAAACCATCTCAATCTAGCCTCTCTGACTTTGTCTCCAAAACATCTAAAACAGGAGTCGCAAAACATCTTGAAGAAAATTTCAAAATTCTCAAAAAAAAATCAATTTTGATCTGTGGCTTTTCTATAAATTTGCACCACAAAGGCCCAGGTGACTGCAGGTTTGTGTTTTAACCAAGCAGCAGCCCACCTGATTGGTTCATTTAATGATCAACTAACTGTTCTGAGTCTTCAGGCAGTTCATTGGTCAGTCTCTACACAGAGCATCCAAATTGACCAATCAACTTCCTGAAGACTCGAATCAATTGATTAAATGAACCAAGTCAGGTATGCTGCTGCTTGGTTGAAACACAAACCTGCAGCCACATGGCCCTTTGAGGCACGAGTTTGACATCCCTGCTCCGTAGGGTGATCCACTACAACCATCTGAGAGTCTCTAGGAGCTACAGAAACATGTTCTGATTTTTACAGGACAGTACAATGAGATTAGCATCCAGATATTCATATGAGCATTTGAAACACAACAACAACAACAACATTTCCAGCCTGGTGTATGACTTTTCTATGGTGACGTGATCATAATGCTGGTGATATTTAATAAGTTATTGCCCCGGGTTTATACAGCTTCTCTGGTTATGATGAAAAGTGGAGTGTAATTGTGATGTTTCCGGATTTCGCTCTTCCGGTTCTGCCTGCTCCTTGTGAGCAGCCCTCTGTAAATTAAAGGGAAAGCTGTGGTTTCACACCAACACCAGGAAGTGAAGCAGAACTGAATCCGCGTGCAAGAGAGAAACTGCTCTTCATAACGGACATTGAGGACATATCCGAGCCGTGCAGTGTCTCAGTCTGGCTCGGGTTCGAGCATCCAGCGCGGGAAGAGCAGATGTCGGTGTGAAATGTCGGTGAGTGTTTTTCCTGAAGTCCATCGAACCTTTTTGGATCTGGATGGAAGTTCCAAATTTAGACTCGAGTTCAGGTAGAATGATAGAATTATCTCACAATTAATGTCAGCAGCGCTTTAAACTTCCATACTGCAGCTTTTTTTCCTGCAAAATGTTTGCATTTGTTTGTTATTCATATTTATTTACTTATTTATCGTTACTAGTGCGCGCGCGCACACACACACAGTTTACTCAGTCAGTCAGCCAGTCAGTCAGTGTAGAAGATTTGTGCACGAGGCTAAAATAATATTTCAACCGTCATGAAAGAAAATCACGACTAACATATTTAAAAATAACATGTTCCGTTTTTAGCTTTTTATTTACTTATTTTTTTATTCCATGCATGATATTTGAAAGTAGTATAACCTGCTCAGCACGATATCCCATAATCCTTCACGCCACATAACCACAATGGCATTTATAAACACTAACCTAACCATCCAGAGTTTAAAGCCACTTGAATAAGATTTTTAAATCTGGCATTTTCTTGCAGTTTATGTTTCGGTCTTCTTTCTCTTCTTGGATCTTAGTCTTCACTGACTACACAGACAGTAATCCCAATCGTAATTAGGGTTTTGGTAGGGATGGTGCCCATCTCCGCCATCACCGGGTGAGGGTTGCAGTACACCCTGGACAGCTTGCCAGGCCATCGCAGGACAGAAACTCGCTGATGGCTATGCAGCTACTATTGTCGAAAGTCAGCAATGGTTCTTTTACAGCCTCACACCAGAGACTGTGAGACACTTGGCAGGCCTTTGATAACCAGGTTACCTGCACTGGGGGAATATGATAATCTGTTATTGATAATCCTCAGGAAAATAAGGACTAATTTATTATTAGTGGGATCTAAAATGGGATTGGAAATGACATCAATGACTACCGAACTATAAATGCATTTTGTACTTCCAGTGCATGTTCTGACTAATAGGCCACTTCAGGGGTAACATACAGTGAGCTGGTGATTATCATGAAACGAACCCCCACAGGGAAATGAGGACCCAGATGCATTGATTTTAAAATTGATTCTGTTGATGTAAAAATGCTTTTCTTGCATTCACTAACAATGCCCTGGTGGTGTGATATAAAGCAATGGTCTGTTATAAAAAGATGTCTGTCTCTCTTCCTTTCGGCTTTTTCCCTTTTACTCGGGAGTCGTCATGCATGTTTGATTTGGCAGAGGTTTTTATGTCGGATGCCCTTCTTGTCACAACCCTTTTAGCAAGGGACAGAAACACGCTGACGACTTTGCAGTCAGCAATGGTTCTTTGACATGCCTCTCACCATAGACAGTGAGAGACATGGCCCACCTTTGATAACCCAGTTAACCGCACTGGGAGGGGGCAGTGACAACCTTGTGGAGAGTGGGACTCGAACCCCCAACCTTTGGATCAGCGATCCAGCGCCCTATACCACTAGACCACCACTGCCCCGGTCTGTTATAAAAAGATAATTATATTAAATGGAGTAATTGGCCACCAAAAATTGCAAAAAAAAAAAAAAAATGTATTCATCTGAGCCATGTAACACTGGGGCCACAGTGTCCACAATCTCCATGATTAAACAGAGCTCCATGATTTATGACCACACTTGGAGCAAGATTGGGGTATGAAAAGTAGGCATGGTGCATCCAAGAGATTTCATGAAACTTGAAGGAATTGTGTTTCCAGGATCATCAAGATTCCCTGCAATGATTCATCAAGGTCTGTTATACCCTGTTAAGCTCGACTACAATTCCCACATTCTATCATGATTTCCATTAAATTGTAATTCGTAATACATTTGCCATGAGTTCACCAAGTTCCCTCAAGATCATCACGATTCAATCCCACGACCCCACACGCTCATCATGATACTCCCAAATAATGGAGATTGTGGAAATCGTGGACTAGTGTAAATCCTGGGTTAATAATTTGTCTTAAAGGAATGATCCCTCTGACGGTTTGAGTAACCTGAGCCACAGAGGAGAAGGTTTGACCACTTTCAGGGTTTCTACTTATTTTGAACGTGAGGTATTGCATGCATTCCGTTAAAATTTTACATGACACAGTAGATAACGGATATGGAAGACTGACCTTTTTTAAAGGTCACAGGGTCCAACTTTACACTCATATTTGGGTTTAGGCCTGTTTTATCTTTAAATACTGTCTGTAAGTTTTGTCTCAGATATTCTAGGGATTCTAGTATATTTTTTGTGCGTCATATGGAATGGGAAACGGTTAACCTTGACTTATTTGCAAGGTGGCAGTGGTCAAACTTTGACCTGAATTCAAGCCCCCCCCATGTTTGGACAAGAAATATTGTACTGTATTTCTTAAAAAAATTACATAATTGCTGCTTTGGACCTGACTGCAGAATAAATAGAACCACTTATCCTTCAACTTCTGCAGAGATGGTGGTCAACTAGCATTAATATGCTGTTGTTGCAGGAAGTATGTTTTCGACATCAGAGTAGCATCAAGGTGGCGGGAATCTACATCTTGATACCCCTCTCTGGAGTAGAGATCCAACATTTGCTGTCTCTTTGCATCCAAACTGTGTACTGTTTGTAATACTGTTGAGATTGATTGGTAGAAATCCTGATAGTTTCTAATCATAGTCTATGCACAAGTAGATTAATGATTTAACAATAGTTACATTACATTTTTGTACAAAAATTGCACACCTGTCTTCCATACATTTTGGTAGTCTCCGACATGGAACAGATAGCAGTATGTTTACCAAGTCTTGCTCCCCAACCAGTGGTAGGTCCTACATGGTTTGGATGCCAATTTCCTCAAACTACTTCATGATGATGGTTATTAAGGTGTCTTTTTAATATTGTTCAGCATTGATAGTATGGCTTCTTTCATGTGAGAGTGGTGTTGTGCAATCACTCTTGGGACACAAATTTTATATTCTGGCAAAGGGTAATGGTCGAACAGCTCTTAATGTGAAACATGAGCAAAATGTAAATCAGATTCACTCAAACAATGAATGCCAAGACCCATAAGAGGAATGTCTGGTACTGTTCTGATATGAAATATACAGCTGATCCTCTGTGAACTAAGCTCAACTTGATTTGTTGAAAAATCAAACCATGTTCAGTATTCCCAAAAACAAACATAATATTGTTTGTATTTAGTACCTTTGGCTGTTGCTGAATTGGCTGCTACTGTATTCCAATGATGGAAATCAAGCCTAGATACAGACAATGGGATTTTGTAATTGTATGTTGCTGCACAAAAATGCAGCCATGAGGCGGGGGGGGGGGGGGGGGGAACTAACCAGTGTCTCTCCCCCTTATGCCGGTCCCAAGCCCGGATAAATGTAGAGGGTTGCGACAGGAAGGGCATCCGGCGTAAAACTTCTGCCACATTTAAAAGTGCAAATGATCAATACATACAATACCGGATCGGGATGTTAGAGTGGTGCAGGACATGTATGAGAGATGTAAGACAGTGGGGAGGTGTGCTGTCGGTGTGACAGAAGAGTTCAAGGTAGAGGTGGGACTGCATCAAGGGTCAGCTCTCAGCCCCTTCTTGTTTGCTATGGTGATGGACAGGCTAACAGACGAGGTTAGACAAGAATCTCCATGGACTATGATGTTTGCAGATGACATCGTGATCTGTAGTGAGAGCAGAGACCAAGTGGAGGAAAATCTAGAGAGGTGGAGGTATGCCCTGGAAAGGAGGGGATTGAAGGTTAGTCTTGGTAAGACAGAATACATGTGTGTGAACGACAAGGACCCAAGAGGAACTTTGTGGTTACAGAGGGCAGAGATAAAGAAGGTGGAGGATTTTAAGTACAGTAAAACCTCCGCTGACGAACGCTTAAGATCACGAACTTTTCGCCTCAAGAACATTAAATTTGCGAGCATATAGTCTCTGCTGACGAACTAGTTTTCGGCGGACGAACCAAACCACGCGATCGAACAGCGCCACGGTGGCGGCCACGAGAAGTTGACGCACGCTCACGGCGTCACAGTTCGTCACCCCCTTTCTTTGAGTGCGGAAGTGGTTTGTGTTTGATATACATTTTGGACCATATTGAGTGTACTTTTGCTATTATGGGACCGAAAAAGACCCCACCACAGGCGGAGATCATTGAAAAACACGAACGAGGTGTGCGTTTGTGTGACTTAGCGTCCCAGTACCAGTACGCTAAGTCTACCATTGCTCCCATCCTTAAGAACAAGGAAGCTATTAAGGGTGCGTGTGTGGCTAAGGATGTTTCCAAACAGTAGGCGTTTCCAAACACTCCTTCCAAACAGTAAGTCCCTCCCTCCCTCCTCCTCCCACTCCATTCCATCAAGCCATCAACTACCATCACAAAGGTAAATAAAACGACTTTATTATACAGTACAGTTTATTTCTTTAATTACAATACAATAGCACATTTATTATACATAAGATAAGGTATATTTTTGTGTAGTTTTAAGACTTATTTAGTAGAAAATTATGTTTTATGGGGACCTGGGAACGGATTATTCTCATTTTAATGGTTTCTTATGGGAAATAAATGTTCGGAAGACGAACTTTTCGCCTTACACACACTTTCTGGGAACCAATTATGTTCGTGAGCTGAGGTATCACTGTACGTAGGCTCAACAATCCAGAGCAATGGAGAGTGTGGAAAAGAGGTGAAGAAGCGCGTGCAGGCAGGTTGGAATGGATGGAGAAAAGTGTCCGGTGTGATGTGTGATAGGAGAGTATCGGCAAGAATGAAAGGAAAAGTGTACAAGACGGTGATGAGGCCAGCAATGTTGTATGGTTTAGAGACAGTGGCCCTGGGGAAAAGACAGGAGTCAGAGTTGGAGGTAGCAGAGATGAAAATGTTGAGGTTCTCTTTGGGAGTAACGAGGATGGATAGGATCAGAAATGAGTACATCAGAGGGACAGCACATGTAAGACGTTTTGGAGACAAAGTCACAGAGGCTAGATTGAGATGGTTTGGACATGTACAGAGGAGGGATAGTGAGTATATTGGTCGTAGGATGCTGAGGTTGGAACTACCAGGCAAAAGGCCCAGAGGAAAACCAAAGAGGAGATTTATGGATGTGGTGAAGGCGGACATGAAGGTCGTTGGAGTAAGAGTAGAAGATGCAGAGGATAGGGAGAGATGGAGGCAGATCATTTGCTGTGGCGACCCCTGAAGGGAACAGCCGAAAGGAAAAGAAGACGAAAAAGATGTTGCTGCACAAAATTTTATGTCATAAGCTACTTGGACTGATTGTGGAAATAAATTACCTATTCCTGATACCTGACGTTTGCCTGAAGCAGCTAAGCTTGCAAAAAGATTTTTGAAAATGTGAAACTTTCTTGCTCACTGTTTAAAGTAAGTTGGTGTACTTTTCAAATCGAAGTGTCCACAAGCATGAGCAGTCCAAACTGAATGTGGGTAATGGAGTAGACAATGATGTTTTGGCTTCACTACATGTTCAGGAAATGTGGCAGTTCTATCATGTGTATACACGGATCCCTCACTTTTCGTGGTTAATTGGGACCGAGATCCCCACGTGACCTTCGAAATGCGCGAAGTAGCCCCCCCCCCGACTGATGTATATGTACATATGATATCAATAAATACATATTCATGCTATAAATGCTTATAATAACAATTAAGCATTAAAAAAAGAACAAGATGAAAATAAAATATAAATACACACACATACAGACGGTATTGCATGAGAAGATGGCACATACATGCGTGCATGTGCGTGCGCAGATGCGTGTGCACACACAGATGCAACAATATAAGTAGTTTTGATTGGAGATTTTGGGTTGTTTTTGTTTAAGGGTTTTTTGCATAATTGGCCTTGTTTTTGTGGCATTTTCCTTAACTTTTCCCCCTATTCTTCCTTAATTTCCTTATTTTTTAATTTGATGAATATTTAAAAATTATGAGCTGCAATGAAGCCACATGAATTGAAGCACGAAGTAGCGAGGGATCCCTGTACGATCAGAACTATGAGATATGCAACCTGATTTGAAGAAATTGTTTTGCACATGATACAATATCATTGATGCACTATTTTCCAGTAGTTTTTCTATCCTATCCCTTACTATGAGTGATAATAATCTTGGAAGGCACCAGTTCTGAATTGTATGACCCCTCCAGCTTTTCTCAATCTGAATTATCATAAGGTTTATCAGCGTCACTACCATAATATTTAGACTAATTAATATATTATTTGAGTCGTAAATATGTGAAGTATTTCTGCTGTATGACCAGTTGTTTAATGGTTTAAATGACAACATTTTCAAAGAGATAATGTCCATGGAAGTAGGGGCAGTGTTGGCCTGGTAGTAAAAGGTGCTGGATCCACAAGATGGTCACTGTATACCATTACTGTATCTCATAAAGCACCCCTAAATCAATTATTATAAACATAACATTGTAAAATAATGTCAAATATATCAAATAATAGCAACATTAATTTCAAATAAATTAGATTCAAGCAAAATAATTTAAAATTGATGCATTTTCATCAAATTCACTCATCAAATATAACCTTTACCATTCTCCATGATGCGATCTTTCTGCTTGTAAATGGTTCCGGTCGACTGATGATCACTTTACATGAAGCTGAGCTGAGTCACATGACATGAAGCTGAGCCGATGCTGTGATCAAGGTCCGGCGAGGCATCTTCTCCCAGAAGAGTCCAGTTTTGTAGCAGTTAAAAACTTGTTGTGGAATGTAGTCTTCTTCCACGACAAGTTCTTCAAATTTTTTTATAAATTCTTTTGCCGCCTTCTGGTCTGAACTCGATGCCTTGCCATGCCGTATGACCGAGTGGATTCCAGGCCTCTTAAATCTCTCGAACCACCCATGCGACGCTTTAAAGTCCGGGGTTTGCTGGTTCGAAGAACCCTCACCTCCACCCTCCTTCACGAGGTCACTAAATATTGCTGTTGCTTTTTCAGAGATTATTGCCTGCGTTACTGTATTTCCGGCAATTTCTTTCTGCTTTATCCAAAGGAGTAAGAGTCTCTCCATCTCGTCATTCAGTGACGATCTCCTTTTCGATATAACAGAGAGACCTTTCGAAGGGGTCATCGCCTTTAAGCTCTCCTTCTGCTTGAGTATTGTCCCAATTGTAGAAGGGTTTCAGCCATACTCCTTTGCAATTTCGCTCAATCGCATCCCCTTTCATGTTTTTTTATTATCTCCTGCTTCATTTCGATGGACAATGGAGCCCTCTTCTTCTTCTCGGTTTCAGGATTCACTTTCTTGGGACCGATAATGGAATAAAATAAAACGATCACTCAACAAAAAACTGACAACAGTCCTCTTCAACTGTTCTCATGAGTGTGGCGGACAGAAGGTAAGGTACATTACAGGTCCCTTCCTGGACAATGGGATGTCGGCGGGATGTTGGGAGACAGCCAATGAGAGAGCAACTTGCGCATGGTTTGAATTTTGATTGGCGCGTTGTAATTATGAATTGCGCACTTAGTGCTTTTCGTAAGAGGAGGTTGTTTTCGTATCCCAGGGACGAAAATTTAGGAAAATGTTTTTCGTAACCCAGGATTTTCGTACCCCGAGGGTTTCGTAAGTAGGGGGCTGACTGTACATGTAACTGAACTGGGAAGAAGGAGGGGCACGTTCAGTCTGTCGTTTGTAAACAATGGACGCAGCGTCATTACGTCATTGCGTCAGCATGTCAGCGTACTATGTAGGTAAGTCAGGGAGCGTCTGTATGTATAAATAAATATATATTCAACACTATAAATGCTTATAACAATTAAACATTCAAAATAATACATAATAATGCATGAATAATATTTTGCTCATCGCACCAAAACTTTAACCTACTTTTGAGAATAGAAGTAAATATTCTACAGACAGTCAATAAGAGCAATACCTCTAATTATGTGGGTTGCTTTTGGGACATGAAAATTACCATAATTGAAAATCTTATTGTACAACATTGTTAAATAATTCTTGATGAGTTTTAGAAGCTTTAATAGTTGATTACAATGCTGTCAGGTCCAGGAGACTTGTTCCTTGCTAATTTATCAATGTGTCTTAATACTTTATTTTCAGTAATGACGCAATTTAATATTTTTAGTCCTTCTTCATCTTCGATTCCTATTGAGTTGACATTGCAGTCACAGGCAAAATCAGTATAATTTGAGAGTAGAGAAGAGAGTGAACCAGTCTTCACTGTCTACATTATTAGTATTGACTCCAGTTAAAGATGAGCCACTATGTTTTAACAGTTTCAAAAAGTCCTTAGGATTGTCTCTCGCTGCAATAAGCTGTTCTTTTTGTGAAAGAAAACAATCTCTGCATTTAAAGTTGAGAGTTTTCTTAAACAATTTACGGTGGTCTTCTTCTTTTCCTTTCGGCTTTTCCCTTCAGGGGTCGCCACAGCAAACCATTCGCCTCCATCTCACCCTATCCTCTGTATCTTCTACTCTTACTCCAACTACCTTTATGTCCTCCTTCACCACATCCATAAATCTTCTCTTTGGTCTTCCCCTCGGCCTTCTGCCTGGTAGTTCCAACATCAGCATCCTACTGCCAATATATTCACTATCCCTCCTCTGTACATGTCCAAACCATCTCAATCTAGCCTCTCTGATTTTGTTTCCAAAACATCTTACATGGGCTGTCCCTCTGATGTACTCATTCCTGATCCTATCAATCCTCGTTACTCCCAAAGAGAACGTTATGGTGGGTTTTATAAATACAGTGGAACTGCAGTACTCAAACTCTTTAGAGGTCGAACAAATCGGAGTTCGACCAAAAAAATCCGGTATTTTTTGGTTCCGGAAGTCGACCAAAATCCGGAAGTCGAACACAAAAAGCACGAGAATCAAGAAAAAACTAGACTGAGAGGAAGGAAAAATGTACGGCTTCCGGAAATCAGTCTTTTGTTTCTACTTGACCACTGTGCGCTTGTGGATGTGCTTGTTCCTGTTCTATAAAGTACAGTATTCCATATTTTTTGTTTACGTGATTAGATTAACCCATAAACATGGCTCCAAAGAAATCTAGTGGTAAAGTTGGTGAGAAAAGGTCAGTTGTGCGGAAAACTGTTGAGTTTAAGAAAGAATTGATAGCTAAACATGAATCAGGCGTGCATGTTACGGATCTTGCTAAAGAATATGACATTGCAAAATTGATGACAAGCACGATTCTGAAGAACCAAGAGGCTGTTAAAGCTAATGATGTGGCGAAAGGGTCGACGGTTATTAGTAAACAAAGACCGCAAATACTGGAGGAGGTGGAAAAATTATTGCTCATGTCCATAAATGAGCAGCAGTTAGCGGGAGATAGTGTAAGCAAGGATGTTATCTGCTGTAAAGTGTCTACAGATTACAGTGTCTCAGGCACATGAGCAAATCAAAACGCGTGACACAAACATATTGGTTTACAACTTTGCTGACGTAATTAGGGCCACTGTGTATCATTCGATTAATAGTAATCCATATTGTAAACAAACCCATGGAAAAATGATTATAAGAACAGACATTTTTGGACAGCCTTTAGCAGGCGGGTTTTTAATTTTGCTGGTAGTTTGTGGGTCAGATGTGGGTCATTTGGGGGGGGTGTCATCTCGGTCGACTCTTGGCAAGGGGCAGAAACACTGGTATTGTTTTCATTTTCATTTCACAGCACGAATGTTCTGGGGGCAAGTTGCAGGCTCAGAGAGGTCATCTCTGTATGTGTGGAGTGTGTGTTCTCCCCGGCTCAAGGGGCCTTCCCCAGAATTTTTTTTTCCCAAGATTTGCAATTGAAATATGAAATTTGGGCCATCTGGAGACACAAGTGTTGATTTAAAAAAAATTAAAAACAAGAATTTGTGCATGTCCTGAGAGAATTTCAGTGGTTTTAACTTTTATGGTTCATAGGTAGCTTACAATTTATTATTTAACTAGTACTATTAGAACAAGAAATTCAAATATCAACTTGAAATCAGTAATAAAGACGATTGTCTTACTAATCAATCACTGTCTGACAGCCTTGTGCTTTCATGTTTATTCTCTTTTTTTAAGATTCTCCAAGTGTTATAATGGAACTTCAGTCATATGCACAGAGTCTGAGCCAAAATATCGCTTTAGTGTATAATTCATGCGAACATAAGGAAATCAAACTAAAGATTTGTAGTGATTGTCATTTCTATTTGATTCAAGCATTTTTGCATGGTAGAAAATATCTATTAGCATATGCTTCATGGGAACAGCATGGTCTGATTGTCTCACGATCTCAGGATCATAACTCCATTATTCTGAGTAAACAATGCATAATTCAAAATGACAGATACTCGCCATCTGCTCTGGGCATTTGCAGAAAGTGTTATGACTACACATTTACAAATAAGCCAGAAAATATAAATTTACTTTTGGTTTTCTTGTGTCAGGCTCATGACATCAGAATATCAACTATCCAGTCTCTCTACTCAATAGTTATCCTACAAATCCAGATTTTAACAAAAGCAGTACTGATTTCAGCAGTCACCCAATCTCTATAAATAGGAAAAACCAAATATCGTGAGTGAACAGTATTTAACCAGACAGGACAAAGATAGTCCCTTTATATACTTGGGAAACCGTGTGTGTGTGTGTGTGTGTGTGTGTGCGCGCGCGGTGAAACATTGGTTCAGTGCGAAACACCAATTAAATTGATGACTATACTTTTAAATAGAGTAAAAGCCATATCTGCTAAAACTATTAATCAGCACATCAGCTTATCAAGACCATACCAAGCAGAATTTAGTGTTTGAGCATTGGAGATACAAAGCACGGTTCTAAGTCTGACACCACTGATTGAAGGTTCACCTGTAACTGATTTTATAGATGTTTAATTTATAATAGGTTTTTGTTGGAGTTTGATTTAATGGTGTATTAGTGCACAAAGCAGAATTCAAAATGAGTGCAAGAAATCAGTTAATGCATATGTGTATTTTGAAACAGATCTAGCAATTTATTATGGCAGACTCCATCTCTAATGAGAATAATTGTCCAATGATTTACGGTCTAGAGTCACTCTGGCACAAGAAAGGAATATGTCCTACCCTGTGATGTTGATAAGCCCCTGGCACCGAGAGTGTGTACTCACTTGTTGAAGCATTGTAATTTACAGTAATAGGCCTGCTATGGGAAGCAAAATATAACTCTGGTGTTTTTGTTAAAGGAACTGATGACTTCATTGTTCCAGGCAAAGCATAAATGAGTCATGTCTGTAGTCATCACTGTTCCTCTCTTGCTGGGAGGCAAACTGGAGAACAGCTGTCAGAATGAACAGAAATTATGTTGGCATCTTCCACAACTTTTAAAAAGGACAGGAAAGAGTCTAAATATAATTATAGTGTTGAATTGGATATGTAATTATAGTACAGTTGAAAAGGCTCTCAGGGAGAACAAGTGGTAAATGTATTGGCTATTTATATATATATATATATATATATATATATATACAGTAAAACCTCCGCTGACGAACGCTTAAGCTCACGAACTTTTCGCCTCAAGAACATTAAATTTGCGAGCATATAGTCTCTGCTGACGAACTAGTTTTCGGCGGACGAATCAAACCACGCGGTCGAACAGCGCCACGGTGGCGGCCACGAGAAGCTGACGCACGCTCATGGCGTCACAGTTCGTCACCCCCGTTCTTTGAATGCGGAAGTGGTTTGTGTTTGATAGACATTTTGGACCATATTGAGTGTACTTTTGCTATTATGGGACCGAAAAAGACCCCACCACAGGCGGAGATCATTGAAAAACACGAACGAGGTGTGCATTTGTGTGACTCGGTGTCCCAGTACCAGTACGCTAAGTCTACCATTGCTACCATCCTTAAGAACAAGGAAGCTATTAAGGGTGCGTGTGTGGCTAAGGGTGTTTCCAAACAGTAGGCGTTTCAAAAAGCACCTTCCAAACAGTAAGTCCCTCCCTCCTCCTCCTCCCACTCCATTCCATCAAGTCATCAACTACCATCACAAAGGTAAAAAAAACGACTTTATTATACAGTACAGTTTATTTCTTTAATTACAATACAATAGCACATTTATTATACATAAAATAAGGTATATTTTTGTGTAGTTAATAAATGTTCGGAAGACGAACTTTTCGCCTTACACACACTTTTCTGGGAACCAATTATGTTCGTGAGCAGAGGTATCACTGTGTGTATGTATATATATATATATATATATATATATATATATATATATATATATATACAAGGAGTCCTCGGTTTACACCGGTCCCGACTTACACTGTTTCGTGGTCACGGATACGCCCCATTAGAAATATAAAAAGATATTACACCTCACTACGTCTTACGCGGTTACGTAAACAAACCAGAACTAGCAGTCTCGTGTCAGAAAAAAATTGGAAATCAATTTTTCTTGTAAATTTTAAAATGAAATTATTTTAATGAGGAACCTAGACAGCATAGAGTCATAGCTCCACTGTATTACGGTATGTTTGTTTGAAAATCATTTTGGAAACTATGTTGATTCTCCATTTGGCTGCAAAGTCTGCAGTGTGTTTCTGTCCCTTGCTAAAAGGGTTGTGACAGGAAGGGCATCCGACATAAAAACCTCTGCCAAATCAAACGTGGAAATCAGATGATTCACTGTGGCGACTCCCGAGTAAAAGGGAAAAAGCCGAAAGGAAGACAGACAGTTGACTCTCCATTTGGAAACTGAATCACACGCTCAGAAGGAACTTTCAGGAACTTGGTGTCTACAAGATTATTTGCACGTTGTGTCTGTATGTGCTTGCATGTGTGAGGAATGAGTGCTGATATTTTTTTTGTATGTTTCTCTGTTAACAGCCAGTGTTCTGTTGCTTTCTTCCCACTGACTACGCAATGCCTCCTCCTTGGGGCTGGACGATATTTAAATAAATTCAAATTACTGAATACGATGATAATTTTAATTTTAAAGAAATATAATAAGTATTGATCATCCTTACAGCCAAATACTGTGTAATGTAATACATGTAAGTGATACGGAGCTTACTTTAACAATGGTTTACATAAACATTTTACTGGTTCCTTTAGGTGAGGTGCTGCTCCTGTTTGTTTTCGTTCTTTGAGTTTTTATGGAGGAATTCTACAGAAACGTCTGTTTTTAGACGTAAAAGCTTGGGTTCTGCTTGGAGGTGGTGTAATAGCAGGTCAGCTTAAAGTGGCCCTTTCAGACTACTGAATTTCATTCGAAAGGAAACATTTTCAGAGTATGGAATCTGACCAGTGATGTGTTATCTTAGGTTTTTTTGCATGTAGTCCAGCCAATAGGAAACAACAACGAATTTACATCACTACCAGTGCTGGAACAGTCAATGAAGAAGCACTCACGTGTACTTAACAAGAAGTGAGGATTGACGTTGCCTGATGGAACAGTTGATTTGTGATCGGCTTAAAGGGAAATGAATTAGGTCTCACTTTGTACAAATATCACATTAGTTCTCATCTATTTTAAACATTTCATTTTAGAATGCCTCAGGATTTATAGTGTAGAAGGAGTTATTTGTTCAGATTAAATTGCAAATATTATAAGAATATACTCCTTGTAAGACGTCATGGTGATGTACTAGTTAGCATGCCTGCTACACAGCAAGAAGGTCCTGGGTGTGAGTTCTGGGCTCTGCAAGAGCATTACTGTGTGGAGTACTTGTGTGGGTTTCCCCCAGGTACACCGGTCTCCTTCCACTGAAATAAAGACATGCACAGTAGGCTAAATGACGGTTATAAATTGCACCTAAGTGTGAGTGTACATGGTTATATGTATGCAGTTGTCTGGCAAGCTGTTCAGGGTGTAGCTTGCCTTTGCCCAATATCAGCCAAGCTTGGCGACTCCCACAGCCACTTCCATGCGTCCCTCGTAGGAATAAGCGGTTTTGGTAACTGAGGGAGTGAATAAGTGAACTATAAGAGGACTTGGACTGATCAGTTAAACTTTTAATGTGCTTTAATATGTACATTCAGAAAAGTATGCATTGAAAGATGGCAGCTTGCTTTTTGAAGGATGCTTTCCACATAATGTCTTAATAATTGGCCTACCTTCACCAATTCAGTATGGAGATGCACCTGGACAAGTTTTAGACCAAATTGAATTACTGCGACCTTGACCCAAATTTTTTATTAGCTTAATTGCCTATGTAATGGTTACATTTTACATATCTGGTCATATCTTGCTGGTTGTAATTTTTTATATTGGAATTGTTCTTCGGCCCACATCATTGTACTGATTAAAGTGATCTATTTACATATTTGACTGATTTGACCTGCACTGACCTCTATATTATTTTTATGTGCCATGCAATCACAATCTTTTTTTTTTTTTTTTTTTTTTTTCTCAGAGAAGGGATGCCTTCAATATTAAAAAAAGGCATTTCATATTGCTTCTTTCACTTTTCACTTGGTGAATACTTCCTCTTTTCTCATTTCTCTTTTTTCAGATCAAGAAAAATAGGGATTTTTCGTGATGGAGTAGTTGGACTTCTGCATTAATTCTGTAACATGTACTGGAATGTTGGCGCTGATGAAGACTCTGAAGTCGAACCTGCTTGGAGTGATGCTGAGCAAAATGGTGAGTTTTTTTTTTTGTTTTTTTACACTTCATAAATTTTATCTGTGCTGGTTGAGATTTTCCTTATGTTGAGATGACTAAATTTGTGTGTAGGGTTTTAATAAAGAGGGATTGTTCTCTTTGAGAATGGTTTACATGGAAAATGTACAAAAGCCATTTTTGGAATTTAGCTTCTAAAGATTCCTTATACATATCAGGCTAATGTTTATCAGTTCATGTTTATGTCTTTTCTGAGAAACAGAATAACACTCATAGAAAACACAAAATTTCTTTCTGAACAATGTGTCATGTGTGGTCTCTTAGTTGTTGCAATATTGTTAGAGCTTTTTAATATTTTAATGCCTGCTGCAAAATTTAAGGAGCAGGGTTAAAGCACATTTTGTTTTTTGAGGACATCCATTGCATATGAGGGTAGCTGGTCATGTCGAAAACAATTTTTCTAATGCAAATTTATATGATCCATTGTGACAGAACTGTAGGCCTATTTACCATCATTCATTCATTTTCTGAACTGCTTAATCCTAATTAGTTACGGACGCTGGGCAAGGGCAGAATACATCCTGGACAGCTCGCCAGGCAATCACATGGCAGAAACACACTAATGGCTATATAAACTACTCTTGACAAAAGTCAGCAATGGTTCTTTTATGTAGTTTTTAAAGTTCGTGATGAACAATAATGTAAATTTTATATTAAAAAGGCATAGCATGTCGAATCTGCTCTATTGCTACCACTGCTGGTTGGAAGACGTGTTGATATTCACTGGATCCACTGATTGAAGAATTTCCATGGTTTATAGCTTTGTTAATTCCAATAAAGTTGGTGTTTTCTCATAAACTGTCAGTCTTCCTGTAGTAGGTGTGACTTATGATGTTTTTGTCAGTCACCAAGTGAATCTATCAGGTTTAGAGAAGGAGTTGTATTCTCTGAAATTGAAAGTCTTACAAAAGGAGGTGTGACTTGTTTCCGTTAGTTATACTGATGAAGGTCTGGTCTCCATATTTACCACTACCAGTACAACGTGGGTTCTGGACCCATCATCCTACAGAAAGTTGTGCAGCCAGTGTACCTGTTGGCCCGAGTAAATGAGGTGTGACTTCAATACCCGTCATATCCATTGAAGAAAGTATGGCTGATGTACCACTTACATCACAGTCTTACTAAATGGGGTGTGGCTTCTGTATCAGTTGGCTTCTGTTAAGGAGGTGTGGCATCTCTAACTGCCATTTTCAGTGGTCTGTGTCTGCACTCCTGCTACTTTTGTATTTTGATCTATACACATTCAGCTGCTCTACTATGCATTGGAATAGCTGCTTGTATTCTGTTTGGGGAAGCGGTCGCCTGGTGGTAATGTTGGCTGGATCACTGATCCTAGATTTGGGGGTTCAAGCCCCACTCTCAACAAGTTGCCACTAACCCCCAGCTAACTTGGTTATCAAAGGCCATGTCTCTTACTGTCAATGGTGTGAGGCATGTAAAAGAACCATTGCTGACTTTCGTCAAGAATAGGCTGCATAGCTGTCAGTATGTTTCTGATTGGGACTTGGAGTTCCCTGAGGCAGTTCATTCACAGCAATGTTCTGGCAACTTCTGCAGTGGCACTGGAACACCGTTGTATTGGCTTCTGCCCTTCCATTGGATCCTTCCAGTGGTGCCGAGGACTTGCTGCTTGGGTAACAGCCCGTCCTCCATACTTCCTACTCAGGATCTGCACACTGGAGAGTATCACCAGCCGGGATACCAGCCAGAGAGCAGCTTTGTAGTCCTTCGAGACTGACAGAAGCCTACTAATTCTGTGTTTTAATTTGAATCTATAGAGCCATTCTGTGAAAACAAACATTTTGATATGTCCTTCTAAAGCTGTTTTGTATCTAGCAGTTGTGTAAATTTACTTTACTCATAGATGTACAAGGCTTTAATTCTGAAATATTTGCTCACGCAATGGAAGTGAAATCTTATACAGTGAAATTGAAAAGAAGTTAGTTTTTTTTTTAAATCAAAGATAAGGATGAAGAGATTTTTGTCAACTGTTACATCAACAATGACAATCAGTTTAGCAGCTCTTTGTTTAGCAGCAATTATAAAAAAAGAGTGCACAGAAGACAACAAAGAGACTACACTTGGCTATATATATATATATATATATATATATATATATATATATATATATATATATATATATATATATATATATATAGCTATGTGTGTAATATATATATATATATATATATATATATATATATATATATATATATATATATATATATATATATATATATATTACACACACACACACACACAGTATATCAGTTATATAGCGTGTTACCCTTGTGTTAAGACGTCGTCTCTGTGATCTTTGTGTTTACACTGTTTTGCGGACTTTTGTAACCCTAAGCAAATATTGTTGGTCAGAAGTGTAAGCCTACTAGCATGGGTGCAAGTCTCTACACAGAGATGAATTAACTATCTGCTCAGATCGGCACCATGCAGACTCAGTTAAGCAAAGAGAGTTGTATAATGAAAACCCGAATCCACAAATTACAGAACAATTACAGATATTTATTATCTTTTAGCAGAATCCTAAGAGTGTATACTTATTTTTATATTAATATTCATTAGGATTTGTACTTGTTCTTTGTATGAATCTCTTGAATAAAGTTTACTTACTAACACAAAAGAAAGAGCTCTCCACTTTGCTGACTTTGCTCCTCCTTGAATCAGTGCAGGCTGTGTTCTAAACTAGTTCAACGGCACCCTTGTGCACTTGAAAGACCGCAAGTCTGTATAACCCACAACAAGTACACTACTTTCGGTATTGAGCGCTTCACATATTGTAAGCGTTGATTGACTGTTTTAAGCTTCATGTAAGGTTACTCGGTATAAATAAGCGACTTATTTGAAATTAATGTTGATATTATTTGATATTTTACAATGTTATGTTTATAATAATTGATTTAGGGGTGTCTTATGAGATACGGTAATGGTATTTATGGATGTATAGTACAGTATGAGCGTCACACTTCATACGTCACTGGAACAACTTGCGTTCACTTTCAACTTGCATTCGGCCGTCCGGAACCAATTAAAAACGTAAGTCGGGGAGCGTCTGTATATACATGCATCCCATATATCTAGCTATATATTTCACATCTTTACAGACTTGTACATGTATTTGCACATTCACAGAAGGGTGCGGTGCATGATATTTCAAAGGTGCACAGTATACACCAGGTAAGAGGTAGGGCTTTTTAATTGTAAGACGCATGGTTCGAAAATATTATGATGTTCAAGCCTGCTTTGAACATGAGAATTGCATTTAGAAATACAGTGGTACCTCACCTTATGATAGTCCCAGCAAACGAAAAATCCAGGTTACAAAAACATTTTCCAAAATTTTTTGTGTCTGTATAAGAAACAAGTTCCCCTTATGAAACGTGCCATTCAAACAATGCACGAGCTGCTCTCCCATAACTATCTTCCAACATCCTACCCTGCTGGTCTCCCATTGGCTAGGAGGGATGACGCAGCTCCCTTCCATTGGCGCGCGTGTGATTTCCGGTGCGAGTGGGGAAAAAAATGAAGCGGGCTCGTGGCATGCGGTTGAGTATCGCAAAGGAATACAGTCGGCCCTCTATTTAAGAAAACCTCTGAATACGAAAAATCCATCCGTGGGGATCCATAGATGAACACAAATATTCCGTGGCCGCTTTTGACCATCCAAAAGAGGGGGAAGGCTCACGGAATGATCAAGGAATACTGGCGGAATAAAAAGAATGATCACGGAATGTTTGAGGAAATGACGGAATGTTTGTGGAAGGACTGTGGAACCAAAGGGAACACTGTCGTAAGTTTTTTCCCTGAACGTGCTTTTGAACATGTTCAAAAGCACGTTCACGGAACATTTTGGCCTGCCGGAAGCGGAGTAATAGATTCGGAATCATACGAAGGACTCGGAAGATGACGGAACAACTGAGGAACGTTGGAGGATGACGACATTTTTACTTCCACGAGTCTGCTGCGTTCTAGTGATGCAGTGGTGCTATAAGGTGGCAGAAATGGCAAACACGAATGCAGCACATATGTCCTGACTAAGGGTAAACAATGATTATATCAACTCTTTGCTAACAATGAGATCAGTGAAAACACTGTTGTTAAGAGAAAGCAAAAGGACAAATCACATCACAATCATTGTGGAGCATGGCCTTGGAAACAAAGAGAAGAAAAAAAGGTTTGACGAAAAGCAGCAGCCAAAATAAAAAGCAATACTAAAAGATGAATGAAGTTTGAAATAAAAACTTGTAGGTAGTAGAATAGTAAGCTCTTTAAAGGCTTTCCTGTGTGATCTCATGATTCAGTTTTAGTTAAAACAAAAACAACAACTTTGAAGCTTTATTAAAAAACTTCAACATAAAGCGTAATGTATTATACTTACACTTTGGAGAATGTCTAGAAGAGGAGCAGAAAGTAGTTTGAGGGGATGTTTATCATTTATCCTCATGTCTTGTACGTCATTGTTTATTAAATACAGACGCTCCCCGACTTACTGAAGGAATAATGTTTTAGTTTAGATTTTTAAGTTGTTTTAATTTGGTAAATGGTCAAGCAGGGAATGTGCTTTGAATTCATGTCTTGTGGGCATGGCCCGCAGTGCGCGCGAGAGAGATGGAGAAAGAGTGAGAGAGAGAGAGAGAGGGGTGTGTGTGTGTGTGTGTGTTTATAAAAATTGTTTAATAATGGTTTAATTAATATGTTTATAAATGTTTAAATGGTTTAATAAATAATTTTCTTTTACTTTTAACACAGGGTTTATGGGGTTTATCCAGTCCAAAGACTTGAGCCTTGGAACGAATTAGGCGTTTAACATGTAAGATGCAACCCCTTCTTACGAAATCCCTGCCATACGAAAAGGGCTCTGGAACAGATTAATTTCGTAAATTGGGGGCTGACTGTGTCTGTCTGTCTGTCTGTCTATCTATCTATCTATCTATCTATCTATCATATATATATATATATATATATATATATATATATATATATATATTACACAAAAATAAAAGGACAGGACAAAGACTTTCTATTGAAACTCCATATATCACTACAGATCTGTTTCGAGGGGTGGTGAAACCATCCTCTCTCTTCAGGTGATTATAGAAGAATATATATATATATATTCTCTATCTATATATATCTATCTATATATCTATCTATCTATATATATATATATATACTAGTCCGTCTCAAAAAATTAGCATATTGTGATAAAGTTCATTATTTTCTGATTAAAAAATTAAACTTTCATATATTTTAGGTTCATTGCACACCAACTGAAATATTTCAGGTCTTTTATTGTTTTATATTGATAATTTTGGCAAAAAAGTAAACAAAAAACAAAAATCCCTAGCTCAAAAAATTAGCATATTTCATTCGACCAATAAAAAAAAGTGTTTTTAATACAAAAAAGTCAACCTTCAAATAATTATGTTCAGTTATGCACTCAATACTTGGTCGGGAATCCTTTTGCAGAAATGACTGCTTCAATGCGGCGTGGCATGGAGGCAATGAGCCTGTGGCACTGCTGAGGTGTTACGGAGGCCCAGGATGCTTCGATAGCGGCCTTCAGCTCATCCACAGTGTTGGGTCTGGTGTCTCTCAACTTTCTCTTCACAATATCCCACAGATTCTCTCTGGGGCTCAGGTCAGGAGTTGGCAGACCAATTGAGCACAGTAATACCATGGTCAGTAAACCATTTCCCAGTGGTTTTGGCACTGTGAGCAGGTGCCAGGTCATGCTGAAAAATGAAAATCTTCATCTCCATAAAGCTTTTCAGCAGATGGAAGCATGAAGTGCTCCAAAATCTCTTGATCGCTAGCTGCACTGACCCTGCCTTTGATAAAACACAGTGGACCAACACCAGCAGCTGACATGGCACCCCAGACCATCACTGACTGTGGGTACTTGACACTGGACTTCAGGCATTTTGGCATTTCCTTCTCCCCAGTCTTCCTCCAGACTCTGGCACCTTGATTTCCGAATGACATGCAAAATTTGCTTTCATCCGAAAGAAGTACTTTGGACCACTGAGTCCAGTGCTGCTTCTCTGTAGCCCAGGTCAGGCGCTTCTGCCATTGTTTGTGGTTCAAAAGTAGCTTGACCTGGGGAATGCGGCACCTGTAGCCCAGTCCATTGCTTCCATAGGTCCCCCAACTTCTGGAATCGGTCCTTCTCTACAATCTTCCTCAGGGTCCGGTCACCTCTTCTGGTTGCGCAGCGTTTTCTGCCACACTTTTTCCTTCCCACAGATGTCCCACTGAGGTGCCTTGATACAGCACTCTGGGAACAGCCTATTCACTCAGAGATTTCTTTCTGTGTCTTACCCTCTTGCTTGAGGGTGTCAATGATGGCCTTCTGGACAGCAGTCAGGTCGGCAGTCTTACCCATGATTGCGGTTTTGAGTAATGAACCAGGTTGGGAGTTTTTAAAAGCCTCAGGAATCTTTTGCAGGTGTTTCGAGTTAATTGGTTCCCCCAGTGCGGCTAACTGGGTCCCCCAGTGTGGCTAACTGGGTTATCAAAGGCGGGCCATGTCCCTCATTGTCTATGGTGAGAGGCATGTAAAAGAACCATTGCTGACTTTCGTAAAGAGTAGGCTGCAAAGTCGTCAGTATGTTTCTGTCCCTTGCTAAAAAGGGTTGTGACAGGAAGGGCGTCCGACGTAAAAACCTCTGCCAAATCAAAATGTGTGAATCAGATGATTCGCTGTGGCGACTCCCGAGTTTAAAAAAATAAAAAAAAAAAGAGAAAAAGACGAAAAGAAGACTAGAGTTAATTGGTTGATTGAGATGATTAGGTTAATAACTTGTTTAGAGTACCTTTTCATGATATACTAATTTTTTGAGATAGGAATTTTGGGGTTTCATGAGCTGTATGCCAAAATCATCAGTATTAAAACAAAAGACCTGAAATATTTCAGTTGGTGTGCAATGAATCTAAAATATATGAAAGTTTAATTCTTATCAGTACATTACAGAAAATAATGAACTTTATCACAATATGCAAATTTTTTGAGAAGGACTAGTATATCTCAGTTGTATAGCGTGTTACCCTTATGTTAAGACGTTGTCTCTGTGATCTTTGTGTTTACACTTTTTTGCCGACTTTTGTAACCATAAGCAAATATGGTTGGTCAGAAGTGTAAGCCTACTAGCATGGGTGCAAGTCTCATACACAGAGATGAATTAACTATCTGCTCAGTTCGGCACAATCTTTATATTTATTATCTTTTAGCAGAATCCTAAGAGTGTATACTTGTAATGATTTAGGGGTGTTTTCTGAGATACGGTAATGGTATTTATGGATGTATAGTACAGTATGAGCGCCATATGTCACTGTAACAACTTGCATTCACTTTCAACTTGCGTTACGCCGTCCGGAACCAATTAAAAACGTAAGTTGGGGAGCGTCTGTATACCACCAAATGTCACCATTACACATAATGTTGGATGCTTAGTGGCTTGAAAGACTGATTAATTTTTGCTTCATGTTTTCACTTGGACAGCTATAGCTTTAATGAATTTTCATCACTCAAAGATTTTTTTGGCTTCACACCTTGGTAAGAAATTCAACACACTTTGTGGCATTATAAAACATTTAGTATTAGAAGGTAAAAGTTTGGCTAAATCAAATTACATGAGTTATTGTATTTTGCTGGTTCATCAGATATTCAGATTAGCTATAGAGAGGAATGGCCACAATGTCGCCAACATCACCTGACACTGTATGAATGACCTTGCGGTTTAAAAACTAATTTTCAGGAGAAACAGCTTTGGGTCTACACTACTAAGTGCGTAACTTGGATAAAGCCTTCATCCATATTAGAATCATCTTGCCATTATTGTTCATATGCAAGGAGCTGATGAATGCTGCTTTTTTTGTCTAAGCTCTCTACTGAAACCAGAGCAAGCATCTGTGTGGTGGTTATGGTTCAAGTGTGTCTGCTACTTATAGAAGGAAGAAGTGAAACACAGCACAGCTTCAAATAGCTATTGATAAGAATCTTCTTTATTAGTGCCCCACAAGTATTTATACCCCTCGAGTTTTTCCACATTTTGTAAAGTATAAATTTACATGTGAGCACTGTATCATACTGCTGTATAAAACCTTTAATGGGGTATGTCTTGATTGCTTGTATAAAATATTCATCCCCTTCAGACTGTTTGTATTATTTTTGCAATATTAATTTAAATTGGATTTTGGGGAAAACAAATTTGCATGTACATTGATTTACATCTATTAACATAATTAAATATTCAATTCATCGCTTTACTACTGACAACAGAAGGTGCAAATCCAGTCACAAATCCTTAGTGGAACAATACATGAGCAGTCATTTTATTTTCATAAGCACTTGTATGCTGTAGCATTTAAAACAGAATCATGGGTGAAAATGATTCGGCTATCTCAACATAAGTGTTTGTGTGTGTGTGTGGGAGGGGGGCACCTTTACACATTTTTTCTTATGTCTTAGTCCTGCCTCTACCATGTTTCTGACGGTGCACCCATATTGTCTAGTGGGAGGTATATAATGATTCTGGCCTTGTAATCGAGTGTTCTGGAGGCAGGGTGAGGGAATATCTAGACTGATGTCATTGCAGGAGGGACAGCAGGACTCCTCATCCCTGGAACGGCCCACCGGGAGCACTACAGGAGGGTTGGATTTCACTGCCTAATGGGCGGGGTAGGGGTGAAGTAGAGGTGGGGGTGAAGGGATAGATAGCAGCGGTGGCTAACCTTGCCATTAAGGACAGGGAGCAGGGAACGACATACGATCAAGCTACCAGATTTAAGGCAACACTGTTACAATCAGGAGATGTGAAGCCACCAAAGGCATGCTAGGATGTTTGTGTCCCATGGACATTATGGATAAAGAATCAGATGGTGGGCATTCTCTCAAAGCATGAAAAGGTATGTTTTGAGGTCAGGTTACATACTGCATTGAATGGCTGTGCTCCAGTGAAGGCAGTGCATGGGCTTTGAATGCTCAGATGAGATCAGGTTTTACTGTCTATGATGGTTTCAGAATCCTCTTCAGGCCAATTCCCTCCAGAAGCATGTCTGAAGAGGTTTTTTTGAGCTGTGTAACATGCATTTTTTTTTTTTTTTTTTGCTTTAGTTAGAATTATAGAATATCTATTGCAATAAACTCGGCAACTTTAGCCATGTTCCATTAGTAAAAGTGAATTGAGAATTTTTCTTTACTTTTTTAAGTCTATTTTTTTTGCATGTCGATAAGAATTTTGTCATTTTCTGATGCGTCAAGTAACTTGGCTATGTGTGATTTGTCCATACTTATCGATATCCAGGTTAAAGTATATGGGCACAGTTAGCTTTTCAGTATCCAGTAGGTCGGGGTTCACCCTGGCACATATTGCGAAATGAGCTTGCTTTTACAGTAGGTCCTTGACTAGTCACGGTTTGCACTTGCGGTTTGAGTATTCACTGACTGCCGAGCAGCTCGCACGTGATTCAAATTCAGCCAATGGCTGTCCTCCTTCCTGCTGATTGGTTGAGGTGATGTAACGCCCCTTTTTCCTCATTCGCGCACAAGTTGGCAATGAGCCTTTTTTAGTGTGTTTTAATTACCAGTTAAGTTCTATGATGTCACTCAAACGCCTGCTTAAGCACCAGAAAAAGGTAATGAGGTTGGATGTCTCTTCTGAAGAAATAAGACTTTCTCCAGAAGAAATGACAGTTTCCTCTGAAGTCATGTCATTGCTGAAGAGGAATACTGTAATGTTTGAACTGTTGTAAAACACTCCACTATTCAAGTCTTTTTAAATTATTATTCCAGTACATGACCTAAGGTAATGTTTAAAATGTTTGTGTTATATTTTATTTACTGTGGTGTAGCATGTTTCTCATTGTGTTTTGTTTATCCAATTTATAACATTTCTTGTTCTTTTATGTCCTTTTTGTTATGGTCTGTGTTTTGAGGGACTTTGATTTTGACGCTGCCTCTCACTAACTGTTTACTTCCTTCTCATTGTGTTTTGTTTATCCAATTTATAACATTTCTTGTTCTTTTATGTCCTTTTTGTTATGGTCTGTGTTTTGAGGGACTTTGATTTTGACGCTGCCTCTCACTAACTGTTTACTTCCTGAGGGGTGTAGCTGAGCTGCTCGGAGCACACACCTGGATTCACTATTCTCATTTACTCCCAATAAACAAAAGCACACTCACCTCTGCGCCAGAGGATTAACTCACATCAACATCACTGCTTCTTTGGTTTGTAACGCCTCTTACTCTATCACTCTAAAATTCTGTTTTGTACTCCGGTTCCAGCTGGGGGGGGTGTGTGTGTGGCTGAGCTGCTCGGACTTAATGCAGTTAATACCTGGATTCAGTCGTGTCATGCCTAATGCAATACAGTACGTTCCTCTAGTGGGCATTTTTGAAAACTACAGTGCTGTATGTTTATAAAGAGAATGCACTAAAAGGTGTTTTTTGCGTATGCTGTATAATGTTTATATTTTAGCATCAATAAAAATAAGAGTAAAAATTGAAAAGTTTTTCTTAATCATTACTTACTACATTTTACTACATTAATACTGTATTAATGAGTAAGACTGTAAATCGAATGTGTTTAAGAAGCATATTTTGGCGCATGTCAGAGATACATAGTATTTTACTTACAGCTGCTCATTCGCACATGTGACGTCATACATGGGGTTTTACTTCCGGGTACAGAACTCGCGGATTATCTCGATTCGCGGGAGGGCCCTGAACCGAACCCCCGTGAATGTCAAGGGCCTACTGTACTTGCTGTGTAAATTAGACTTTACTGTAAAGCTTAGGCATGAGGTAGCAGTGAAATAAAATAAGAGATCGGATCGGGTAAAAATATTCATAACATAGTGCATTGAAGTTTTTAAAAGATGTCAAATTCACTTAAAATCTCTTTCAAAACAATGGGTTAATGAATGTCTTATGTGACGAGATGTTTGGCAAGATAATGTCGCATGAGACCATTAAAGGGTACCTGTAGTGAAAACGCTCATATACCTAATTTGATTTATTGTGTATAGCTAGTGACAATACACCTATAAGGCGTTTATTATATTCTCTCACAAACCAGCTTTAAGCGATTTAAGGGCTTCACTAACGTCAAGTTTCAGAGCACAGGAGTTTTGCAGCGTTGCATTTCCTGTGATGTCACATCGTTGACAAAGCCTCCCCCGGAACTGCGAGATTGCAATGTAAACATAAGCCGATATACCTGACACACAACATAAGCTCACGGAAAATTGGAAAAAATAGACATTATAGTAGTTTTTTTTTTTTTTTTTTTTTTTTTTAAACTATGGACGAAGACAGTGTCGTAGAAGGAGCAAAAGGTTATTTATATGAACCACTGAAGAAAGACTATCCACATTTAGTGAAATCGGACCAGGAAAGTGACGACTCGGAGGATGATATTGGAGAGTCGGCAGAAGCTCTTACATGGGAAAATCGTAGCAAACAACCAACAAATATTTGGTGCTCTTGTGGAAAATGCGTGCGTCAAAAAAACGATCAGGAGTGCTATTGTTGTAAATAACACAAATTGCTTGAGGAAAATATACTGACATTCTGCAATTGGCGATACGACTGTCAACGATATTATGTCACAATGACCTTTGACCCCGGTGAAAAAAAAAGTCAATATGTCCGTGCGCTGAGCCTTCGTGAGCAAGGAATGTCATACAGAAGAAAATGAAATGTGGACTTATACATAACCTACCGACATCACGCAATGTTTAGAAGTTAATAATAAGGTATAGTGGATCTTTTTTTAACGCTGTCAATTTTGGGTACAGGTACACTTTAAGTGCTTTCGGATAAAACTAGTATTTTTGTTAGATTTGAAATTTAACTGGGAGTCAGTGCACTGTAAATGAGATTGGGATGATAAGCTTGTGCCTTCTGGTTCTAGTAAGGACTCTCGCTACAGCATTCTGGACTAACTGGAGCACCTATTAGAACATCCAGACATTACAATAATCTAAACTGGAATTAACAAAAGCATGAGCAAGTTTTTCTGCATCATGCAATGACCTCATCTTTCTTATTTTAGCAATATTCATGAGATGAAACAAGGCTACCTGAGTAATATTATCTACATGAACCTCAAATGAAAGACCAGCATCAATAATCACTCCAAGGTCCTTTACTGTTACACATGTTGAGACTGAAACACCATCCAAACTTACTACATAATCAGAAATCTTTTTTCTAGCTGCTTGAGATCCGAGTCCGAGTACCTCTGTCTTTGTCAAAGTTTAATAGGAGGAAGTTAGTAAGCATCCCGTGTCTAATGTCCTTTAATACACTTTTCAACTTTATTAAGTTGATGTCTCTCATCTGGCTTTGCTGAAATATATAACGTGTGTCATCAGCATAAAAATGAAATCTAATACCATGATCACAAATGATATTACCCAAAGGGAACATGTAGAGAGAGAAAAGTAATGGGCCTGGGACAGAACCTTGTGGAACACCGAACTTTATGATTAGAACATACAGAGAAATCACCATTTACATCTACAAACTGATAACGGTCAGTTAAATAAGATTTAAACCAGGAGAGGGCCTTTGCCTTACCACCAGCAACATTTTCCAATCTGTTAAGGAGAATTGCGTGATGAATAGTGTCAAAGGCTGCACCAAGATCATGTAACACAAGCAAGGAGACATAGCCGTGGTCGGAGGCCACCAGTAGGTCATTTACCACATTTAGAGTGCTGTTCTGTGATATGATGAGGGCTAAATCACGATTGATACATTTCGTGAATGTTATTCCAACAATATGACCATAACTGCTGCGCTTCAACATTTTGTAAGATCTTAGAGATAAAAGAAAGGCACAAAGTTTTAAGCGCAGCTCCACCTTGCACTGTCTCACTCACACATGTCCAAATAGTGGGGACTGTCTCATAAGCCAAAGCTGAATACACACTGGACCAACTGGACTTGAGAGAATCAAGTGGAGGTTACATGTAAAATATACATTTTAAAAAAATGTTTAAAAAATCGTTATAAGTAATCCTCTGCATAACACTATAATCCTTATTAACATAATCCTTATTGTCATTATGGAATACAAAAAAATGAAGAAATCTAGATCAACTTCCAACAAAGAATAACTTTATTAACAATTTTTTAGTCTTTAACCATAAACATTTAAAGTGCATTAATTTGCCTGAAATAAAAAAGTATTCTTATTTAAACTGTCAACATTTTTTGACCAGCAATTTGAACCATTCGATCCTGAAAAGTAAAATTAAATATGAGATCTGAGAGATTTCTTTTTCGGCTTTTCCCCTTTATCAGGGGTCGCCACAGTTAATGATTCGCACATTTGATTTGGCATAGGTTTTTTACGTCAGATGCCCTTCCTGACACAACCCTTTTAGCAAGGGACAGAACACGCAGACGGCTTTTACCTACTCTTTACGGAAGTCAGCAATGGTTCTTTTACATGCCTCACACATAGACGGTGAGAGACACGGCCGGCCTTTGATAACCCAGTTAGCCGCACTGGGGGGGGACAGTGACAACCTTGTGGAGAGTGGGACTTGAACCCCCAACTTTAGGATCAGCGATCCAGCACCCTAGACCACCACTGCCCAGGAAAAATAAAATCAAATAATAAAGTCAATAAATAATAATGAATTCAAATTGATCAGCAATATTAACTCAGGAGCACAACATTTCTATCTATCTAGTGCCTGAGTTGTAGGATGACCATTGGCGACCCGCCATGAAGGACAACACCCTGGTTATCATCTTCATGGAAGTTTTCTTGGTAGGATTAGTGCAGTGGTTTACACAATATATAAAATTATTATTATTATAATCAAAATGACTAAGTCCAGATTAATGGCTATTAATGAGCACCTTTCGCAGTGCACAGTTTTTTGAAGCAGGGTTTAAAGCACGATACAGAACTCTCAGCTCCTGCTCAATGCTGAACTGGGACCTGCACTTATTTTCACAATGCTGACGTCATCCAACATGACAGACCGTGTCTGCTGCAGGTAGGATCAGTTCCTCTGCTGTGCTGTGAGGTTTTCTGTGCTGAGCAGTTTGGTACTCCACCTTATCTGATGCTAACAGAGCTCGCTGGTTTGTTGGAGTAGCATTCACAAAGCGGGATGTTTGTTGGTAATATTTGGCACATTTTCGCTGAACAAACTCACGCGGCTCATAACGTGATCGGGGTGTGATGTCTTTAAGTGATGGCTGAATTTATTTGGGTCCATGCTGTCCGCTGCCAATGTTTTCAGACACAGTAAACACAGCGGTCTTTCCTCGTTTCTCACCAAATCACAGTGAAGCCGAGTGCTACATCCGCTTCATCATACCTCCTCGACTTAACTTTCGGGAGACTTTCGTTTCTCTCACTGTCTCCGTCTCTCTCCCTGTCCCTGTTAAATGTCCATGGTGGGTTTATTTACTTCACTTCTTATTTTACCTCTGGGCACACTCTTAACAGTGAGGAAGCCACTACCACTTGCTGTAGTGGATGTAGAATTATACTTTATCCTAATACGGCAAAAAAAAAAGCATGTTCCCTGGGGTCACACATGCCCCGCCCATACCCCACCCCCAGCATCCAATCCCGCATCTTCAAAGCCCAATTCTCGCATCGAATTTAACATCTATACTAATGCTGTTAGACAGACTAATGCTGTCAGACATCACAGATGAAATTTCACTGTCCTTTTCCAGAAATTATGTGTATTCACAATCTTATAAATAAACTTAATGACTATTATTGAAGAGAAAGACGGAAATAAATTCAGCATGCAGTTAAGCAGGAAGTAAAAACCGTAAGTTAACGTGTGACAGGCGTGGCAAGTCCGAGCTGACCAATCAGTGTGCTCATTTCAGATTTTCCTTAGCAACTAGCCTGCATTGTTTACGAGTATACCATCTTTTGAACCTTTATTTTGTTCGCTCAAACGACATTTTAATATCAATATGTATGGATTATAGTGTGTCTTGTACCAAACTGGGTGAATAATTGCAACGAAAACCAGTAAGTTTGCAACTGTTTTGTCTAGTTTTATGAGGGTACTCGTCAGAAAAATGGGGGGGGGGGGACATTTTTAGTGAGTTTTAGTCGATTTCACGTGAGCAAGTGCTAATTGAATACTTGCTCTAATAATTTATGCAAAAATCCGAATTTCGATAAAAATGGACCATTTTTACTTTTCTGGCCTTTATCTCAAAAGTGGTCTGTGCGACAAGCACCTACTTTCGGTGGAGCGCCTCACATATGTGAATAATACATTTGAGTCTTATTTAAGCTTGCTTTTTGTTTCCTATTGTCTTTCCTAAAACTTGGTAAACACTGTAAAGAGACTTACCGTATTTGACGTGATAAGTGCTCAGGGTGATTTAAAAATTGAGGTGGGTGGGTGCTTATTAAATGTTACCAGCAGAGTGAAACGATAGGTGCTTATTACCATCCAGGTGGAAAACATGAATAATAACTGAACAATAAAAGAGTGCCACTGGGATATTTGGTACTCATTTTGTGGTATCAACCAAATTACTTACATGAAAGCTGAAAATAAACAGAAAATTGCATAATTTTTTTTAAAAGACCCCTTATTTTTCCCCTCCCGGTGCTGTTTCTTTCAACATTTTCCAGGAAGTAAAATCGAGCCAATCAACATGAATGTCAACTTTAGCACATGGCACATTGAGCCTTATTGGAGCAGGGCGCTTATGGTAAATACAGGTCCTTCTCAGAAAATTAGCATATTGTGATGAAGCTCATTATTTTCTGTAATGTACTGATAAAAATTAAACTTTCATATATTTTAGATTCATTGCACACCAACTGAAATATTTCAGGTCTTTTATTGTTTTAATATTGATAATTTTGGCAAAAAGTAAAGAAAAAACAAAAATCACCATCTCAAAAAATTAGCATATTTCATCTGACCAATAAAAAAGTGTTGTTAATACAAAAAAAAAAGTCAACCTTCAAATAATTATGTTCAGTTATGCACTCAATACTTGGTCGGGAATCCTTTTGCAGAAATGATTGCTTCAATGCGGCGTGGCATGGAGGCAATCAGCCTGTGGCACTGCTGTGGTGTTATGGAGGCCCAGGATGCTTCGATAGCAGCCTTAAGGTCATCCACAGTGTTGGGCCTGGTGTGTCTCAACTTTCTCTTCACAATATCCCACAGATTCTCTATGGGGTTCAGGTCAGGAGAGTTGGCAGGCCAATTGAGCACAGTAATGCCATGTTCAGTAAACCATTTAGCAGTGGTTTTGGGACTGTGAGCAGGTGCCAGGTCGTGCTGAAAAATGAAATCTTCATCTCCATAAAGCTTTTCAGCAGATGGAAGCATGAAGTGCTCCAAAATCTCCTGATAGCTAGCTGCATTGACCCTGCCCTTGATAAAACACAGTGGACCAACACCAGCAGCTGACATGGCACCCCAGACCATCACTGACTGTGGGTACTTGACACTGGACTTCAGGCATTTTGGCATTTCCTTCTCCCCAGTCTTCCTCCAGACTCTGGCACCTTGATTTCCGAATGACATGCAAAATTTGCTTTCATCCGAAAGAAGTACTTTGGACCACTGAGCAACAGTCCAGTGCTGCTTCTCTGTAGCCCAGGTCAGGCACTTCTGCCTCTGTTTGTGGTTCAAAAGTGGCTTGACCTGGGGAATACGGCACCTGTAGCCCATTTTCTGCACACGTATGTGTACGGTGGCTCTGGATGTTTCTACTCCAGACTCAGTCCACTGCTTCCACAGGTCCCCCAAGGTCTGGAATCAGCACTTCTTTCACTTTTTCCTTCCCACAGACGTCCCACTGAAGTGCCTTGATACAGCACTCTGGGAACAGCCTATTCGCTCAGAGATCTCTTTCTGTGTCTTACCCTCTTGCTTGAGGTTGTCAATGATGGCCTTCTGGACAGCAGTCAGGTCGACAGTCTTAGCCATTGCTGTTTTGAGTAATGAACCAGGCTGGGAGTTTTTAAAAGCCTCAGGAATCTTTTGCAGGTATTTAGAGTTAATTGGTTGATTCAGATGATTAGGTTAATAGCTCGTTTAGAGTACCTTTTCATGATATGCTAATTTTTTGAGATAGGAACTTTGGGTTTTCATGAGCTGTATGCCAAAATCATCAGTATCAATAAAAGACCTGAAATATTTCAGTTGGTGTGCAATGAATCTAAAATATATGAAAGACTCATGTTTATCAGTACATTACAGAAAATAATGAACTTTATCACAATATGCTAATTTTTTGAGCAGGACCAGGATACACCTACTTGTGTGTGCACTCAATTCAACTGCGTGTGTGGTTTAAAAAAAAAAAAAAAAAAGTAATCATAACCTACAAAAATCTTGTTTTAGTGTGCTTTTTTGCATCTTGTGTGTAATATACTAAAATACTTGTGCACTTCTGGCTCAGTAGCTGTTGCTGAATGCAATAGTCTCTGAGACAGAGCAACACCTACCCTATACACACACACACACACACACACATATATATATAATATATATACACACACACACACACACACACACACACACACACACACACACATTTTTTTTCCTTTCAGCTGTTCCCTTCAGGGGTTGCCACAGCGTATCATCTGCCTTCATCTCACCATATCCTCTGGATCTTCTACTCGTACTCCAACTACCTTCATGTCCCCCTTCACCACATCCATAAATCTCCTCTTTGGTCTTCCTCTAGGCCTTCTACCTGGTATTTCCAACCTCAGCATCCTACTAACAATATATTCACTATCCCTCCTTGTACATGTCCAAACCATCTCAATCTAGCCTCTCTGACTTTGTCTCCAAAACGTCTTACATGTGCTGTCCCTCTGATGTACTCATTCCTGATCCTCGTTAGTCCTAAAGATAACCTCAGCATTTTCATCTCTGCTACCTCCAGTTCTGCCTCCTGTCTTTTCCCCAGTGCCACTGTTTCTAAACCATACAACATCGCTGGCCTCAACACCGTCTTGTACACTTTCCCTTTCATTCTTGCCGATACCTTCCTATGACACATCACACTGGACACTTTTCTACAACCATTCCAACCTGCCTGCACACGCTTCTTCACCTCTCTTCCACACTAAGTACTTGAAATCCTCCACCTTCTTTATCTCTGCTCCCTGTAACCTCACTGTTCCTCTTGGGTCCTTGTCGTTCACACACATGTATTCTGTCTTACTAAGGCTAACCTTCATTCCTCTCCTTTCCAGGGCATACCTCCACCTCTCTAGATTTTCCTGCACTTTTTCTCTGCTCTCACTGCAGATCACTATGTCATCTGCAAACATCATAGTCCATAGAGATTCTTGTCTAACCTTGTCTGTCACCCTTTCCATCACCATCGCAAACAAGAAGGGGCTGAGAGCTGACCCTTGATGCAGTCCCACCTCCACCTTGAACTCTTCTGTCACACCGACAGCACACTTCACCACTGTCTTACATCTCTCATACATGTCCTGCACCACTCTAACATACTTCTCTGCCACTCCAGACTTCCTCATGCAATACCACAGTTCCTCTCTCGGCACCCTGTCATATGCTTTCTCCAGATCCACAAAGGCACAATGCAGCTCCTTCTGACCTTCTCTGTACTTCTCTATTAACACCCTAAAAGCAAACACTGCATCTGTGGTGCTCTTTCTTGGCATGAAACCAAACTGTTGTTCACAAATGCTGACCTCTGCCCTTAGTCTAGCTTCCACTATTCTTTCCCATATCTTCATTGTATGGCTCATCAACTTTATCCCTCTGTAGTTTCCACAACTCTGCATGTTTCCCTTGTTCTTAAAAATGGGCACCAGCTCACTTCTCTTCCCTTCCTCTGGCATCCTCTCACTCTCTAAGACCTTGTTGAATGTTCTTGTCAGAAAACCTACAGCTACCTCTCCTAGACACTTCCATATCTCCACCGGTATGTCATCAGGTCCAACTGCCTTTCCACTCTCCTTCCTTTTCAATGCCCTCCTCACTTCTCCCTTACTAATCTTTGCTACTTCCTGGTTCTCAACAGTCACCCGTTCTGCTCTTTTTTTCTCTCTCTCATTTTCCTCATTCATCAGCTCTTCATCGTACTCTTTCCCTCTTCCCAGCACGCTTATATCATCAGTCAGTACATTTCCCACTCTGTCCTTTATCAATCTAAATTGCTGCAAGTCCTTACCATCTCTATTTCTTTGCTGTGCCAACCTGTATAAATCATTTTCTCCCTCCTTACTGTCCAACCTAGCATACAAGTCATCATACACCCTCTGTTTGGTTTTTGACTCTGCCACGTTCGCCTTATGCCGTGTCTCCCTGTACTCCTGTTTAGTCTCTTCGGTCCTCTCAATGTCCCACTTTTGCTTAGCTAACCTCTTCCTTTGTACACACTCCTGCATTTTTTCATTCCACCACCAAGTCTGCTTATCATTAGATAAGTTCCAGAGGACACACCAAGTACTCTCCTACCTGTCTCCCTTATCACATTAGCTGTAGTTGTCCTGTCATCTGAAAACACTTCTTGACCACCCAAAGCCTGTTTCAACTCATCATTGAAGACAACACGACACTCTTCCTTTTTCCAGCTTCCACCACTTTGTCCTCAGCTCTGCCTTTGCCTTCTTCACTTGTCTCACCATCAGTGTCATCCTGCACACCACCATCCTATGCTGTTTGGTAACACTGTCACCCACTACTACTTTGCAGTCACCGACTCCCTTCAAATTGTATCGCTTACACAAGACGTAGTCTACCTGTGTGTTACTACCTCTGCTTTTTTAAGTCACCCTATGCTCTTGTTTCTTCTGGAAGAAAGTGTTCACCACAGCCATTTCCATCCTTTTTACAAAATTGATCAACATCTGTCCTTTGTTCCTGTCCTGGATACCAAACCTACCCATCACTTCCTCGTCCTCTCTGTTGCCTGCACCAATGTGTCCATTGAAGTCTGCACCAATGATAACTCTTTCACCTCTGGGGGTACTCTGCATCACTTCATCTAACTCCCTCCAGAATCTCTCTTTCTCTTCTAGCTCACATCCTGCCTGTGGGGCATAAGCACTAACAACATTGAACATCACACCTTCAATTTTTAACTTGAGACTCACTACTCTGTCTGACACGCTTTTCACTTCTAGAACATTCGTGACAAACCCCTCCTTCAAGATGACTCCTACTCCATTTCTCTTCTCGTTCACACCGTAAAAAAAAAAAAAAAAAAAAAAAAGAGTTTAAACCCTGCTCCTATGCTTCTAGCCTTGCTACCTTTCCACCTGGTCTCCTGAAGACACGGTGCTCTGTGCTTGACTATAAATAGTGTTTACTGCACTTCATCATCGTTTGCTCTGTACATTTTCCCTACACCATGGGGAACACCGTGAGAGCGCCACTGTCACCTGGTGTAGAGGATGCGCAATCACACTAACGGCTGGTCCAGTATGTTAAAGCATGTTTCCCAATGTCATTCACACCAATCAGCCTCGTTAAAACAGTTAACTTACACTACTAATTTTTTGTTTTTTATTTATGTAAGTTAATGTTAAGTGCTATACTTAAGTTCAGATGCACTTAATGTATTATTTATTGTCTTATAGTGTGTTCTTTTATTATTATTTATTGTTAATTACAGTATTAATGTTACTGTTCATGTTGTTGTTGTATGTTTATCTTAAGTATATTACATCAAAAATACATATTTGTGTCAGTTTATGAATTTGAGAAGGGGTTGGAACGGATTAATCGGTTTTCTATTGTTTCCTATGGGAAATTTTGTTTCATCTAACGAACATTTCGACTTATGAGCTTGCCTTCGGAACAGATTAATTACGTAAGTCGAAGTACCACTGTACAACAGTACATATTTAAGATGATATTTTGAAGGAAGGCTGTGGTGGTAGGCGGCAGGGCGCTGGAACACTGTTTCCAAGGTTGGGGGTTCATGCCCCACTGTCAATGGGTTGTTACCTCTGTCCCCCAGTGCAGCTAATTGGGTTATCAAAAGCCAGCCATATCTTTCACTGCTTATGCTGACAAACATTTAAAAGAACCATTGCTGACTTTTGTCCAGAGTAGGTTGTATAGCTGTCAGTGTGTTTCTGCCATGTGATGACCTGAAGAGCTGTCCAGGGTGTACATTGCCCTCACCCAGAGTTGGCTGAGATGGGTGTCGGACTCACTGTGATTTTAATTAAGATCAAGTGGTTCAGAAAATGCTTTGTATTAAAGGGTACCTGTACCCAAAATTGGTGGCGTTAAAAAAGATCCACCATACCTTATTATTAACTTTTAAACATCGTGTGATGTCGGTAGGTTATGTATAAGTCCACATTTCCTTTTCTTCTGTATGACATTCCTTGCTCACGAAGGTTCAGCGCGCGGACATGTTGGCTTTTTTTCACCAGGGTCGTTGACAGTCGTATCGCCAATTGCAGAATGTCTGTATATTTTCCTCAAGCAATTCATGTTCTTTACAACAATAGCACTCCTGATCGTTTTTTTGACGCACGCATTTTCCACAAGAGCACCAAATATTTGCTGGTTGTTTGCTACGATTTTCCCGTGTAAGAGCTTCTGCCGACTCTCCAATATCATCCTCTGAGTCGTCACTTTCCTGGTCCGATTTCACTAAATGTGGATAGTCTTTCTTCAGTGGTTCATATAAATAACCTTCTGCTCCTTCTACGACATTGTCTTCGTAAATAGTTAAAAAAAAAAAACTACTATAATGTCTGCTTTTTCAAAGTTTCCGTAAAACTTGTGTTGTTGTGTCAGGTATATCGGCTTATGTTTACATTGCAATCTCGCAGTTCCGGTGGAGACTTTGCCAACGATGTGACGTCACATCAAATGCAACGCTGCAAAACTCCTGTGCTCTGAAACTTGACGTTAGTGAAGCCCTTAAATCGCTTAAAGCTGGTTTGTGAGAGAATATAATAAACACCTTATAGGTGTATTGTCACTAGCTGTACACAATAAATCAAATTAGGTATATGAGCGTTTTCACTACAGGTACCCTTTAATGAATGAATGAATGAGCAAATGAATGAATTTCAAAGGAGCCAAAGTTTTCCTAGTCTGAGACAAGTCACCTCTGATATAAGGACTACATTTGTCAAATTATCCATGCTGTGTGATGGCGGTACCATGGTCTAGAGTGGTTGTCTTAAGTTGAACAGCGCCACGGTGGCGGCCACGAGAAGCTGACGCACGCTCACGGCGTCACAGTTCGTCACCCCCTTTCTTTGAGTGCAGAATTGGTTTGTGTTTGCTAGACATTTTGGACCATATTGAGTGTACTTTTGCTATTATGGGACCGAAAAAGACCCCACCACAGGCGGAGATCATTGAAAAACACGAACAAGGTGTGCGTTTGTGTGACTTGGCGTCCCAGTACCAGTACGCTAAGTCTACCATTGCTCCCATCCTTAAGAACAAGGAAGCTATTAAGGGTGCGTGTGTGGCCAAGGGTGTTTCCAAACAGTAGGCGTTTCCAAACACTCCTTCCAAACAGTAAGTCCCTCCCTCCCTCCTCCTCCCACTCCATTCCATCAAGCCATCAACTACCATCACAAAGGTAAATAAAACGACTTTATTATACAGTACAGTTTATTTCTTTAATTACAATACAAGAGCACATTTATTATACATAAAATAAGGTGTATATTTTTGTGTAGTTTTAAGGCTTATTTAGTAGAAAATTATGTTTTATGGGGACCTGGGAACGGATTATTCTCATTTTAATGGTTTCTTATGGGAAATAAATGTTCGGAAGACGAACTTTTCGCCTTACACACACTTTCTGCGAACCAATTATGTTCGTGAGCAGAGGTATCACTGTATATATTATATTTGATACTATATTTGATATTTCATGAGTGAATTTTATTAAAATGTATTTATTTGAAATTATTTTGCTTGAATTGAATTTATTTGAAATGAATGTTGATCTTATTGGATATATTTGATATTATTTTACAATGTTATGTTTATAATAATTAATTTATGGGTGTTTTATGAGATACGGTAATGGTATTTATGGATGTATAGTACAGTATGAACATAATACATCACTGGAACATACAGTAACAACTTAAGTTTTTTTTTTTTTTTTTTTTCACATGATGTTCGGCTGTCCGGACCCAAACTAAAACGTAAGTTGGGGAGTGTCTGTATACAATGAAACAGTTTTGTTCTGAGATTGGCTGAACAAATTATTGTAATACAGATGAAAACTAGCTCATGTTTCTCTTTCTGGTGCATTTACATTTAATTTAATATTGAAATATACACTGTTAATGTACATTGTCACTTTTAAATAAATAAACAATCAATAAATAATGATCAAATAAAATATTTATCAAGCAAGATATTAAGCAATGATTTTGTATTATTGTGCAAGTTGATACATGGTGTTCATACATCCATCAACTTGTATTTTGTGCTGATAACTGAATCTAAATTTAGCGATCCTGAGCATTACAAACAAGCTCAGACATATTGATTATAATAAACTAAGAAGCAGTGGCGTTGTCTCAGCTTTCTTCATCTCCCAAGCACTTCTCACGAGTATGTTGTGTATCTTGTTTCTTCATTCATTTGTGTATTTTCATATAAAACGCTGTGATTTATTCTCCTGTAAACAGGTCAACAGCATTCCAACTTTTTCCATCTCTTCTCTCATTTTTATTACTAAATATAATGCAAAATGTATGTATAATTCTGTCCCTCACAACCTGTCAGTAATTCCAGGCTTCACATGTACACTATTTAAATGCTTCCCTCTCTTCTGATGTGCCGTGCAAGAAATCCACAGTGCCCCAATGTGATGGTTGTTTTCTCAATGCTGTAGCTCCGATCCAAGGGAATGGTGTATGAATTCTTCATGAGGTTGACCTGATTTTTCTCCCTGCTGCTTTGGCAGAGCTGTGTGCTAGCTTTAGCATTAGCATTGAGCACTCACCTCTGTGGCTGAACTAACAAATTACTGTGCTGTGATGCTCCAATATAGGCAGTGCAGAAATGGGAGCCAAGCAGTCGGCGACAAGCAGGACTGTCTTGTCCCAATCGGCCACCCTAGAAAATATCCGCGAGGCATATGGACAAGGCGAAGAAGACAAAGCACACAAGCTGATCCGGATCGCCTGCCAGGAGAATGGAGGAGGACAAGCAGATACAGTAAGCCATAACCTGATTAAACTGTCTTGACAGCTGTGAATATGTCTGTTGCGTCTCTCAGTTGTAGAGAAAAAAATCCGTTTTATTACTTACAAAAATGCATTCCTCTTATAGCTATAGATATATGAAATATTCATTATTATTAATGTAATGACTGTACTTTGTCAACAAATTCAATCTAGTAGCAATACTTCATATGCCAGGTGATTATTTGAAATAATTGATATAAAGATACAGAAGATAAGTTTGAGGAGCTCTAGACATCAAATTATTATTATTTATTATCAATATATTTCCAAGGTTGAAAAATGTACACAAACATATTTGAGAGTATTCAGCATGTGGTGATTGTTTCTAGATCTATTCAAAAAGTATTTGAAAGACTATTTAATTGAATATCCTGCGTATAAACATCTCTAATTCATCATATACCAAATTCAGAGGATATTCAGTCTAATAAAGATGTTTCAGCCAGAAAAAATGCCTCCACCATAGGTTAATTGGGATAAAATACTAATTATTATTAAAAATAAGGTGTTTTTTAATTTTTATTTAATTTTTTAAAGAAAGAAGCCATACAGTACATGCTTAGCAGAGACATTCTCTTTACACATTTCATTTTATCAGCCCTATGTGGGTGTACTAAAATACTAGGTTGCAAATTACATCTTGCTTTAGGTAGAAATCATTGACTTAATTTCTGAACAATTACCCCAAAAACTAATTATCTAATAAGTAATTATAGACTGAAGGGGACAATCTATGAAGACTGTGACCAAATATGGTCAGGAAGTCCGAGATGAAGGATATCCTTTATCATGGTGGAGGGGTTTGCGTTTCCTAATGATCTTATGAGCTATTGTTGTTGGGGTCATTATGCCCTTGGTAGGTTCACCAAGGCAAAACCAGGTCCTAGGTGAAGGTTCAGATAAAGTGCAGTTCAAAAGACCCTACTGGAGAAACATAAAAGAACACAGTTCCCCTTGTCCGGATGTGGGTCACCGGAGCCAGGCCTGGGGGAGGGGCTTGAAGGCAAGCGCCTGGTGTTTGGGTTTCCACCCATGGAGCCCGGCTGGGCCCAGCTTGAAAAAGGCATAGGTCCACTCTCCAATGGGCCTACCACCTGTGTGAGGGGCTTTAGGGGTTGTGAGCTGCATGGCAGCTGAAGGCATGGTTTCTGTCTGACTGATCCTCGGCTTCTGACCCAGACTCTTGGGACATGGATTTGTCACCACTCTGGCAGGGAGGAAGCCTGTGCGAGAGGTTGAGAGATACCAACTAGATATAGTTGAACTCACGTCCACACACAGTTTGCTCTCTGGAACTAGCCACATATCAGTGTTCACATGTTGGGGATCTTCCCGGTTTACAAAATTGTAGCTTCCCTCCTCCTTCGGGTGGGGGGAACGGGTCCTCACTGTTGTTTTGTGCTTACCCACTCTTTTTACATTCTTTTGGGGGTGCCTTGCTCATGAGATTTGGATAGTGACCGAGAGAAAAAGGTTTCTTATACAAGCGGCTGAAATGAGCTTCATTTGCAGGTGACGGGGCTCTCCTTTCGAGGTAGGGTGAGAAGCTCCGGTATCCCGGAGGAGCTTGTAGTAGAACCTCTGCTCCTCTGTGTTGAGAGGATCCAGTTGAAGTGGGTTGGGCATTGGGTTAGAATGCCTCCCAAATACCTCCCTGGTGTGGTGTTTTGGGCATGTCTAACCGGGAAGAGATTTTAGGATCGACTCAGAACACATAGTATGTCTCTCGGCTGGTCTGTAATGCCTCTGTGTTCCCCTGGAAGAGCTGGAGTAAGTGGCTGGGGAGAGAAACGTTTGACCTCATTGCTTAGGCTGCTACCCCTGCAACCTGACCCAGATTAAGCAGAGGAAGATGATGATGATGATGGAAGGGTTATTTCCCCGAAAGGTCTAATGATCAAGCCAATTTTTCTTTGGTTTATATTTTATTTAGTGTAAACATAAGGGTGGACAAAATTTTATATCACAATATGGATAATTTTATATTTTGAAACCAGATATGACATTCAAAAAATTATCCATGCACCTTTACATGGTGCTTGTCTGTCTGTAGTTTACCTTTTACAAAGACTGTTTTCTGGTCAGTGTCGAATTTGTTGTACCTGAAATACCTCCAGACTATAGGTTTACCTCCCTTTTTAGGTTTAAGTTCCTCATCTTTTACTCCGCCAGAAGCCTGTTCTGTATCTCTGTGTTGCAATGAGTTTCGCATTGTGTTCTGCTCCTTCATGCTTTTTTTTTTTGTCTGTTACAGCATACTTCTAGCAACTCCTCCTTACTTCAACCTTAGTGATGTAAACTGACTGCGGAAAAGTGCCTGTTGACTCATTGGGGATAGAGGATATGTAAAAATATCTATCAGTAGACATTCCTATTTATCTACTATCAATCGAGTCTGGAACTGCTAGCAAGGCTTGTAGCATGGAAACTATCAACCACTGCAAGTTAGAATAAAAAGAAGGAAGTGGCCACCACTTTCTGGTATTGGTACAGAAATGATGATTTATTGAAAAGAATAGTTTTATATTTTAAATGTAAACCAGCAGCTGGGTCCCATATTGCAAAATGAGGCAATGCACTGGCAGGTCACACTGATGGAACTGAGGTAATAAAATTGGGATTGAAAGGACCATAAATATGGAGTCATTCCTTTACATATATTGTAATTCTTTTGGATTTTTAAATGAACCACATAAAATAGATACAAAACTTGTAATGAGGAACGTGGCATGAATTCATTGGAAGAAATTAACAAATTTCTATCCAGGTATTCATTCATTTATTTAATTTCAAAGCCACATAATCCTAATTAGGGACGCGGGGAGACCTGCACTCATCTCAACCAACTCTGAGCAAGAATGTGGTACAACCTGGACAGCTCACTAGGCAATTGTAGGGTCAACACACACACACAACCATTCACATCTTTGCAACAGCTAATTAGTCTACTGTGCATATTTTTGGACTATGGGAGGAAACTTGAGTACCCAGAGGAAACCCACCCATACACAGAAATAACATGCAAACTTTTCACAGAAACACCTGAGCTCAGGCCTTCTTGCTGTGAGGAGGATGTGCTAACCACTGCACCACCATGCTGCCCCCAGATACTTTGAATGTTCTTGTCCCGAAGCTGATGTTAAAGTATGAAGTAGTCACCATCTGGTGGCTTTGTGTGCATTCAATATTGTATTTAACTTGATAATAGTTCAGTGTAAAGGGAGTAATATTTTTAAATCTATTTTCTGTAATTTCTCAATTTCCACCCTCTAGCTTTTACTCTCCTATCACAACAGCAAATTATTCCAAGACAAAACAAACCACGTGCCACACTTATTGAACCATTGCTCATACCCATTGAGCAGGTGAACGCTTCTCCGCGTGAATAAGCTAACAGATGCCCGCAATCACTGAGACTAAAAGAGCAGAGGACTGCTAGATATTCACTACCGAGAAATAATTCATCCAATCATTCATTTATTTTCTGAACCGCTTTATCCTATTTAGGGTCACATGGAGGCTGGTGCCCATCTCCGCTGACACTGGGCAAGGGCAGAGGACACCCTGGACAGCTCGCCAGGCTGTTGCAGTGCACAAACATTCTGATGTCTGTCCAGCCTACTCTTCTTGAAAGTCAGCAATGGTTCTTGTACATGCCTCACACCATATAGACGGTAGGCGGCAAAGCCATCAGCGTGTTTCTGCCCCTTACTAAGGGTTATATCAGGAAGGGTATCCGACGTAAAAAACCCATGCCTAATCAAACATGCGAATCATTAATATGACCTCCATGAAGATGGTGGCAGATGATTCTCTGTGGCGATCCCTGAGAAAAAGGGAATAGCTGAAAGGAAAAGACACCATAGATGGTGAGAGACATGGCCAGCCTTTGATAACCAGTTAGCTGCACTGGGGGGAAAGCATTGACAATCGTTGACCGTGGGGCTTGAACCCCCAACCTTAAGCTTGGTAATTCAGCCCCTTACCACCAGGCCACCCACCACTGCCTACCCCAGAAATCAGAGACATTTTTAATTTTTTATCGCAGATGACCATACATTTTGAGTTGTCATCATTAGTGTCAAACTTTAGTCCATGCAAATGTTCTTACTCCATTTGTCATGAACATTGTGTTCTGTAACATTCATGTTAACGGAAATAGAAATGCAACCAGAAAGACTGGATTCGTCAATGCAAATTCCTACCTTCCCATTTGCTTTTATGTTGTGTTTTGGGAAGAATAAGTTCCGTGTGACATTTTGTTATGTATTGATTTATAAAAGGAACAGCTGAAGGGAAGTACTTTGTATTGAAACTTTAAGCTATTCTCATCGTTTTTGTATTTTTGCTTCTGTATTTGTTCAACCTATGTAAAACAAAAACGGATTTGCATTTGTAAATTCATCTTGCTCGATATGCATTTAAATACAATATACAGTAATACAAATACAGTGGTACCTCACTTTACGAAAGTCTCACCAAACTAAAAATACAGGTTACGAAACGCATTTTCCTAAAATTTTTGTCTTTATATATGAAACAAGTTCACGTTACGAAAGCGCCAATTCAAACAATGCACGAGCTGCTTTCCCATCAATGTCGTGCAAATGTCACACCCCGCTGGCCTCCCATTGGCTAACAACTGAGTTGTTGTTCATGTCACCTTCACTCGAGCGCCATCTTGGACAGGGATCCCATTGGCTAGGAGGGATGACGCAGCTAACTTCCATTGCCTATTATGGAGCTGAATCTGCGCGCGCATGCGTGTGATTTCCAGTTCGAGTCTGAAGAAGAAACGGGTTTGAGTGATATCACAAAGGAATATGGCCAAATCCATCTACCATCGGTACAATATTGAAGCAGAAGTAGGTCTTCAAAGGTATGCTTTTATAATTTTTAAAGGGTTTAGGGGGTAGTATTGGGGGCCTTGGAACGAATCACGAGTTCTACATGTAAAATGCGGTTCAGTTTACGAAAAATGCAGGTTACGAAAAAGGCTCTGGAACGGATTAATTTCGTAAAGTGAGGTATCACTGTACAAGTTCTTAATGTTCAGACTGAAACTTTTTTAAGCAAACATACGGTTAGTGTGAATTTGAATCAAACAACATGTACCCAAAAAGAAGCAATAGGGCAACACGAGACTGGGTACTTTAAATTGCTCTAAAGAACACTCGTTTTGACATTACACAGGAAAACTGCTGTTATGATTGGATATGAAAGGGGCCTCATTGTTCACAAGCAAGAATTGAGCTTTTCAGTATTCATCACTGATTCACCAAGTGTTATACACATCATCGATTTCTCAAATGTGATTAGTCATTTATTAATTGAAAGTCACTGCATGTTCACCAACCAGCCACAACCATATGTATACACTATGGTAATATATTCGAGAGTACATTTAAGTAAATTTAATGATATTTACATAGAGGTTTTATTGAAGAATACACTTTAACATGTGTAGAGTCTGTGCTGCCGGCACATTTTATACACATTTCAGTAACAACCATCATGCCTGAATCACAAAACTCCTGCACTATCACAATTTGTGCTACCATTGACATTATGGCCTGAATCCTTGAGTACGTGTGGTGATTTTGTCAAATCTTATCAGATCTTGAGGTCAGTTGTGGCAATCTTGTTAATCATAAAGGTTTTGGACGATTCAACACAAATGTCAATCCTGATCACTGCATCAGATCATGTTGGATCATAACAAAGCGTGACAGTTTACATCTAATTGTGTTTCCAAATCATTGTGATTGGCATCAACCTTGGACAAGATGAACACCATTCCATATTTTTATGATCATAAGGCGCACTTGTGTGCCTTGTGTGGATGAGGCCTCGTGACTCCATCTCACTGATACCATCAAAACCCAAGTGAAGCTAACTAATTCGGAGCTTGCCATCATTTCAGTGGATTAACCAAAGAACTCCAACTGCTTGATATTGGCGTCAACAGGTTGTAAGTTAGAGGAATCCAGGCTTTATGTACAAATATCGGCATTACTGCTATCATAGTCAGGTGACTCGCTGAGTAATACTTTAGTGGCCGAGAGACGTTTACGTTTTTCAACCTAATCTTCGTCTCTTCCGACCATTTGCCTTGTTATGACAGTGCTCCTCAAATAGGGGGGTGCGGTGTGATGCCGAGGGGAGTGAATATGACCCTGGGGAACATGCTTTTCTGGAATCGTGTATGAGAATTAAGTGTAAATGCACCTCCACTAGTTGGCAGTGGCGCTCTCATTGTCGCACTATGGTGTAGCGGTTTTTCGCACGAGCAAACAAATTGAAGTGCAGTAAACAACCTCTCAAACAACATGGAAAAAATTCTAACAGGAACAAAGAGAAAGGTGGAGGGAACAGATATTAAGACATAAGTTGAACGAGTTTAAATAAGGATGTATATATTTTTTTAATTTCAGGCACATTCGTGCACCTTAAATTTTTTCAATTGCAGATTAAAAAACAATGTTAATGAAGTTTTTCTTTATTGTAAGTTGACCTATATTTCTTTCTTTTTTGTTTTTAATATTAATAAAGTTATATGCAGAGGTGTACTAATAATTTTATAGACAAATAATACTATTTATAGTCGCTCGGGGTGGGGGGGTGAAACGAAATGCTTTTTTTCCTTTCTCGGGGCACCACAGAAAATGATTGAGAAGCATTGTTACGAGGATGCTTCTGCGTCCTCAGGACGCTCAGCTGGCTTCATGAGTTTCACGTTCTTCACTGGGATAAAGCACTGCTACAGGTCTCCTCATGAGACCTCGGATTTACCTTCTAGAATTTATAGTTACACTGATACAGCTCCATAAGAGTAATGACCTCTGTTCTGTAATGAACGCCGCCATGTTTGTTATTGTGATGACGCCATTGCTTTAACGGGGCATGGCTGAGAGAAGTTCATGACCCCTAAGACTTCTAATCTCTGTCTCTATTGATCTTCGACTCTTTGCGCGCAAGGGAATAATAGATAATAAAATATTATAATATAATAAAAAATAAGAGGAATCAGAGTCCAACTCTTAAACTCAGACATTGAAGATGAAGAATTTGATGGATTTGTGGAAGAGGAATGAACTGAAAAAGTGAGTTTATTGTTAATTTTTGCAACTGAACAATGATGAGTTATTGTGAAGTGTATGTTATATTTTAAGTTATCGTGAATGAGTTTATAATAAACAGGGGGACAATAACCATATCGGGTTAAAAATTAGAGATATTATCCTTACTTTTGGTTAGGTTTTATTTTGTTCCTTTTTTCAGAGCAAGGGGCAGGCATTTACACAGTGCTGGGCAAATGTTTTTGCCCCCTGACCAATTTGACATTTTTTGCACGTTTGTCACGGTCATCCATTTCAGATCTCCTCCTTGAATGGCCACCTTATCGTGGTGGAGGGGTTTGCGTGACCTAATGATCCTAGGAGCTATGTTGTCAGGGGCATAATGCCCCTGGTAGGGTCACCAAAGGCAAACAGGTCCTGGGTGAAGGTCCAGACGAAGTACAGTTCAGAAGACCTCTATGAAAAATAAAAATAAAATGACAGTTTCCCTTGCCCGGACACGGGTCACCAGGGTACCCCCCTGGAGCCAGGCCTTGTGGTTGTGCTTTTGTCCATGAAGCCTGGCCGGGCCCAGCTCTAAAAGGAGACATGGGTCCGCCCTATCATGGATTTACCACCTGTGGGAGGGTTTATAGGGGTCGGGTTATTGATTCTGACTCTTGGGACATGGAATGTCACCTCTCTGGCGGGGAAGGAGCCTGAGCTGTTGTGTGAGGTGGACAGATATGGACTAGATATAGTCGAGCTCACCTCAACACATAGCTTGGGCTCTGGAAACACCCATCTCAAGAGAGGTTGGACCTTATTTCATTCTGGAGTTGCTCATGGGGAGAGGTGGCAAGCCGGTGTGGGCATCCTTATTGCCCAAATGCTGGGGTTCTCCCTGGTCAATTAAGGGGTAGCTTCCCTCCGCATTTGAGTGGGGGGGACGGGTCCTGACTGTTATTTGTGCTTATGCACCAAATGACAGTTCAGAGTACTCACCCTTTTTGAAGTCTTTCGGGGGTGTGTTGGATTGGAGAGCGCTCCCTTGGGAGACTCACTCGTTGTCTTGGGAGACTTCAATGCTCATATGGGCAACGATAGTGCGACCTGGAAGGGTGTGATTGGTTGGTACGGCCTCTCCATTCTGAACCTGAATGGTGTTTCATTGTTGGACTTAGTGTTCCTGATAGACAAACTGTGACGAGCACAGATGTTCGATCATAAGCACTTGGCACCAGGATACCCTAGGTCACAGTTTGATGATCGATTTGCGGCCGCATGTTCTGGACGCTTGGGTGAAGAGGGGTTCTAAGCTGTCAACCGATCACCACCTGGTGGTGAGCTGGCTTCTATTGGGCTTTATTGGCCTGTCAAACTCCTGAGGCAGCAGACAGGTACCGGCAGGCCAAACGTGCTGCAGCTGAAGCTGTAAAGATGCAAAATCTCGGGCGTGGAAGGAGTTCAGTGAGTGTCTGGAGAGTGATTATTGGTTGGCCTCCAAAAGGTTCTGGACCACCATCCAATACCTCAGGAGGGGGAAGCAGTTCTCCACAAGCACTGTTTTCAGTGGAGGTGGGGAGCTGCTCACCTCAACTGGGGATGTCAGGAGGTGGAAGGAATACTTTGAGGACTTCCTCAATCCCACCAACACGCCCTCCATGGAGGAGGAAGACTCTGGGGGTTTGGGCGGGGGTCTGCCCATCACTGGAGTGGAGGTCACTGAGGTAGTCAAAAAGCTCCTTGGTGCTCGGGTTTCGGGTTGAATGAGATCCGCTCGGAATATCTCAGAGCTCTGGATGCTGTGGGACTGTCTTGGTTGACACGTCTCTGCAACATCACGTGGTCATCGGGGGCTGTATCTCTGGATTGGCAAACCGAGGTGGTAGTCTCCCTTTTTATAAAGGGGGACCGGAGGGTGTGTTCCAATTATCGGGGAATCACACTCCTCAGCCTACTTGGGAAGGTAGATGCAGGGGTACTGGAGAGGAAGATCAGACCGAGTGTTGAACCTCTGATTCAGGAGGTACAATGTGATTTTCGTCCTGGCCGTAACACTCTTGACCAACTCTATACGCTCCACAGGATCTTGGAGGGGGCATGTGAGTTTGCCCAATCAGTCCACATGTGTTTTGTGGATTTGGAGGAGGCTTTCGACCGTGTTTCTCTGGATATCTTGTGGGGCATGCTGTGGGAGTACAGCGTTCCGGACCTGTTGCTACGAGCCATTCCATCGCTGTATCACCGGAGCCCGAGTTTGGTCTGTATTGGTAACAACAGGTCAAATTTGTTTCCGGTGAGGGTTGGAGTCCACAAAGGCTATCCTTTCTTACTGATTCTGTTCATAATTTTTATGGACAGAATTTCTACGTGCAGCTGAGGCATTGAGGGGTTCTGGTTTGGTGGCCATTGGATCCTGTCTCTGCTTTTTGTGGATGATTTTGTCCTTTTGGTTTCATCAAGCTGGGACCTCCAACTCTCATTGGAGCCATTCACAGTCAAGTGCGAAGTGGCCATGATGAAAATCAGCACCTCCAAGTCCGAGGCCATGGTTCTCAGTCGGACAAGGGTGGAATATACCCTCCGGGTAGGGAATGAGGTCCTGCCCCAAGTGGAGGAGTTTAAGTATCTTTGGGTCTTGTTCATGAGTGAGGGAAGGATGGAGCGAGAGATTGACAGACGGATCGCTGCAGCCTTTGCTGTTAAACAGAGCCTGTACTGGTCCGTCGTGGTGAAGAAGGAGCTGAGCTGCAAGGCAGAGCTCTCATTTTACCAGTCGATCTACATTCCAACCCTCACCTATGGTCACGAGCTTTGGGTAATGACCGAAAGAACAAGATAGCGGCTAGAAGTGGCTGAAATGAGCTTCCTTTGCTGAGTGGCAGGGCGCTCCTTTTGAGATAAGGTGAGAAGCTCTACCATCCGGGGAGAGCTCGGAATAGATCAGCTGCTCCTCTGTATTGCGAGGGGCCAGTTGAGGTAGTTCGGGCATATAGTCAGAATGCCTCCTGAACGCCTCTCTGGTGTGGTGTTTTGGGCATGTCCAACCGGGGAGAAACCATGGGGTCGACCTCGAACATCCTGGAAGGACTATGTCTCTCGGCTTGTCTGGGAATGCCTCGGTGTCCCCCCGGAAGAGCTGGAGGAAGTGGCTGGGGAGAGGGATATCTGGTTCCATTTGCTTAGGTTGTTGCTCCCGACATTAGAAGTGGAAGATGATGATGATCCATTTCAGATCAAGCAAACATAAATATTATACATAGATAAAACACAAGTAAGCAGAAAATGCAGTTTTCAGTACCGACTGCATTTATTACAGAGAAACAAAACTTCTGACCCTACAAGGGCCCGTGTGAATAAAGAATTGCCCCCTAAACCTAATAGTTGGTTGAACCACCTTTTGCAGCAATAACTGCAGTCAAGTGTTTGCGATAAGAGGTGATGAGTCTTTCACATCACTGTGCTGGAATTTTGGCATACTCTTCTCTGCAGAATTGTTTTAGATCAACCAGATTGGATGGTTTTCAGGCATGAACAGCTTTTTTAAGGTCATGCCACAGCATCTCAATAGGGTTCAAGTCGGAACTTTGACTTGGTGCGCTTTAGCTTGAGGTCTCGAACTGATGGACGGACATTTTTCACCAGGATTTCTTGGTAGCAAACAGAATTCATGGTTCCAGCAATCATAACAAGTCGCCCAGGTCCTGAAGACGCATAGCAGGCCCAGATCATCACACTTACACCACCATGTTTCACTGTTGGAGCAATGTTCTTCATCAAATGCAGTGGTTTTTTTTTACACCTGATGTAACAGGATGCATTTCTCCCAAAAAGCTCGATTTTAGTTTCATCAGTCCATGGGACATTTTCCCAAAAGCTTTTCGGATGATCAAGATGATTCATGGCAAATCTGTGTCATTCCTTGATATTCTTTTTTGTCAACAGTGGCTTTCGCCTCGGAACTCTTCCATGGATGCCAATTTTGCCTGGTGTCTTTCTGATGGTGGAGTCATGAACATTGACATTAACTGAGGCAGGTGAGGTTTCTAGTTGTTTGGAAGTGGTTTTTGGATCCTTTGTGATGGTTAGTCTGCACTGTGCTCTTGGAGTAATTTTGGTAGGTCGGCCACTCATGTGAAGGATCACCACTGTGCCATGCCTTCTCCATTTATGAATAATGGCTCTGACAGTGGTCTGCAGGAGTCCCAGAGATTTACCAATGACTTTGTATCCTTCCCCAGACTGAGAGATCTCTCAAATCTTTCTTGTTTGCTCTTGAAGCTCACTGGATCGCAGACTGATGTGTGTTCGGTATGGCCTCCCTCACCTTGTCAGACAGGTTTTATGTTAGGGATCCCCTGATTGGAAATGTCTGGCAGCAATCAGGCCTGGGTGTGGCCATGAAAGAGAGCTCTGTTTTCCCCAAAAATAGGATTAATCACAATAGCCTCACTTTTTAATAAATGCAACTGGTTCATGTAGGTTTAGATAGGATTTTTCTCTTATTAAATAAAATCACAACAAAAAATCTGCATTTTTGAATACTTGGGTTATCTTTGTTGTCTTCTCTAACTTGGATTATCGTTGTATAATGTTTAAATGTGTTTGACGATCTGAAAAAGTTAAGTTTGACAAAGGTGCAAAAAAGTAAAACAAATCAGTAAGGGGGTAAAAACTTTGGCACAGTACTGTATATACCAGTACATACTATATATATAGATCTTCATCTATATCCTGCTCAGCAGAAAGGATCACATCTCATCCCAAACACAACAAAACTGACTCATGCACACTTTTATTAACAGATGCCTCTTCTTCATCAACATCAAAATATTCATCAACACAGCTTGCATCATCAACTCTGCTCAACAGCTGGCTTCATCAACTCTGCCCTCAATATTTATCATTTTAATCTATATCCTGCTCAGCAGAAAAGAGAACACCCTCACCACCAACACAACTTATCACACTTTTATTAACAGATGCCTCTTCTTCATCAACACAGCTTGCATCATCAACTCTGCTCAACTGCTGGCTTCATCAACTCTGCCCTCAATAGTTATCATCTTAATCTACATCCTGCTCAGCAGAAAAGAGAACACCCTCACCAACAACACAACTTATCACACTTTTATTAACAGATACCTCTTCTTTATCAACATCAAAATCTTCATCAACAAAGCTGGCATCATCATCATCAGTTCGTTCATATGTAAAAGGAATGAACAATTTAAGTATTTTTCAGGTCTTGACCAATTTTTGTACAAAACTAAACACCCCATGATCCAGCGTGTCCAGTCCAGACAAGATTACACACAAATCAAATAATAAAAAAATTCCATAATCAAATTTTGCATGCAGAGAAAAATACTCACCGGTGAAATAATCTTCAAGCACGGCAAGCATTATGGCATCTTCAAAGCCGAATTCTCGCGTCGAATTTAACATCTATACTAATGCTGCTAGACATCACAGATGACATTTCACTCTCCTTTTCCAGAAATTAAGTGTATTCACAATATTATAAATAAACTTACGACTGTTATTGAAGAGAAGGTCGGAGATAAATTCCGCATACTGTAAAACCAGAAGCAGGAAGTAAACCGGAAGTTTACGTGTGACGGGCAAGCCCGAGCTGATCACTGTGTGCTCGTTTCAGATCTTCCTTAGCAACTAGCCTGCATTGTTTACGAGCATATCATCTTTTTAACCTTTATTTTATTCACTAACACTTCATTTTAATATCAAAACAGTATCCAAAATGGAGAGACTACTTCACAGCCGTTCTTCTGGTGTATGGATTATAGTGTGTCTTGCATTGAACTCGGTGAATAATTGCAACGAAAACCAGTAGGATTGCTACTGTTTTTATCTGGTTTTATTAGGGTACTCTCCATTTTCTGGTGACAAGTGACAAGTAACTAACAAGTGATAGTTGAATACTTGTTTGAATAGTTTATACAAAAATCCAAATTTTGATAAAAATTGATCATTTTTACTTTTCTGGCCTTTATCTCAAAAGTGGTCTGTGCGACAAGTGCCTACTTTCGGTGGAGCGCCTCACAAATGACCAAAAAAATGTAAACAATTTGTATGAAGAAGTCAAGCTACCAAATGTGCTAAAAAGGCAATAGAAAGTCATGTGCTTCATTTATTTATTATTATTATTATTTTGTACCATTCACTATTTGGCTTTGTTGCTCTAAATTTTTCTCATTAGTTGATGGTAACCTAATATGAAAATATATAATCACGTCAAATGTTTGCACACAACCCAATAAATTAAAGGTTAAAAATATTTTTCACCTTTGGTGATAATTGCACTGAAAATTTTTTCTTGTTTGGTCAAAGGATTTTCTTCTTGAGGAAAACGGTTTTGAATATCATTGAAAAGACAGTAAATCATATGGCTTTCTTTACTGAAAATAAATTCAGACTTTGAGGAGCTTCTCTTTTCGGTCTTGCCTAAATATTTATATTATGTGTTCCCTACAGCTAGAATTCTTGTGTGCTGCCAGTCAGCATGGAGACATCGAGAGTGTTCGATTCCTGTTGAAGGATGCGCGAGTCCAATTTCCTCAGGAACCTAGCGAAGGGAATCCAGCTATCTTAGCTGCACATTATGGCCATCACTTAGTGGTTCAAGAGTTGCTGCACTCTGTTCCAAGTAAGTAAAGACTCATATGCCGTACTGTACTCTTAAGAGCATATCATTGCCTGCTTAATTTTCTGAATGTATGTATTGAAGCACAATAAAAGTTTAACTGATCGGTCCGAATTATATCATGGTTCACTTATTCACTCCCTCAGTTTCCAAAACCACTTATTCCTAATAGGGTTGTGGGGAGGTGGTCAACATTGAGTGAAGGCAGGCTATACCGTGAACAGCTTGCCAGACCACTGCAGGTCAACAAACACAACCACTTGTACTCACACTTCGGGTTAATATGGAACAGGCAATTAGACTAATTTGTAAGCATGGAGAAAACATGCAAGCTCCACACAGAAATGCCAGAGCTCTGAAATCAAACCCAGGACAGTGAGGTGAACATACTAACCTCTTGCCAGCTCTGGGGTTCTAAATAAGAGTTGCACTATTTTGTTTGTTTGTTTGGGAGATCAAAAATGTTTTAGTTCCCTCAAAGACTCTGCATCAGTTATGGAAAAAACAAAGTAACCTACAATCTTATTAGGCTTATTCAGTGTTCGGCCCAGTGAGCTCGATAACCAGCAAGGCATTTGTTTTTGTACACATAATTAGGTCACACCTGTTGAACTTTTAGATCTAAATGGGTCCCATCTTATTATTAAACTACTTACTGGGCATGTCTTCTGGAAAAAAAAAAAAGTTGTCTTTTGAAATACAGGCCATAGTTTGATATTGAGTGATCTTTGGGATGTGGTTCAATAAGGTTGCAAATTTAAGCTCATCCGTGTGGTAGATGGTGTTGTCATCAACGTCTACTTAGAAAATGAGACAGCATTTTATTTTGATCTGTAAAATAAGCGGTATAAGTTTGTACCAGTAAAATATTGGGAAGGGAACCTGCGATAATTAGGACTGGCATCCCATCCAGAAGGAGGTGAACTCCTAGTTGCTTCACACTACAGAAACTGGGATAAGCTCCAGCCTGATGAGCCTTACCGTCCTCTATGTAATCTCTTTATTACACCATTTTGTAAAGGAAGCAAGTACAGGGATTCCTCATTTTCCACGGTTAATTGGGACCGAGATCCCCAGTGACCGCCAAATTCCATGAAGTAGGATCAACCCCCCTGACTGACGTATACGTACATGTATATGTGTATAGAATGTCAATAATCTACATATTCAATGCTATAAATGCTTAAAATAACAACTAAATGTTCCAAAATAATGCACAAGATGTAAATAAAATATAAATACGAACACAGATGCGTACCTCACACAAAAATGTAAGTAGTTTTGATGGGGGGGGGGTGTATGGGTGGTGGTTTTTTCTTTTTGCATAATTGGCCTTGTTTTGCAGCATTTTCCTTAACCTTTTCCCCTATTCTTCCTTAATTTCCTTATTTTTTAATTCGATGAATATTTAAAAAAACGCGATGCACTGAAGCCGCATGACTTGAAGCACAAAGTGGCGAGGAATCCCTGTATTTACACTATTATATTCTAAAATTCAGTATATTGATGTCAGTGTTGCTGATTGAACTAAGTGACTTGTAATTGTGCTGCAACTGTATGTTTTATTTATGACCCCCCCTCCCACCAATTTAATTGAACAGACCTTAAAATATAATGACAGTGTATTTTAGTACCAACATAAATACAAACAAATAGTGTAAACAAAAATCTATCTAAAATTGATACCCTCTAAAGTTGGGGTTTGTCAGAAAGGAAGTCAGTGAGGCATAGCTTATAATTTTTTACTTTATCGGCTTCTTAATTAAATTATTGTTGTATGTCAGAATTCTGGTGAACAAGACGAGAACACATTGAGAAATTGAATTTTGTCTGAGAATATACAAATGTTTTTATAGCTACATATACAGTCAGTATGTGTTAGATTAAATGAAAAATTGTCACCTTTCTTTAGGCCCATGTATCCATAAAGATCTGTTGAACTGGATGCTGGCGACGGCGTGTGAGCAGGGCCATTTAGAGGTGGTGAAGCTGCTTGTTCTCAGTTACCAGGTTGATGCAGAGGACTGCGCCCTACACACTGACGAGTTTGCCATTATTACTGGCCTGCCACTGTATGCTGCAGCCCGAACAGGTACTTTACCATTAAACTCAGTTCTGAATTAGAAAAGAGAGTTTCATGCAAAAGCTTAATTATGTATATTATATTTTCAGCCTATTTTTGCTCTAATTATTGTGTGGGAGCCAAGTAAAGCCTTAACAGGGTATATATAGCTCTCAAAATTACATTGTATTGTATATGTTTTGACTGTTGATATTGGAATACAAACGTAAAATAGTTTTATTTCCATTACATTACAGCACAAAGCTATCCAACAACTTCAGAAAAGCATGATGTTCACTGTGATTGCACTTTGCTAGTCAAGTTAGAAGAAAAAGATATCATATATGCAAACGGAGGGCAGTGGTGGCCTGGTGGTAAGGTGCTGGATTACTGATTCCAAGGTTGGGGGTTCGAGCCCCACTCTTAATGGGTTGTCACTGTCCCCCCCCAGTGCAGCTAACTGTGGTATCAAAGGCCAGCCATGTTGCTCACTGTCTATGGTGTGAGGCATGTAAAAGAACCATTGCTGACTTTCGACAAGAGTAGCTGCATAGCCGTCAGTGTGTTTCTGCCCTACAATGGCCTGGTGAGCTGTCCAGGGTGTACTCTGCCCTCACCCAGAGTCGGCTGAGATGGGCACCAGCCTCCCCGTAACCCTAATTATGATTAATCGGTTCAGAAAATGAATGAATATGCAAACCGCGCTTAAACACCCAACCTTCGAATCAGTAACGCAGAGCCACAACTGTTGACACGCCACAGTTTTACCACCATATTTGTAAATATACATAATTATTTTACATAATTAGCTTATAACAAACATTTTAATGTTTAATTATATATTTATGCTTTCTCAATTTTGAAGTGTCAAGGGGTTAAAAAACATCTTGCAGATCATCTCAGACAACCACTCTCACTCACTCATGTGTCATTTGGTTTACATTAGAAGCCTATTTCAGCTGACACTGAACAATGGTGGGGTCCACCCTGAACCACTCACCAGACCATTGCAAGGCCAACACACACAATCATTCGCAGTAATATCCATATCTATTGCAATTTGGTGTAACATTTAGCATAATGTGCATATCTTTGGACTGTGGGAGGATAATGGAGTTATTCTTTCAGTGAGGTGAACATGCCTACCACTGCACCGTCATGCTGCCATTTTCACAGTGAGATCATGGGAATTTCATAATCACATGCACTACATGGATAAACGTATGCCAACACCTCATATGTCCACATGTGGTTCTTCACCAAATTGACTTCAAACACTGCTGAGCACCTTTTGGATGAACTTTCCAACTTCATTCTAGGCCTCCTCCCTCAACAGCAGTGTCTGAACTACTTAATGTTTTGGTGGATGAATGAACACGAAATCCCATGTAAGTTTAAACCTACATGTGGATGTGATAACAAAATGTCCACAAAAGTTTGATTTTTATAGGGTGCATAGTATGTTAAAAATTTGACTGGCTGTCTGAGCACATGTATTTATTCATTCATTTTCTGAGCTGCTTAATCCTAATTAGGGTTTCAGGGAGCCTGGCACCCGTCTGAGCTGACTTTGGACAAGGGCAAAGTACACCCTTGGACAGCTCGGCAGGCCATCGCAGAGCGGAAAGATGCTGACGGCTATGCAGCCTACTCTTTACGAAAGTCAGCAATGGTTCTTTTTACATGCCTCACCCCATAGACAGTGAGAGACATGTCCGGCCTTTGATAACCCAGTTAGCTGCACTGTGACTATCATTAACAGTGGGGCTTGAACCCCCAACTTTAGGATTGGTAATCCAGCACCTTACTACCGGGCCACCACTGGCCTCTGAGCATATTTAGTGGAAGAACCAGTTTTACCTGCTTTAGTTTCATCTGCAGTTTAGTGAGTTTTAATTCTGGGAAGTGAAACACTTGTATGAGTCATGTGGCTGAAAACAAATGATTTCGCATGGATGTTGGGCATAAGATTATCATAAAATTAACAAACATCTGTTATCCAAAACAGAACTATAATCAATCGCAAAGCTACAGGATGGGCTCTAGAAATGAAGTTATGGAAAAAGTGTACTTTTGAATTGACAAGGTTCATGCTGAATGGTGTTAAAACAGCCTGGAGGAAACCAATGGCCTTGGGACATTGGCCATAATGATACCAATTGCAAAATATTGACAGAACTTACAAAATATAACTTCTGCAAGATAAACAATGCTCTGCAACTATATTAACATTAATTATTTGGTCAGTGATATTATCCAAAGGCCTAGCTGTAGAAGATTAATCATGCTTTTATTTAAACTCGCAACCTGTACATGGAATTATTTTTTAAATTCATTATGCAATTGTCTATTAACAATTGGTCACATCACATTGTCAATTTAGTGCCAAATCTACCAGAAAGGAATTTTGAAAAATTCCATAAAGCCATGTTTTAAATTGTGTTGTGGTCAGCCTAATAAGTGTCGGATTGCGTAGTTGTCCTGATCTGAAACCACAGACTCAGATTTAGTTAGGGGATTTCTGAACACTATCTATTTTCCTGATTTAATCCTGGCGATACAAGAAACAGTTCCTCTTTAAGGCCAAAGACTGGGGCAAGCGAGTCTTACACTTCCTGTTGTAGTGTCACTGTGATTCAAAGTAATCTCACAGCTATTTGCTTACTGGTTCAGGAAATAAGGAGATAGCAAAGTTTTTGCTGGAGAATGGAGCCGGTTTCTCTTCGTACACATTGATGGACCACGGAAAGTTCACACAGGAGCTGCTGAGAGAGCGCCTTGTGGAGGACAGAGACACATACAGTGACGGGAGAGTGCAGCATGTAAGCCTACTTTCGCTGTTTAATCATTCTTAGATTCAAGTCACAAAATTCAGCCTGTAAATAAACTGTGTAAATAAATTGTGACTTTGAGCTTTGTTTAGCACATTTGTTAGTTATATAATCAAGTGTAGCTGCATTTAAAATTCAATCAACCTTTAATAATTCTATAATGTTACATACTACAGATGGCGAACATTAGAAATAGTGCTACTCTAAATCACAAAAGGTGAAACGTCTCACTTCTAAAAAATTATTTTAAGCGAGTGACATATTTCATACATTATCTGTATATATTATATTTCATCTAATTTTTTAGTTTTTTTTATTTTATTTATCCATTCTGATGTAGGCATTTAGCTAGATTTACTGCTTCATGTTTCGGGAGACCGATCAAGCTCTGCAAATTTGTTTGTTTTTTTCTACACATGCTAATGTTTAGCTAGACTTGTTTACCCAAGCTAATTTTAGCGAAATTTATTTAGTTTCAACATTATGTTTAGCTACCTCATTAGCACAATTATATATATTTACCCATGATCCTGCTTAGTTATAATATAAATCTTCCCAATGATAATATTTAAGTAGGTTTATTTAACCATGCCTACATTTGGGGAGTTTGTATTTACTGGTATCAATACTGGGCTAGATTTATTTACACATGCTAATAACCAAGATTTTTTTTTTTTTTTTTTTTGTTTTTTGTTTTTTGTTTTTAATACTTCAGGCCAATGTTTAGAATTTTATCTTACTCAATATTTAAGAATGTAATACAGGGATCCCTCACTTTCCACGGTTAATTGGGACTGTGATCCCCACACGACCATTGAAATCCGCGAAGTAGGATTACACCCCCCCCCCCCCCCCGACTGACGTATATGTACATGTATATGTGTATATATATGAATAAATACATATTCAATGCTATAAATGCTTATAATAGCAATTAAACATTCAAAAATAATGCATAAGATGTAAATAAAATATAAATACACACACAGACGTGTGCACGCATGCAGATGCACATGCATGCACTCAGATGTGCACCTCACAATAATGTAACTAGTTTTGATGGGAGGTTTTGGGTTGTTTTTTTTGTGTTGGTTTAGGGTTGGTTTGTTGTTGTTTTTTTTTTTTTTTTCATAATTGGCCTTGTTTTTGTGGCATTTTAATTTGATAAATAAAAAAAAAAAAACACGATGCACTGAAGCCACATAAATTGAATCGCGAAGTAGCGAATAATCTCTGTATACCAGTGCTTCTCAATTACTTTCTATGGCGCCCCCCCGGGAAGAAGAAAAAATTTTCATGCGCCCCGCGAGCGACTATAAATAGTATTATTTGTGTATTAAAATTATTAGCACACCTCTGCATAATATTGTATCTTTATTAACATTAAAAACAAAAAAAAAGAAAAATCTATTTCAACTCGCAATAAAGAAAAAACTTCATTAACATTGTTTTTTTTAATCTGTAATGGAAAAGATGCACTAATGTGCCTGAAATAAAAATAAAGTACATTCTTATTTCAACTCATTCCACTGACTTGTTTTAATATCACCTTTTCTCTCCAGCTTTCTCTTCGTTCCTGTTAGAATTTTTTCCGTGTTGTTTCTTGAGGGGTAGTTTGCTGCACTTCATATCGTTTGCTCGTGAGAAAAACCGCTACGCCATAGTGTGACAGTGAGAGCACCACTGCCAACTAGTGGAGTGGAGGTGCAATTACTTAATTCTCCTACACTATTCCAGAAAAGCATGTTCCCCAGGGTCATGCGCTCCACCTGGCATCACACCAAAGGGGGCGTGCCCCACTATTTGAGGAGCACTACTGTATACACATGCTTTTATTCAGTCAGATTTATTCATCCAGGTTATTTTTTGTTCATTTTATGTATCTCTGTAAATACCTGCCTATATTTGTCTACTCATGCTACAGTATATCTACCTGTGCCAGTTTTATCTATATTTATGTATACTGATGGCTACAGTATGTATGTGTATTTACCATTGATACTCTTCAACTGTTATGCTATTTGCGCACACTTAAATTTGATTTTGATTGATTACTGTGATGTACATCTTTCGGAATTCTCATTGGGGTAATTCAAAATATTGTCGTTGTCAACACTTTAAGGCTTCAAAGTCTTCTATTTATGTATTCTTTTCAAGTAAATCATCAGAATTATTTGTATTTCACACGGTTTCGTTTTATCAGATGAAGGATATTGTGTTATTTCTACTCTGATGAAAGCTTCCTCTCTGCCTGTGTGTATATGAGGGAGACATGTCCCTGTAACAGCAGTACTGATCCTATTAATATTTGTCTATACTGAATCCTTATCTGCAGCCTGTAAGTGTGCAATGGTCAGGACTGAAGCTGCCATGGTTGGAGTTGGACTGGTTTCTTGACGTTTCCTCCAGGATCACAGTGCTGGATGTGTCGCACAATGGCTTGAGTTCTCTGCCTTCTGTGGTGCCGTGGGGCCTCATAAACCTGCATACACTCAACCTTTCACACAACAAATTCAAAGAGCTGCACACACCCCAGTACTCGCAGGAGATCATCTGTATGAGGTACAGTACAACACAAAACGAAGTCAACCTGCATAAGGGTTGTAAATGTGTGAGCATATTTAGAGTTGTGTAAACGCTCTGGCACCCTTTATCAAAGTGTACTGCATTTTGTGCACAGAAAGTCACTTTTATTTTCAAATTCAAGCATAATTCCTTTACATTTGATAACGTAGAAGATAAATATTTGTTAAAATTTAAAGAAACAAAATGTAGTTGTGGTATGTGCATATGTTTGGGGAGCACATACCTTCAAAGACATTTGCACCCAGGATATTTATACTTATCAGGCACCTTTACCAGAGGAACTTGCCAAAGTGTTTTCTGATCAGTAAAGATTTTTTTTTTCATCACTGCAAAATTTCCATACTTGGTTTCTTAGATGATGACCTAGTGAACATCATGTTAAAACCCTGTTAGCAATTAATAAAATAAGATGCAAGGTTTTATTTATCGTATAATAGTGGTCATAAACTTTCTCTACATTCTCTTTTTATTGTGTGTGTGTGTGTGTGTGGTGTGGGGTTGGGCATCTGAAGATTATGCCAGGTCAATCTGTGTGAGAACGAGTTGGAGAGTCTCCCAGTTGGCTTGTTGCATCTCAGCCAAATCCAGAGGCTCTTTGCAGCTAAGAACAAACTTGGTGTCCTTTTCAGCATCCCAAATGGTATACGCACACACCTACGCACACTCTGACACACATGTACACACATGCACACACACACACACACACAGATTGGAGCAGGTTATTTAGTAGAACTGATACTCTGTGAGGTGTGATTAGGAATGGTGAGATTGGCAGATTAACAAGTTAGAGCCTGTAGATCTGGATAGTTTCCTCTGCTCGATTTATACGTAGTTCCTGGTTATAGTAATAATTTCTCTGATCTAAGGCACCAAATAAGTTTACATGTGCTGTTGTGTCTCTGCATCAGAAAAGTGTAGAAACCGTATAAATGATCAGTTTCATTGTTTTAAGTGATGAGCATTCCTTCGTACTTCATACTGCTCAGATTTTAAACCACTTTGTGCTATAAAATTGACCTAATGCTGGAACTTTTTTTTGAAGGTAACCTTAATATCTTAGTCACCTCACACTTCCTTCTTTACCACACTTTGCTGTTTATATGCTAATATCAGTTTGTTGTACCTCTCTGATATATGCTATTAATTTATGAAGGATAAAAGCTTCTCTATTGAAGAGTAAATTTGCTTGACTTGACCGTTCCGCTTTCAGATATTAATATGCAAATTGTACATCAAGCTACATTTGAAGATTGATTTTCAGTCGGCTCAAGTTCACTGGTGCAATAACATTTCTCTGTCATGCTAAAAATGTCAGATTCCCCAGTAAATTTTTAAACCCTCTCTGCTTTTTAAAATGTGTATGACCAGTGTCTGACCCCAAATTAAAATTTTCAATGTGGTCCTTTTAAGGATGTGTTGTGTGTATAAGTACATTTGCTTCTCTCTCTCTGTCTCTTTGAAACCCCCCCCCCCCCCCCCCCCATCTCTCAGGCACAAACTGGATTGGGCTACGCAGGCTTCAGGAGCTAGATGTGTCTGATAACTGCTTGATTGATCTTCCATCCCACGTACTGCACTGCTTCAAGGCCCTCAACAGCCTCAATATCAGCAAGAACAGGCTAAGCTGCTTTCCAGACCCCTGGGCCTGTCCTTTAGTGTGTTCATCTAAAAATTACTTTTTTCGCCTGACACAGAACGAATACAATGCCCTCCACAATTATTGCCACCCCTGGTTAAGACATTCTTCAGTATCTAATAAATTCAGGGTCCCCCCCCTCAAATAATGAAACCACCATAAAAAAGAGGAAAATCTAAACTTTAATTCAACTGTATGTATTCAGTGAAAAAAAAAATCCCACATTAAAAAATATATTTTTACATCAAATCAATTATTAGCATCCCTGATATTAATACTTTGTACAACCCCATTATACCAACAAAACAGCACCTAATCTCCTATAATGTTTTACAAGAAGGGAGAATACAGAAAGAGGGATCTTGGATCATTCCTCTTTGCACAATCTTTAAATCATCAAGTGACCTGGGTCCTCTCCTCTGCATCCTCCCCTTCAGCTCACTTCACAGGTTTTCAATAGGGTTGAGGTCTGGGGACTGGGCCATGGGCGGAGCTTGATTCTGTGTCTGGTGAACCATTTCTGTTTATATTTGACCACATGTTTATGCTCATTATCTTGCTTAAAGATAAGACTTAGTGATGACCTATCTTCAGCTTTAGGGCAGAAGCCACCAGATTTTATATAAAATGTCCTGGTATTGAAAAGCGTTCATGGTCCTTTGCACCCTAACAAAGTTTCCAGGGCCTCTGGAAGAGAAACAGGCTGAGCTGGGGTTCTGTGTACCCCACTTTTTATGTTCTGTCAGGCCCACTTAGTGTTTGCCAGAAAGCTCTATCTTTGTCTCATCTGACCAAAACACTTGGTCTCAGTACCGCTTAACGAACTCTAGATGTTTGTGTTTATGATTTGTGAGTGAGAAAAGGTTTTTTCCTTGCATGCCTCCCAAACAGCTTGTTGGCATATTGATAGCACTTGATGGATTTTTTATTTTTTATTTTTTTGCGAAATTGTGATCCCAATATGTGACCATTTGTTCCAATTATTTAGAAGTGAGCTTTTGTGAGCTTTTTATTTCTCTTCCCATCCTCCTCACTGTGCGTTGTGGCAAAATAACCTTGTGTCCACATCGAGGCTTGGTTACCACTGTTCCAGTTGTTTTAACCTTCTTAATGATTCCTCTGACAGTAGATATGGGCAGGTGACGGCGACGGGCTATTTTCTTGTAGCCATTGCCTGACTTGTGAAGGCCGACGCACAACTGTCTTACTTAACTGGTGTGTTCCTTTTGTCTTTCCCATGTTGAAGAGTGGACAAGAGAAATGGCCTCTGTGTCACATCATATTTATAAACCAGGGAAACAGGAAGTGATGTATTACTAATTAAATGGTCCTGGATACTCTGCTCAACTTTGTAAATTACTGTAGAAATGAGAGAAATACTTGAAATTACATTTATTTCCCAGGAATTGTATGGGGTGCCAATAATTATGGAACAGGTGGGTTTATGAAAAATAATCTTATTAGTCAAGGAATGTGAACGCCTGCAGCACCCCAAAAAAAAAACAACCAAAAAAAAAATTCACTTGAGTTGAATGTTACATTTTTCTACAATTTTCAGTGTGAGTATGCTTCTGCAAAAAGAAAAAAATATATTTTAAGGCTTTTAACACATCTTAACCAGGGGTGCTATTAAATAATGGAGGGCAGTGGGTGTGTGTATATTTTAGGATTAAAGTCCAAACTGAACTCTTTCTTTTTAGCAGGGTGTGTCCTGCTGTTAATATTATCAAATATCCACCTGCTGCATCTCTGCTGTATATGGTGCTGATTTCTTTTGCTTTCATTTACCTTGGCATGTTCCATTGTAATTTATTGTGTAATGAACATATCATGCTTTATTTAGAAAATCTGCAAAGCTGCGTCCAACCAAATCCAAAGTCTCCCTGGCACAATATCTATTTTCTGGAGGACGCACCTGAAGGAGGTGGATTTCTCAGAGAACGCCTTGAAGGAGCTGCCATCCTACATATTCGAGCTTGAGGTGAGTACACTGTCTCACTTTCTGTGTCGAAGATGTAAAGAAACCATATTCAATTATCTCAAGTCAAAATTGTAGCAAACGATTATATACAGAGCATCATGTTTAATATATGCTACATGAAATTCCAAGGAAAACAATGACTGACTACTGAGCAAGCAGAGAGGTTGATTCAGGTTTTTTGTGCACAGTGGTGCAACTGCTTCATAAATCTTTGATTACCTTACCACATGATTTTAAAGACTAGCAAACATATCTGAAAAGCAATAAACTAATAGGCTAACATATACTTCATTATATTAAACTGCAGTAAAATGAGCAAAGCAAAAAACATCCTCTTTCATTTAGCACTTGGTATCAATTTTGTAATCTCTTAGAACATTTTTTTATGATGTTTTAACACCTTGGCAGAAACTTGGGTTGTTTATAGAATATTATTGCTCTCAGTGACCGTGTATGGCTGTTTGAGGCTAAGGAATTTGTTTAAGAATTTAAGGGTGCGTGCGTGCATGCGTGCGTACGTGCGCACATATATGAATTCAGATTTCACAAAAGTTGGGACACTATACAAATTGTGAATAAAAACTGAATGCAATGATGAAGTGCCAAATTTCAATATTTTATTCTGAATAGAACATAGATGACAGGTCAAAAGTTTAAACAGAAAATGTATCATTTTAAGAGAAAAGTATGTTGATTTTTAAATTTCATGGTGTCACCAAATCTCAAAGTTGGGACAGGTAGCAATTAAGAGGCGGGAAAAATTAATTGCACTTAGAATGAACAGCTGGAAGACCAATTACCACTAATGAGGCCTGTTGGCAACATCCCCAGTGCAGCTAACTGGGTTATCAAAGGCCGGACATGTCTCTCACTGTCTATGATGAGAGGCATGTAAAAGAACCATTGCTGACTTTCGACAAGAGTTTCGACAAGGCTGCAAAGCCATCAGCGTGTTTCTGTCCCTTGCTGAAACCTTCTTGCATTCTCTCATGTTCCTCTTCATCCGTGCGTGTTTCTCCCATTTTGTGGGAGACACGTTGAAATATGAATGATTATTTTTTCATGTTGAATCATTTTGTTCAATGGTTTTGTCTTTTTTTTTTTTTTTAAGTTTTATTTAGTTGTGTGTTTTACCTTTGTTGTGTCAGGAAGGGCATCCGATGTAAAAAAAAAAAAAAAAGCCAAATCAAATATGCAAACCATTAATGACTTCCATGAAGATGGAGGCAGATGATTCGCTGTGGCGACCCCTGAGGGGGAAAAAATGGAACGGCCGGAAGAAGAAGAAGAGGAGGTCCGCCAGCAACATAACTGAATATAAAAAGAGCTTCTCAGAGTGGCAGTGTCTCTTAGAAGCGAAGATGGGTAGAAGATCACCAATTCCCCAAGGTTGCACAGAAAGATAATAAAAGCGATATCAGAAAGGTGTTTCACAGCGAAAAAATTGCAAAGAGTTATAAGTTATCTTCATCTACAGTGCATGACATCATCTAAAAAGTCAGAGAATCTGGAACAATCTACAGTACAAAGAAGCTATTTCTAACCCAGAAGTGCAGGCGTTTTCTCTGGGCCAGGGGGCATTTAAAATGGAGTGTGGCAAAGTTGGAAAATGTTCTGTGGTCAGACGAATCACGATTCGACGTTCTTTATGGAAAACTGCGACGCCATGTCATCTGGAATAAAGAGGACAAGGACAACCCAAGTTATCAGTACTCAGTTCAGAAATCTTTATCTGTGATGGTATGGGATTGCATGAGTGTGTGTGGCATGGGTAGCTTACACATCTGGAAGGGCACTGTCAAAGCAGAATGGTATATTCAGGTTCTAGATAGAGTATGTACTCCCATGCAGATATCGTCTCTTTCAGAGAAGACCTTGCATTTTTCAAAATGATAATGCCAGACCACATGCGGCATTAATTCCATCATCATGGCTACGTAGGAAAAGGATCCGGGTACTGAAATGGCCAACCTGCAGTCCCAATCTTTCACCTATAGAGAACATTTGGTGCATCATTAAGAGGAAGGTGCAACAAAGAGGGCCCAAGACAGTTGAACAGTTCTAGGCCTTCTGTGACACCAGGAACATTCAGCCGGACCCAAAAATGTAGGAGACAGGATATGATAAAAACGGATGAGTGTTATTGTTGACAGGGAAGGCACTAGAGCATGGGGAAATCGTAGTCACAGTTAGAGAAGCCCGGTGATTACTACATTTAATCAGGTGTGTGTGCTTAGCACTCCACCCGCGTGTGACAGCCACGCCCCTCTCCAGCGCGATCATGCATAGAGAGAGAGAGAGAGAATTAGAGCCACCAAAACCAGAGTCTGACAATTCAGACCATAGCATAGTGCACTGTATTCCATAATTTTCTCACTTAGTTTGAGGATCAATGGTATGAGTTACGGTACCGTGAACTTCTGTTCAAAAGACGACGGAACGGATTAAGACCATTTGCATTATTTGTATAATAAATTTTATTATTTGTATTTCTTATTTGTTTAATAAATAATTTCATTATTTGGAATGGCAAAAGCAGATTTGGAATTTGACCAAATCGGAATTCGATCAGCCATTGGGAACAAATTATGGTCGAGTACCGAGGCACCACTGTATGTCTTTATACTGTGGGAAGAAACCAGAAGTACCTGGAGGAAATCCACACAAGCATAGGAGAACATGCAAACTCTGTACAGAAATGCGCTCTCCGATCCCATGACACAAACCCAGGAACTGCGTCCCCGTATTTAAGTACACGTCAGTTATGTTAACAAGTTCAAGCAATCTTTTTAAATAAAGTAATTTAATAAGTACCTTAAAGAACCGTATAAAACAAATTCAGTATGCACACTATAGTGCCTTATAAAAAGGCAGTTACTTGGTGGTGGTCAAGGAATGCAAATATTGCTGAGGTAATTTAAAGTAAACTCAAAACTGAAAGAGAAAAAAGTCAATCAAAAGCCAATATACAGTAAAACACAGGACACTATAAAAATAGATAAACCTTAATACACCATAAAACAAAATTCACAATGCAATCAAATAAACACATAAAATGGGAAATGACCAATAAACACTGGTCAAGGTCATAACAGTTATTTTGATGTGTAATTCTCTGTCTAGTCTCATGGTGGCATTATTCTCATAGTGTTGGATTTATGTGTAATGGTGGTGGTAGCAGTTTGGACAGAACATTAATTTGCTGGAAAACAGATTTTTAGACTTCGTCATTATTCAGTTGTTGTACTCATTATTGGTATCATATTAAAAAAAAAATTCCCACAGAATATCATTTTAATATTAATTGCACACTGATTGTGTGTGGTATAGCCAGCGTTACTAACTCAACATAGTTCTTTCATGTGGACTCGGAACTCCCGATATTTTAAAGCACAGTGTATGATGTTTAATGGGTCTTTTAAATTAAATTAATAATAAAAAAAAAAATTAAATGTTTAAAAAGTATCCAGAAAGTTTAACCTGATATAAATCTATGAAGCGAGAAAAATTGTCATCACAAAATAAAAATCTTTCATTGATGGGTGTATGTTTTTTGCTTTTGTTTTTTTTCCTCTCCGCATCATTAGGAATGTGGTTGTGGAGACTTGGCAGTCGATATTGAAACCCCTAACAAAAATTATGGAATCACCAGTCTCGGAGGATGTTCATTCAGTTGTTTAATTTTGCATAAAAAAAGGCAGATCACAGACATGACACAAAGCTAAAGTCATTTCAAATGGCAACTTTTTGGCTTTTGGAAACATGAAAAGAAATCTGGGGAGATGGCTGTCATTACACTTACAATAAATGCACACGTTTACATTGATATTTTGGACACTTTTCTTATCCCATCAATTGAAAGGATGTTTGGGGAAGATGAAATCATTTTTCATGATGATAATGCATCTTACCATAGAGCAAAAACTGTTAAACCATTCCTTGAAGAAAGACACAAGGTCAATGTCATGGCCTGCATCAATATCTTTTGCAACATTGCATGATGATTTACCTTCTTTAAGAAGTTTGATAAACCTCTCCTTTGTTTCAATTGACATCTCTCGTGTTGGAGCCATAATTCATGTCAGTCCACTTGGTGCAACAGCTCTCCAAGGTGTAATCACTCCTGTTTAACTGCAGACTAACGAGTAGATTTAATCTGATGCCGGTGTTAGTTTTGGGAATGGAAATTCAAAGGGTGATTCCATAATTTTTTCCTCAAAATTGACTGACTCCTTAATTTTTCCACCTTCTTGGTCTAAAAAATGTAACTCTTACTCATTACCACATATTTTTTCTTGATTTCTTTTAGTGTTTCTTAAAGCCAGAAAGTTGCCATTTGAAATGACTTTAGTTTTGTGTCATGTCTGTGAACTGCTTTTTTTTTTTTCTGCAAAATTAAACAACTGAATGAACATCCTTCGAGACTGGTGATTCCATAATTTTTGCCAGGGGTTTAGTCTGCCTTGGCATTGCATTGCTGATGATTCAAATCTTTCAATCCAGTATAAATCTCTTTCGCTCTCTTGCGCACACACACACACACACACACACACACACACACAGTAGAAAAAACTACTGCATAATCTGAGAAGAGAGAGGAGCTATCTGGCTATGCAAACTGATTAGCAGGAAGCTGTATCTGCTCATTTCAGAATTTCAGTGGTGCAGTGGCCTAACACTATGAATAGGTCAAACATCAGATCCGACTTTTCACCATGTGCTGTCACTTTTGTTCGTTCGCGAGTATACCATCAAGTATACCTTTTACTATCCAGCTCAAGCATGTGCATTAAAGATTACTTTATTTTCTGGACTATAAGTTTCTCTTTTGTGTAAAAGTACTCCAAAACCCAATTTGCTTATAAAAAAATGTAATATTTTGCTAGCATGGCTAACACGCACAAAGATTCCAGCTAACATGCAACACTAACATTTTTGCGACATATGTGTAAAGGTCATAATTTGATTGGCTGTACGGAATGTTATCAGAATGGGTTTTTAAGTTTCATTTCTCTCAAATTAGGTTTATTAGGTACAATACTTTCGTGCACAACAATGTTTTGATGTTGCCAAAATTCAGGACACATACAGGCCCTGAGTACAAATCCATTTAGCGGGAGACTGTTTACATCTGTACTGGGGTTTCCTTTTCACTGAATTGCACAGGTACTGAAAAGGCAGCCACAGTATATATGCAAACAGTCCTGAAATTAATGTGTCTACAACTCCTGGCAACCTTTTTGGGCATCTACAAAAAATGTTGCAACGTTTGTCCCACAGAGTTAGATCATAAATTGTTAGCTGGCTTACTGTCAGGTGAAAGTGGAAACCCCCAAATAAAAATATATACAGGGTAACCCCCCAAAAAGCCCATATTTCAAAGGTAAATTTTAAAAAAGCTCATGATAGTCAAATAATTATTTGCACAAATGAAACATCATTGTATTAATTATTATTGACACTCATGAAATTTAGTGAGGCAGGAGAGGCATTGCTCAGGTCTGTTGGTAACAACCTCAACTTGAACACCTTACACATGAAGAACTCGATGTCTAGTTTCAGTAACATGGAGCTACAGCACACTCAACTCAAAGATCATCAGAAGTACTGATGATAAAATGAAGAAATGTTACCAGAGCAGGTTATCTCGTTGTGTGTCAAAGTTCGGTGGCTGGTCCATTCCCCTGCGCTCGTCCCTTGTAATTTTAGGCAGCCCCACAAAAATGAAAATAAACAAATAAATCAAGTATATACCCCGTACTCTTGAAACTTTTAAGATTACTCTTCAGTTACTGTTCCATCTAATATGACCTGTCGAGTGGTGGCAGCCTTCAGAATTTGCCTTCAAGCTTGTATAGACAATGACACCCACCATTTGGGGGATGTTATCTTTAAAACCCTGTGTACAAACCTGGACTGAACAAGGTTTCATGTGTTCAAGTAATTAATTATTTTTATGGATTTAAATTAATTTAGTTTTAAAATGTGGGAGGTGTAATTGGGTCACCTTATGTTATGGACCACCATTAAATAAACTTCCCTGAACACTGCAGTACAAAACGTGTCAAAAAAAGGTGGTGGGGAGTATAGCAGGTGAAATGACAGAGCTGCATTATATCCAACATCCCAGTTGTAATTTAACACTTGAGCAACTTGAGAGACAGGCAAAGAATTCCCGCTCATAGTTTCAAACATTCGTACACTGAACTTTAAGTTGAGTTTGTTGCGAGCCACGGAAGAGCTGAGCCTAGAGTAACTGAAGCAGGTGTTGATGAGGTCATTATATCAAATCACCAGTGGCAAGAATCCATGAGCGATGATCCCATTTACTCACTGCACCGGTCACGCTCCATCCAAGGGGATGGGATAACAGGGATGAAGCACAAACCCTGACAAGTGACTCAAATCACTCTGAACATTATCTAGTCCTGTCAGGTGCAAAGACTGAAATGTGTGAAAGTGATTACTGTGGTGGTTTTGCTAAAGGAAAAAAAAGCAGATAGCTGAAAATCCCACAGGAAAATCTGGAAATGGTGTTGAAGCTTAAAAAAGAGTCGCCATCATCGAGTGAGAGATTTCCTTTTGGCTTTTTCCCTTTATCAGGGGTCGCCACAGCGAATGATTCGCATGTTTGATTTGGCATAAGGTTTTTTTTTTTTTTTTTTTTTTTATTATTAACAGAGGAGGGATAGTGAGTATATTGGTAATAGGATGCTGAGGCTGGAACTACCAGGCAAAAGGCCTAGAGGAAGACCAAAGAGACGATTCATGGATGTGGTAAAGGAGGACATGAAGGTCGTTGGTGTAAGAGAAGAAGATGCAAAGGATAGGGTGAGATGGAGGCAGATGATTCGCTGTGGCGACCCCTGAAGGGAAAAGCCGAAAGGAAAAGAAGAAGAAGAAGAAGAAGAAGATTAAACGTCGATGCCCTTCCTGACACAACAAGGGGCAGCAAGGGACAGAAACATGCTGACGGCTTTGCAGCCTACTCTTTTACGAAAGTCAGCAATGGTTCTTTTACTCGCCTCTCACCATATACAGTGAGAGACATGACCAGCCTTTGATAACCCAGTTAGCTGCACTGGGCTAGGGACGGACGGTGACAACCTTGTGGAGAGTGGGACTCAAACCCCCAACCTTAGGATCAGCAATCCAGCGCCCTATACCACTAGACCACCACTGCCCCTAGTCACCATCATTGAATATGTAGCCAAAACCGTTTTTACTTGACATACACTGTCGAATAGTAGCCCAGTGTGAATATATAACTCTTAGTCAACAGAACAAAAGTAAAAAAAAAACCCAATAAGAGGCAAACAATATGTGTTTATTTATTTACCCCCCCCCACCCCCAGCCTTGAGTGAATGGTTCATAGGGATCCCATGTGGTACAACAAAATTGCATTCATGGAAGGGTTTTACTTTTTTGTGTTATAAAAGATAAAGACCTCTTTAAAATAGAAATACAATATTAATTTCTCTTGAATAATAAATGAAAAAAAAGTGCTAGCAGAATTAATTTCTTAATATACCATGCCTTAATGCTAGGAATGTTTTCAAACGAAGTGAAAGACTGTGGCTCCATAAATTCTTTTATCCCATATATTGTCATTTATTTTCCATGCAGTAATGCGCATAAATAACTTGTCATTTTAGCCTACTTCATTGCACTTTTAAGACAACATAGCTGTGCACTGTGACTGGGCAAGGTTTGACAACCAGTTTGATTCATAGGTAGGCTGATTTTAATATTTTTAGGATGATTAGTAGTATCTTCGGACAATATTTTTATGATAAAGTCTCATGATGTTAAAGGCACAAGTCATACATGATTTCCCCTCTTCTTTTAATTATTTTGCCAGTTAGCAAGAGAAGGAGGGGGCTTGTGTTGGGTTGTGGGTGCTTTTTGAGTTTGCATATTCATAAAATCTGGAATGGTAATAAAGCTTTGCATAGGCAGTTCTTTACTGTTTTTGTAATTGTTTAGAATGTATTATTTTTAAGTGTTTTAGATAGAATAAGGGCTGAGAATGTAGTGCTGGGTTCATAAATATTTACAGGTGATGGTGATCTAGTTTATTTCGATGTCTATTAGAGCTGATTAAAATTTTAATTTAATAAGAATTAACTGACCTCAAAATGTAAACATTTAGCTTTAATAGGGTGAATGAAGTAAGAGTTACTGCACTTTCACATGTGTATAAGATGGAGTGATAAAATAAGGAATCAAAATTCCAGTGAAACTGGTTCTCTTGTAATTTTTGATGTAGCTGCTGACAAACAGCAGGATGAATTCTGAAGGGTATAGTGTTGCATTATCTGCAAAATGCTTTACATCTTTTTGGCTAAGATTAAGTGTAGTATCTGTTCTTAGTTTTTGATACATCCTTTAACCAGCAATATTGCATTACATTGACTTTTGGTACAGAAAGAGGGCATGCTGTGCTCACTGCACACATTGATCTGATATTTCATGAATGATATAGCACTTGACACTGCAGGGGAACCTGAAGCAAAATTTAAAAGCAATCCAAAAATGGCAACAAAAAAAAAGACACAAACGTCCAATGTCCAATTACTTTACCTTAGGGAAAGGCCAACATTTTGGGCTCATAGTAATTATTTATTAAAAAATATTTTGAATTTAGTATACTCTGGTGGACAGTACAAAAGGACACTAATTTTGTTATTATCCAAATATTTGTAGAGTCAACTGTAATAATGCATACACTTGATGTGAGTTGTGTTCTGTGTTTGCTTCATGAATAATCTTCAGACACTTAGAGACTTGAGTGTTTATATGCCGAATCTGCCAGTCCCAAATGGAATAAATTGTGTGTGTGTGTGTGGTTGCTCCAGGCCATAATCTCCCTGAAGTTATGTGGGAATCAGATCACCACTCTGCCGCCTCCAAACAAATGGAAATGCTCTCAACTTCGAACCTTAGATGTGTCAAGAAACCAGCTAGGGAAGTATGTTACACACATCCATTTCATCTTTTATTTTCTGAACAACTTGATTCTAATTAGAGCCGTAGGGAGGCTGGCGTCCATCTCCAGCGACGCCAGGCGAGGGCGGGGTACACCCTGTACAGCTTGTCAGGCCATCGCAGGGCCAACACTCACACAACCATTCATACTCACACTCACACATAGGAGTGATTTGGAACAACCAATTAACCTACTCTGCATGTTTTTGGACCCGGAGGAAACCCACGCAAGCACGGGGAGACCATGCAAACTCCACACACAAACGCCCAGGCTGGGAATCGAACTCGTGCCCTCTTGCTATGAGGCGGACATGCTAACCATTACACCGTTACACATATCACATACAGTATATACACATACATAAATACACATGTCTCCATCTCCCTGCCCTGACCACTCAAATTCACTCCTTTATTCCAAACCACCTCTGAATCATCCCAGTTCCAACCGCTGTTAAAGAGGCGTCTGGTTTGCTTTCCCTCCTCTTTTTTGGATGTGCAGGCCCATCAGGATCGAAGAGAACACTAAGACCAGAAGGCTCCCTTTTTTAACCACGTGGCATCGCAGAGACCCAGAACCAGGTACGGAACTCTTGTGACTCACTAAAGCACAACAGTAATACTGTAGCACTGTAATTACAACATCATGGTGAAAGTAGAGGGGTGAGACTGTGTGGGCAAGTTTGCCGTCTGTGCTGTGGGGAATGTGTGGCAAAGCAAAGTATTTGAAGTTGCAGCCATACTTTTATCCAAATATGTAAAACCTAAACAGCAAAGTAAACTGTCATATGTGAGCGTATGTACAGGGTTTCCAGTAAATCAATTTAGCAGTAGGAATAGTAATAAAAGGAATTTGGACTGTGATTGGTTATTTGATTATTATAACAAACACATTTATCACAACACTATTAATATTATCAGTTTTTTTAAATTATTTTTTCTTCTATTTTGTTCATAGGCATAAATCTTAGATATGTGCAACAATGTTTTGATGGGATCAAAGTTCAGTAAACTTGATTTTAATTTCTAAATCAACGCCCAGTTAAGGTGGAGCTCAAAAGTAGCAGAGGCAACTAAACAAGTGTAGTGTATTCAGTATAATCATAAACCAAAAGTTGAAAAGTCACCAGTTGTTTATTTTTTGTGTTGGGAAAATAGAGGGAGACATGAAAGTGCCATTTTACTTTTGTCCCACCTAAACATTTCTGCCCTATTACAACCATCCTGGATGAAAGCCGCCCATTCCATTTCTGTGTCATGTTCAGAAAATAGAATTCATTCATACAAGGATGGCATATATACATGATAAACACAATATCTGTGTTGATTTAGTGTTACTAGCTATTTAAAATAATCACATATAAAATCAGTGGTTCCTTCTGACATCAGTTCATGCCCATTTTCAAAGTGTGCGCAAGCCTCCTGGCTGTATGCATTCTTAGCGACAATATTGCTGTTCTTACTGGCTCCTGAGTCATGGGACTTTTTATTAGCATTCATTGGAGACTGTGAGGGCACAAGATTTAAAGAGTTTTTTTTTTAAGTGGGACCCTGAATGCCACCCAGACTTATGAAAACCTTATTTTTCTTCAGCCCTCCTTCCGCCAAGTGCCACAAGGCACCAGCAGGATGCCTCCCGAACGGGTGTAGCCACATTTTCCAAGAACACTTGCGTCCAACATCGGGCTTAAACCCACAACACTGAGATTAAGAGTCACATGCTCTACCCACTGAGCTAGCTGGGCTCCACCCATACCCCTTGCATACAAAAAGCACTGGCTGTTCAAGTGACAACTTTCAAGATGGCAAGTCAAGGCTGATTTTGGTTCATAACCCATGGCTTTTCATACAAGCAAGTGGCTCTGTCTGAAACATAAGCGTTTCCTTGGGGTGCAGCCAGTTAGCACATTTGACTGTTTAACTGGAAAGGTGGTTATTTGTGCCCATCAAGGGATGTGATGAATTTTCTTATGCTCAGAAGCACCTTGTTGTGGGGCCAGTGGTGCAGTGGTTAGGGTACTGTGCCCATGATCGGGAGATTGTGTGTTCAAATCCCAGTTAGACCCTCACTGTGCTAAGACCCCTGGGCAAGGTCTTAACCACAAGTGTGCCCCTGTTCACCCAGCAGTATAACTGAGTACCAGTAAAACATACATGGCAATTTTCCACGGATCTGCGGAATTCCGTGGTTTTTATCTCAAATTGGTTATTTCTGTCACTCGTCTAAATCGAGTGAAGGCTGAGTACTAAACAAGTATTCAACGGCGCCCTTGCTCAATTGAAAGACCGGAAGTCCGGATAAGCCACGCTTTGTCTCAAGCACAAGCAAGTGAACTTGCTTCAAGTACCTACTTACGGTGGAGCACCTCACATATTGTAAGCCGCTTGTTGATTGGCTGTTTTAAGCTTAATGTAAAGTGACTCGGCTCAGCTTCATGTAAAGTGACTCGGCTCAATGCAAATTTGCAGCGTGTTGTGTTTAAAATGGTGTGAACTTTAATGAAAGAAGAGGAATCCCGTATGTCAGAAATAGATAAGGATGTTAAGAATAAGTTTAAGTTGGAATGGCTAGAAAAGGTTTTGAAATTTGAGGTGAAAATCGGCAAACAGACTCAGAATGTATCGGAACCTTTGGCGAGTTTCAAAAAGAAATCTGACGTCGCCGGCAAGGTCTTGTGTGTTTATTGCAACGACCTGATCAATTATGAATCTCGCCGATGTATTGCACTTCTGGCCGACAGACAAGCACACTCAAGAAATTACTAAATATTTATTTTGTTTAGATCACGTGAAATCCCATTGAAATGTAACTTAATAAAAGTAATCTGTATTGGTAAAATCAATGTGTGATAAACTTACCCGCATTGTTGATAACAGTTTAATATGTATGGGAATTTTATTTTCATTTTATTAATTTTTTTTTAATTTGCAGCCAAACATGAGTAATTTGTGTTCAATTTTAAAGTACTCGATGCATTGGTGACAGTTGTCATATAAATAATACACTGTCGTTGTTATTTACTTGTAGTATCTCAACATTAATTAGTAACTACAGGCTGGGACAGTTAGTTGAAAATGTTTCATAAATTTATAAAGTGGTTTACAGGAAATTTGTGTAAATATTGTGCCAAACTCACCATTCAAAAATTCAAACAATGTGCGAGTTGCTCTCTCATTGGCTGTCTCCCAACATCCCACTCCGCTGGCCTCCCATTGACCAGGAGGGAGGTGATCTGTACCCATACTTCCTGTTTGTCACACGCATGAAGGAGAGTTGAACAGGACTGTTGGCTCGTGAGTTTTTTGAGATTGATCATTGCAGCGTTATATTTCGTTATCCATAATGGACCCCAAGAAAGTGATTCCCGGTGACACAGAAAAGAAGAAGCGGGCTCCCTTATCAATCGAAGTGAAGCAAACCGAACGAAATCGCAAAGGAGTATGGCCAAAACCCCTTTAAAATCGGGACGATATTGAAGCAGAAGAAGGCATTAAAAGCAGAGATACAGTGAAAAGCAGAGTGCTCCGTGGGACAAGACCTCCGATCTCACAAGGAAGCAAGTTAATATTGAATCTGGACCTCTTGTCTTTCAAACAGGTACTGTAATTCAACTTTAAATACAACACCCCGTCTCAAAAGCTCCGTCGGCTGCGCGCTGCGTGTGGGCGGAGCCTGCATTCGGCAAAACACGGCACTCCAGAAAACACGCACAGGGAGAGAGAGGTGTGTGTGTGTGTGTGAGAGAGAGAGAGAGAGAGAGAGAAAGGGAGAGACAGAGAGATAGAGAGAGACAGTGTTGTGTGTATGTGTGTTAATAAAAAATGTTTAATAATGGTTTAATTAATAAATGTTAATAAAATGGTTTAATATGTTAAAATGGTTTCATAAATCATTTTCTTTTACTTTTAACACATTTCATACATATTTCATACAAAATTTGTGTACTTTTATCATTTTTAAAGGGTTTATGGGGTAGTCTTGGGAGCCTTGGAATGAATCAGGGGTTTTACATGTAAAATATGCCTCTACTTCCGAAAACTCCAGGTTCAGAAAAGGGCTCTGGAATGGATTAATTTCGTAAGTAGAGGGCCAACTGTATGTTTATATATAACGATATTCCAATTAGTCTATGCTAGATAATATGTTGACCAACTGTAGATAGCAAACAGGCTCTGCCCTGGACCCCACCTCCAGACCCCCCCCCCCCATAAGAGAGATAGAGAGAGGGTGACGTGTGTGTGTGTGTGTGTGTGTGTGTGTGTGTGTGTGTGTGTGTGTGTGTGTGTGTGTGTGTGTGTGTGTGTGTGTGTGTGTGTGTGTGAGAGAGAGAGAGAGATGGGTTCAGCTGCTCGATAGTGAGACACAGACATGAGTCACTTGCAACGAAGGAAAATGATCTCTGGTAGTCTTTATAGCCCGTGATTAAATGGAATCAGGTGTGTTTGTTTAGCACTTTGCCACACCACTCTCCAATGTGCAACTCATTTGTAAGAGACCATAAGAATCCACAGTGCAGTTAAAGAGTCTCTCACAATACAGACCATAAGATAGTGTACTGTATTCAATAATATTTTTCACTTAATTTGCGGACCTGGTATGAGCATGAGTTCTGGTACTGTTAACCTCTGTTCAAAAGACGACGGAACAGATTAAGACCATTTACATTATTTGTAATGGGAAATGCGGATTGAGAATCTGAACAAATCAGAATCCGAACAGCCATCTGGAATGGATTAAGTTAGAGTACTGAGGCTCCACTGTACTGTGAAGGTGACCTGTGATGGACTAGCGTCCCATCCAAGAGGAGTTGAACTCTTGGTTGCTCCACACTATGAAAACCGGAAATAAGCACCGGCCTGATGAGCCACTATGACTCGGGTGTAAAAAGCCCATCTGACTTTATCTTTAGGAACACCGTGTAGCTCTCAATAGCTTGAGCCATATGTCAAAGTGGTTGTTTTCCTGGGTCATGGTCTTTTCACTGCCATTCCCTGGAGACTGTGTCCAGGAAGGGGCATATATATATATATATATATATATATATATATATATATATATACAAAAGGACAGGACAAAGGCTTTCTATTGAAACTCCATTTATCACTACAGATCTGTTTCGAGGGGTGGTGAAACCATCCCCTCTCTTCAGGTGATTACAGAAGAATGATTACAAAGTGCTGGGGGAGGTACTATGTCGATGAACATGGTGTCCTCTAGATGGGGTGGTTCACATTATGTATTCGGGGGCGGGTTTTTTTAAAATATCGATACATGCATACATGTGCAGACAATAGTTTTTCTCATGCCCATGGACTCATATGTACACACGTTTATATATATATATATATATATATATATATATATATATATATATATATACGTTCACGTGTGTAAGCACATACACACATACACAAGTATACATAATGTTTAGATACAGATTGATACAATCAAATACTTAGTGTACTTAAGGGGGTGTGTTGCATAATAATGATTTTTTCCTGTGTCGGCATGGACACACCCCCTTAAGTACACTAAGTATTTGATTGTATCAATCTGTATCTAAACATTATGTATACTTGTGTATGTGTGTATGTGCTTACACACGTGAACGTATATATATATATATATATATATATATATATATATATATATATATAAACGTGTGTACATATGAGTCCATGGGCATGAGAAAAACTATTGTCTGCACATGTATGCATGTATCGATATTTTAAAAAAACCCGCCCCCGAATACATAATGTGAACCACCCCATCTAGAGGACACCATGTTCATCGACATAGTACCTCCCCCAGCACTTTGTAATCATTCTTCTGTAATCACCTGAAGAGAGGGGATGGTTTCACCACCCCTCGAAACAGATCTGTAGTGATAAATGGAGTTTCAATAGAAAGCCTTTGTCCTGTCCTTTTGTTTATTTGCTCTACCAAAAGTATTGAGCACTCTCCTACGGAAGGATCTACTCAGAAAATCCTATATATATATATATATATATATATATATATATATATATATATATATATATATATATATATATATAATATATATATAATATTTTAGCCTAGGGCTACCTATTTTTCTCAGACTTCTTCCCACCAAGTTCCAGAAAGTGTAAGCCGGGTGTCTCCCAGATGGGTGTATACAGGTCGCCCGCATTCTCCAAAGCGCTCGTGCCCAATGTGGTGCTTATAACAAGACCCTGAGATTAAGAGTCTCATACTGTACCAACTGAGCTGGCCAGGCATCAACATTAGCAACCTCCGCTCGTGCCCTTTGCATACAAAAAAGCACTGGCTGTTCAAGCAGCATGAACTCGATGGTTGGCTGACCCGTGTACCATTATCAGCCTGTGCTGAGCTGCAAAATGCAAGCAGAAAATATTTTTTTTTGTTCCAAAACTAGCTGATGACAATCATGCACATCCTGGCAGCATTCTCGTCCTCAGAGTCACTAGAATTAGGTACCGGCTCTGCTGCGTGAATAAATGTAATTGTGTTAAAAGTTCATTTCATTCCTGTTCCAGTGGTACCAAATTTAGCCATTTTCATAGAAAAAGAACATTTCAATTTTAGACCGAGTTTGTGCTGATTTTTCAATAGCCTTGATTAGAGCGCCTTTGTTTTGATGAGATCTCAAGTGCACTGCGACCCTGTTGCAAGGCATTGTCCACAAAATTGGCTCTTGCGTTGCGCTGATATGACACACGTGGTCTAAAACCATTACCTATTTCAGCAGTGAATCTCCAGCTTACCAGCCATACATGGTTTGTCAGGGGTATGTCTTGCCTGTTTTTTTTTTAACTTCATATTTATAAATATTCCAAGAAGATTTCCGGTTCTCTAAAAATTGGTAGAATATAACTCCAACAAACTAGGTACCAAAGTTTAGAGATTTTTGTCTAGTTTAAACTGAAATTTGAATCGAAGCTCAATGGAATATAGTGGAGCCTCGGAATCCAAAAGCTCTAGAGACCGAACAAATGGGAATCCAAACAAAAAAGTCATGACTTTAATTGTCCCGGCAACCGAATAAAAATCTGAAGTCAAACTCAAGAAACATGTGAGAAAAAACCAAGAGCAAGAGGGAGGAAAAGTGCACTACTTCCGGAAGTCCGGAATTTGTTGATACTATTTATGTTCTGGGGAAGTTCGGAAGTTGTTGATACTATGTAAGGTCTGTTTGGGCTTTTACACCCAAGCTGGTGTAAAAGTGGCTCATCAGGTCAGTGCTTTATATATCACCCTAATAAAGCTGTCCTGGGGAAGTCCGGAAGTTGTTGATGCTCTGTATCACCCTTAAAGCTGTCCTGGGGAAATCCGGAAGTTGTTGATACAGTACTATGTACGTAAAGCTAGCGCTAAAAGACGAAAGCTATCTAATCACAAATGCCATATACCACCTCCAGCGACAAATACAATTTAGAGTACCGCACAGAAAACCCACAGATCGACTTATAGGCATAACCACCTAAATGAAGCTGAAGAGGATGCATGTATGTATGTAAGCTAAGCTAAAACGCTAAGCTAAAGCATGAGTAGCGCTATGAACACCACCTTTAACTGTGCTGTCATGAGCCACTTCCATAAGGTTTTGAAAAGAAGGCAGAAACAAGCCATGTTAGAAATCTTCTTCAAGTAAAGTAGGAACATCCTGAAGAAGAGTCATCCATGCAAAGCGGTAGCAAGAGAAAGAAACACCTTTGGCTGAATTGCCTGAATGGAATGCAGCCCGCTTTCCTCCGTCTCTCTCGGTTATGGAAGGGAAACCTTATGCTTCTCCACATTTACGTATGCCAATTGCTCACCACCACAGTGTGAACACCATCACTACGGTGAACACGATTTTGCTGCACCCCAGTGCTCCCCTTGAGCTCAATAAAAGCCTTTGTTTCATTGTACCTCCAGCATCTTTGGTTCCAAATGATATGCGTATTTTCTCTTCCTACTTCTTAATGTAGCGCACAGTCGACTCGTTCACTTCATCGTAGTGGTGAGGGAAAAACACAAAAACCAAAATCACTGGGAGAGTATCAACACAGAAACTGGTCAAGCATGGCGGTCCTCTAGCGCGCTGATGGCTGAGTGAATTCAGGTGTCTTCTTTGGATTTCGCCTGCGGGTAACAGCCAGGCCCCTTGCCAGCATATGCAGTGTATGCAGAGAGAGAGTTAAACGCTGCCAACAAGCACAGACCATAACACTTCCTGGGTACTTTGGGGCCATTTTCAAGGCCTTGGCGTAATACTGTAAAGAACAGTATTTACGAGCACCGAGAAAAAGTTAGGTGCTTGGCTGCAGAACTGCTGATACGTAGCATAGACGAACTAACAATGTGGCTCGAACATAAAGACAGGAAGCGCCATGTGTTGGATGCTGGGAAATATAATCTCGACCAATCAGCTTGCTGGATTCACAGCCAATCAGAGAACACTCAAGTCAAGCAGGAGACCAGAGCATGTTGGGTAGCGTAGTTGAATGTAGTGCACGTGAATTTTGAATACTGTACTGTAATCTTAAATTTTTTTTAATTTCCCGTTGGGAAATCCCATGATATTGCGGGGACGCGAAGTTGGAAACACGAAGTGGCGGGGGATTATTATATATATATATATATATATATATATATATATATATATATATATATCTCCCTCAAAACAGAATAAATTTAGTATTCTGTAGTCACTCACCCTGTTGATGGGCCTGCTTACTCATCAAGAATAATTCCGAAATCTATATATTTTTTTAAAGCTGCTCTGACGCCACTCTAGTGCTTCCGTGCCGAGCCATCTCACATTTACAAAGCCTGCATTCAACACATTTCCCCGATTATGTAGATTAAAATGCTTCCCGTCAGATGTCAGTGGCACACTGGCAATCGACTGAGCCATGTTTTGTAATGTTTATGAAGATGAAAAATGTGAGGCGCACGCATGACACGTCCGTTCAACTCCGTACTGAGTGACACTTGTCTGTAGGAACTGACTACGCAATAATTGTGAGACTTATCAATAACGAGATTTGTTGCCAACTCTTTTAATAATCGATTTTCAAGTTTTCAAAATACTTCATCAGGTGTTGACCCACTCTTAAAAAGTCACTATTATCATTCATTCATTTTCTGGAGACTAAATCCTAATTAGGGTTGCAGGGAGGCTGGTGCCCATCTCAGCCAACTCTGGGCGAGTGTAGGGTACACCCTGGACTGATCGCCAAGCTACTGCAGATGACTTTATTACTGATAGATTATAGGATTGTCTTCAATCATAGAAAAATGCATTTTGTTAGATGGGCATTTTTTTCTTGAGTGCGACTCTGCAAATAAAGTCACATAAAATTGAGTCAAACTGATAGAATTTAATAGCAAGCAGCCGAATTATACACATTAAGCCCAGTGGTTGTGTCTCATTTTTAAAACATAATGAAGATGTGGCAGCTTCTGAATTTGACCTGTTTTTAAACGCTAACATCTTTAATTAAAGGAAGCCACATTTGTGTAGCACTCTGCCATTAGCAGCATTCACCAACTTGAACCTTCTCTCTCTACATCAAGCACTAATGTTAGGTTCAGAAGATCCAGTCACGGGAGAATGATTGCCCTCTTTCCTTTTTATACCACAGCTGCCCTGCTGTGGCCTTCTATGGCTGCTGATCAGAGTGTTGCAGTGTTTAACTTTACAGTGCATGTTCGCTTTAACTGAATTCTCATGGTGCTTCTTGGCAGCTTGTCCCGTCCAGTTTCCCGAAATTCTGCGGGATTCATTGGAAGTTCTCTTTCTCAATGACAACCAACTGGAGTGTGTGCCTCCATCTGTGTGCACCCTTAAAACTCTGTCCGAGCTCTATCTGTCCAAGTGAGTAAAGCATTTCAGCTTTGTATCTTTACCAAAATGTATGCAGTCACAAGATGATAATGAAATCAAATCCATTTCTTTTTATGGTTGCAACATTCTCTCCATAATTCAGTCTTGATCTCCACAGTAATCCAGGCATCCAGGAACTCCCAGCTGAACTAGGCCAACTCTCAAACCTCTGGCAGCTGGACATAGAAGACCTAAATATCAGCAATGTGCCCCCAGATGTCTGCAGGGATGGTACAGTGTGACATCATGCACCATTTCAGTTATCACAAAAACAGTTTTGTTTTAAAGACAGAACTCCTGAAAGAATTGGAAGATTAGCTGTCAGCAGGCTATTAACACACACTAGGTAGCTAATCAACACACAAATGTCAGAGTAAGAGCATGTCTGTTCGCAAGTGTTCCAAAGTTTTTATATGGTCAAAATTTTGTGATCTATATTTTCACATTTTAAGGTCAGAGTTAATTAATTCTCATTTAAGGTCGACAGTAAAAGCATGTTTATCAGCAATTGTTCAAGCACTTTCTCTCCAAAAATGTGTGACCTTCACCTTTTTATATTTTTACCATTTCCTCCCAAATGTAGCTGGACCCAATTGCCATCTATCAGGTCTTGCCATACATTTACAGCATTTAGCATAACGACTTACAGAAGTGCTTTAAAGTCTCTATCAGTGAATATGTGAGCCACTCCACCAAAAGTAGGCTCTTGTGTCCAAAAATGAAAAATTAGCTTTTTACACAGTCAGAGAGAGGAGGCCCAAAACTGCAAAATGCAGCAAAAAAGTTTGTCAATACCTTGAAAACTGACTGAGCTATGCCATTTCTTGTGTCAGCATTCAACTAAAAATTTCAAAAGACGTTTTAGAGAATAATGAGCACAAAGATTTCCCTTCTTCCGACATCATTCGTCCTTAGCAACCAAACATTTTTATGCACCTCAGCCATATAAACTTTTAGAAAACATGTCTAGGAAAAGTTTTAGGAAGAGATAAGAGAATCATCTTCATTTTAATCTGACAGGCCCTTTTTTAATCCATCAGTCACCGTGGTAACCCCCCCCCCCCAAAAAATGAACAAAAACAACTTTTTTTTAAATTTCTGTTTATTCAAATAAGATCACTATGTATCTTTTTGACCATTATATAATGGTTCAAATGCATTCAAATGATACTGATTGGGGGGGGGGGGAATCACTGTCAGGTTCAAACAATCACACTGAAATTAAGAAACCTATATAACAAAACTCTCTGATCTCTTTATACAAATAAGCTTCATCAACTCTGCCCTCATCATTATCATCATAATCTATATCCTGCTCGGCAGATAAGATCACATATTCTTCACAAACACCACTCATGCACACTTTTATTAACAGTTGCCTCTTCTTCATCAACATCAAAATCTTCATCAACACAGCTGGCATCATCATCAGTTTGTTCACCTGTAAAAGGAATGAAACATTTAAGTATTTTTCAGGTCTTGACCGATTTTCGTACAAAACTAAATGACCCCACGATCCATTATGTCCAGTCCAGACAAGATTACACACAAATCAAATAATCAAAAAAATTCCATAATCAAATTTTGCATGCAGTGAAAAATACTCACCTGCGAAATAATCTTCAAGAACGCCAAGCATTCCGGCATCTTCAAAGCCCAATTCTCGCGTCGAATTTTACATCTATACTAATATTGTGTTATGTCCCTGGGCAAGGCACTTAATCCACATTGCACTCAATCCTCCCAGCTGTGAAATGGGTACCTGAATAACAGGATGTATATGGTCGCGCTTGGCGCTTAGTAGCAGCCTTAAAGTACATTCCTGCAGGATAATAATATACACCCAGTGAGCAGCGCTAAACTGGATACAAGGCTTAAAAATTGTCATTAAATTGTCATTTTCCAGAAATTATAATTCGCTGTGGCGACTCTCGAGAACGGGAAAAAGCCGAAAAGAAAAGATGTGTATTCACAATATTATAAATAAACTTAATGACTGTTATTGAAAAGAAAGTCGGAGATAAATTCAGCATGCAGTAAACCAGAAGTTAATGTGTGCTGGGCACTGCACATGTGCAAGCCCGAGCTGACGAATGAGTGTGCTCGTTTCAGATCTTCCTTAGCAACTAGCCTGTATTGTTTATGAGCATACCATCTTGATAACCTTTATTTTATTCCTTAAAACTGCATTTTAATATCAAAACAGTATCCAAAATGGAGAGACCACTTCACGGCCATTCTTCTGGTGTATGGATAATAGTGTGTCTTGTACCAAACTCTGCGAATAATTGCAACGAAAACCAGAAGGTTTGCTCCTGTTTTTATCTAGTTTTATGAGGGTACTCTCCAGAAAAATGGAAAAAAAGACATTTTTAATGAGTCGATTTCACGTGAGCAAGTGATAGTTGAATACTTGTTTTAATAGTTTATGCAAAATTCCGAATTTCGATAAAAATTGACCATTTCTACTTTTCTGGCCTTTATCTCAAAAGTGGTCTGTGCGACAAGGGACTCCTTTCGGTGGGGCGCCTGACATATATTTCTACACTGGGTTTTTTTTAGTACACAGACGAAATATACCGCCTGTCAATCTCAGCGAGTTGGCGGTTTTGCTGTGTGTGTAAAAATAAAAATTATGTACATTTTTTATATATACAGTGATGCCTCTGCTCACGAACATAATTGGTTCCCAGAAAGTGTGTGTAAGGCGAAAAGTTCGTCTTCCGAACATTTATTTCCCATAAGAAACCATTAAAATGAGAATAATCCGTTCCCAGGTCCCCATAAAACATAAATTTCTACTAAATAAGCCTTAAAACTACACAAAAATATACCTTATTTTATGTATAATAAATGTGCTATTGTATTGTAATTAAAGAAATAAACTGTACTGTATAATAAAGTCGTTTTATTTACCTTTGTGATGGTAGTTGATGGCTTGATGGAATGCAGTGGGAGGAGGAGGGAGGGAGGGACTTACTGTTTGGAAGGAGTGTTTGGAAACGCCTACTGTTTGGACGCACCCTTAATAGCTTCCTTGTTCTTAAGGATGGGAGCAATGGTAGACTTAGCGTACTGGTACGGGGACGCTAAGTCACACAAACGCACACCTCGTTCGTGTTTTTCAATGATCTCCGCCTGTGGTGGGGTCTTTTTCGGTCCCATAATAGCAAAAGTACACTCAATATGGTCCAAAATGTCTAGCAAACACAAACCACTTCCACATTCAAAGAAAGGGGGTGACGAACTGTGACGCCATGAGCGTGCGTCAGCTTCTCGTGGCCGCCACCGTGGCGCTGTTCGACCGTGTGGTTTGATTCGTCCGCCGAAAACTAGTTCGTCAGCAGAGACTATATGCTCGCAAATTTAATGTTCTTGAAGCGAAAAGTTCGTGAGCTTAAGCGTTCGTCAGCGGAGGTTTTACTGTGTATATATATATATATAATATATGTATATAATATATGTGTGTGTATATATATATATATATATATATATATATAAAAAAAATGTGTGTGTGTGTGTGTGTGTTTCTACTTATTATACTTATATATACCATATTTGACGTAATAAGTGTTTTTTTTTCATATCGCGTCTAATAACCTCCCATGTGTCCTGGGAGCAAAATCGTAGATCAAATTTACCAATTTTATTCGATCAGTCTCTGTAACGGTAAAATGAGGCATTCACTGCCTGAAAAAGTGAGTTTGCGCGGTATTTCAAGACCCCCTGCCACTGGAGAATGTCTATAATGTTCATCAGTAACAACACATTTGATTGTTCCGCCATGGTTTAATAAACGGGAAAAAAATTTCTGTGTTCTTATGGTAAATGTCCAACAACCGATGAACCATTAGAAACTGCTACAGCAAAACTATTGGATGCTCTGAATAAACGGAGCGATGAGCCAAATATGGATCTATCAGAAAGTGGTGACAAGTTTTTTTCACCAGATTCTCCTGCTCACTATGGTCATAAATTTAAAGATGTTCCTGGCCATGTGCTTGTTTGACAGGTTCAATGTGCCATGTGCTAAAGTTGACATTCATGTTGATTGGTTCAATATGCTATGTGCTAAAGTTGACATTCATATTGATTGACTCGATTTTACATCGGAGAAAATATTTAAAGGAACAGCACCGGGAGGGAAAATTAAAGGGCCTTTTTTGTTTTTTTCTTTAAATTATGCTATTTTCTGTTTATTTTCAGCTCTCATGTAAGTAATTTGGTTGATATCACAAAATGAATAACAAAAATACCAGTAAAACTCGTATTGTTTCTGTTATTATTAATGTTTTCCACCTCTATGGTAATAAGCACTTATCATTCCACTCAGCCCTGGATTTTCATCTTTAACCAACACAAAATAGTCTCTGGGTCTCTGGTAGGGTGCTTGTGAAAAAGTTTGGTAAAAATCAAACAGAAAAACAAATAAACTGATGTACGGATTCACAAATACATTATAATACTTCTGCCATAACTGGGTAGAGTTAAAATGTTAATTTTTCTTGCTGCGTGTAGTGAAAGTGGATTTTGGATGGATTTTAAGAACAAAATTGTGAAATATACAGTGGTTAATGAGTTTGTGAGAAAGGTCATTCATAATGTAATATAGTTGCCAAATAAGTCTGTTCACTTTAATGTTTGTGTTTCATTCATAAAGTTAAGTACACAGTGTTTTTATCACTGATGGACTGTTTATGTATGTATTTACTTTTTCCCCTATCTAATTTTTTTTTCACGCACTTCAATTTGAAACAATTATAAATTGAATCCTTGTACTAAGTTGTCTGCCTGCTGTTGTGTTCCTGCTCACATTTTTGGTAATTAATCCTAGCATTTCCATATCAAATTGATTGCCTAACTCTGTCTATTCGAGTCAGGTCCTGCTGCTGTGCTGGCGTTTCTGCGTGCTGAGCTGCGCTGTGCAGAGCCCTGCAGGTTAATGAAGCTGATTTTTGTCGGGCCTCCACGTCAGGGAAAGAGTGCTGTATTGGAGGCCCTTCAGACTGGAAGAAACTCCCCCTTCTCTCCTTCTGATCATAGCATCCGTACCTCATCCTGGCTCCTAGAGAGACCCAGTGGAGTCAAGAATAATGTAAGGAACCACACACTAACTGGGTTATCAAAGGCGGGCCATGTCTCTCACTGTCTATGGTGAGCGGCATGTAAAAGAACCATTGTTGACTTACGTAAAGAGTAGGCTGCAAAGCCGTCAACGTGTTTCTGTCCCTTGTTAAAGGGTTGTGACAGGAAGGGCATCTGACGTAAAAACCTATGCCAAATCAAATGTGCGAATCAAATGATTTGCTGTGGCGACTCCCAAGAAAGGGAAAAAAGCTGAAAGGAAAAGAAGATTCCAGTAGAGTACCTGTTAATGTTTAGAATGTTTGTGTGTGAGATTTTATGTTCTGTAGCATGTTTAACAAACGATACCAAAAGGATAAACTTTATTACG
>CM045737.1:29547347-29644847 GCA_024760905.1 Plotosus lineatus | reverse complement strand
TGCAGGACGCCATCAGGTGCCAGAGCCAGTGGATTCCCTGACATCACCCTGAAACACCTGCAGTCAGTGTCAGCCTCTCACATCTGTGACACCTTACATTATTTCAGCTGAACTGAACTGAGTTTTCATGTGTTTCTGATAGCGAGGTGTCATGTAAGAACCTGGAGGGCATGGACGGTCTCAAGAGGCTTCTGTATCAGGCGGCATGCTCCATGAAGGATATTAGTAATCCTGCCAGCTGTCACAAACTGGTGGGAAGATTGGTATGTTTTATCCTTTTTAATGTTCTGCAAATCTGAAAAAACCTTAATATTCTAAATAGAACGTTGATTATGATCGGATTATGATCCTTGTCATTTTGTGGCTTGTGTAAACCACAATGCTGTTGAATTTTGAGCCCTGATTGGCTGATTAAATTTCTATTACGGCAATATTGACCTCAGTTGTGAACGCATTATACTATTGTTTTTATACAACTTACCCAAGGACTTCTATGGCAGATGCTCCACATAAACCGAAACATTTGTTATGTTAGATTGGAAGTAACAGCCTAATCATTTTACAGAGTGGATCCACCAATCATTCATTTCCTGAACCGCTTAATCCTAATTAGGGTCGCGGGAAGGATGGCACTCATCTCAGCCAACTCTGAGCAAGGTTAGAGTACACCCTGGACAGCTTGTTGGGCCATCGCAGGGCAGAAACACACTGACGGCTATGCAGCCTACTCTTGTCGAAAGTCAGCAATGATTCTTTTACATGCCTCTCACCATAGACAGTGAGAGGCATGACCGGCCTTTGATAACCCAGTTAGCTGCATTGGGAAGTGGGGGTGATTGATCCACCAACAAACAAAAATAATGTATTTTAATTCTTAAACTTTGTGTTTACTATAGTCCATAATTTTGTTTGATTTTATGAAGACATAAATTAACTGCTAAATTAATGAGTTAGATATTAAACACCCCTATTCTTGTTGTTTGAAATCCAGTGCTGATCGGATAAGGGAGATGTCAAGTGAGTCCTAATTAACTATATCAGTTGTTTAAATACAGTCGGCCCCCAATTTACGAAATTAATCGTTCCGGAGCCCTTTTCGTATTATGGGGATTTCGTAAGTAGGGGCAGTACCTTACATGTTTAACGCCTAATTTGTTCCAAGTCTCCAGTCCTTGGACTGGATAAACCCCATAAACCCTTTAAAAATGATAAAAGTACACCAATTTTGTATGAAATATGTGTTAAAAGTAAAAGAAAATTATTTATGAAACAATTTAAACATTTTATTAACATATTAAACCATTTTATTAACATATGTATTAATTAAACCATTATTAAACATTTTTATTAACACACACACACACACCTCGCTCTCTCTTTCTATCTCCTTCTCTCTCGCGTGTGCTGCAGGTGCGCCCACAAGACGTGAATTCAAAGCGCATTCCCTGCTTGACAAACTCAACTTTAATTTCACTCCTTGAGGGATCGGGATTCCAGATGAGCGCAAATGCGCCCACATTTATTAAACAATTTAAAAAAACTTAAAGCGTTATTCCTTCGCCCTCTCTCTCTCTCTCTCTCTCTGTCTCACGTGGGCGCGCCCACAAGACATGAATTCAAAGCACATTCCCTGCTTGACCAATTACTGAATTAAAACAACTTAAAAAAAAAACTAAACTAAAAACTAAATCATTATTCCTGCTCTCGCTCTCTCTTTCGTGTGCGCACTGTGGGCCACGCCCACAAGACGTCAATTCAAAGCGCATTCATTGAGGGATCCGGATGCCGGATAAGTTCAAATTCACCCACATTTATTAAACATTTACTGAATTAAAACATGAAAAACTGAGTTATTCCTTCTTTCTCTCTCTCTCGCTCCTCTCTCTCTCTCTCTCTCTCTCTCTCTCTCTCTCTCTGTCTCTCTCATGCGTGCGCTGCAGGCCATGCCCGCAAGACATCAATTCAAAGCGCATTCCCTGCTTGACCATTTACTGAATTAAAACAACTTAAAAAACTAAACTAAAAACTAAAGCATTATTACTTCTCTCTCTCTCTCGCGCGCGCACTGTGGGCCACGCCCGCAAGACATGAATTCAAAGCGCATTCCCTGCTTGACAAACTCAACTTTAATTTGATTCGTTGAGGGATCAGGATTCCAGATGAGCTCAATTGCGCCAATATTTATTAAACATTTACTGAATTAAAACAATTTAAAAAAACTAAACTAAAAACTAAAGCGTGAAGCTTCCTTCTGTCTCTATCTGGGAGGCCAACAGGGCCGAATGTTGCGAGACAGGCAATGAGAGAGCAACTTGCGCGTCGTGTGAAATTTTGATTGGTGCGTTTGAATTTTGAATTTCTTTTCGTAAGAGGGGGTTGTTTTGTATTTCGGGGACGGAAACTCGGGAAAATGTTTTTCGTAATCCGAGGATTTCGTATACAGGGGTCTTCGTAAATTGGAGGCCGACTGTATATGTAGTCACTGGCATTTATTTGCATGTGGTTTATCTCTTACTGACTCTGTTGTGTCTCAGAATGTTTGTGCAGTGTTTGTGATTGAGCAAAGAGTGGGCTGGGTGGAGTTTGTCTCCGTTCTCTGTTTATTTTCTGTACTATTGTGTATAAATGTCTATGGACAAAAATTAAAATAGACAGGCAGTGATGCCAGCAGTAAGGATGCGAACCATCAATACTCTAAAGGCCATGGTGAGAAGGTGACCGCTCAGCCCAGCTTTCCTCAGCTGCCTGATGTAATACAGCTATTCTGGGCCTTTTTATTTTACAGCTGTCGCAGTGTTTACAGGTCAGATGTTACTTGAAGAAAAAGAACTGGTGACTATTGGAAGGGGGGTTCTTTTTTACTTTTGTTAAGGATGAGGTTGTTCTTGTCTTCATAAGCGAGAATGTTCTTAACCAGACGAACTCCTCAATCATTCTCACCATAAAAGAGATCTAGGATAGTGGTGTCAACTGCATATTTAATGGTGGTGGTGTTGTTGTCCTGGGGGGAGACACAGTCATAGACATATTCGGGAAAGAGTTTGGAGCAGGGGCAGCAAACCTGTAGTGATCCCATGCTGGCTGTGAGCTCAGCAGAGACCTAGCATGTCATTTCATGAACTGTGGTGTTTCAGTGAAGAAGTTCAGAATCCAGTTGCAGGTTGTAATCAGGATGCTGAGATCTCTCTGCTTCTCCATCAGCAACCCTGGCCCGATGGTAGTGAAAGCTGAACTATAACCCATGAAGATTGCATACAGAACTGTAATCATGACATACATTCTGCTGCTGTCCAGGTTTTAAAGTATGTGCTGGACTGCTATAATTTCCACATCGTTCACTGATCTTTTGGAGTGGCAGGAAAACTGCAAAAGTGTTAACAATGTCTGAGACCAGAGTTAATGTGTGTGAGGACCAGGCATTCCAGGGCTATTGATATGAGCACCACAGGCCTGAGGTTGTTCAAGGTGGATGTGTAACTTTTGTTTTGTTTTGGCACCAGTATGACAACAGAACTTGAAAATACACAGGACTAGTTCTTTGATTAGAGAAAGATTAAAGATGTCTGCCTACACACCCACTAGTTGTTCTTCTCAGACCTTCTGAACTCTAGGAGGTACTCTTGTTTGTTCCCACAACCTTGGGGGGTTACCTCCTTCAGAGCATTCATTACCTGTGTGTATGGCATCTGAAATGGGGTGTCCCAAACGTTGCAGAGGCCTTCTTAAGGGGTGTCAGTATTCATCCTGTTCAACCTGGCATACAAAGTGTTGGGCCTAGATTATGTGTGACTGGATATTACGGTGCTGACCCTTTTCTACTTCAGTAGAATCAAGACACTTTCACAAAAGCATATAGGCACATAAATAGCCTTAACCACGGGTTCATAAAACACTAGGCTTGTTAATTTGGTTATACTAAGTGTTCAAAGGACAACTCCAGTAAACAGTTTGATCCGAAGTTAATTACACCCAAACCAATATAAATACATTTACAATATTCACAATAAACAAAGGCTGATTTCAAAGGTAAGCGAGATGATAATGTAACTACTTTCTGATAAGGAATTCCACATTAACATAGTCAACAAATATAGTAAATTAACAAGGTTGATGATATATTGTGCAATCAAATGTCTAACAACTTAGACTAACAGGAGATTTTCAAAAGATGACTCCACAACGCTCCAATTCAGTTTCTGGGGTTAGACGAACAAGTCACACAAAATGGATCAAAGCTTTTGACAAATGGAACGGCACCTAAGACCTTACAGGGACAATCCAAAATATCTCCGTAATTTCTAAGGACAACAACACACAAATAGATGTCTCTTGTCTACCGTGCTAATTCTCCCGTGAATGAATACACCTCTAAGGATTACTATAATTCCAAAGTAGGATTTCACGCATTCAATTAATAAGAGATATAGAAAAAATAATAGTAGCCTAGACTGCTAAACACTCTGTTCAAAATGACGGCAAACGGTACTCAACCCACCGAATTTATGTCCATGAAATCTGTTTTCAGACATAAACCATGCCAGAATTTAAATATCTCCATGGAAAGAACAAAGTCCTTTTCATTGATCAGTTAGTAGGTCACAGTAGCTTCAACAGCGTAGAACGGCGATAACACATTCCAGTCTTCTATTCTTTGCGCTGAAAAGTTCAGGAAACACCCAACTTCATAAGTCTTTGGTGTACCGTCTTGCCAGGCCAGTAGCAGATCTAGCTAGCACATCCTTACAGTCTGAGTTACAGGCCAGTCCAGTGAGCCCAGCAAGCACTGCTCTGAAGAGCACTTATACTTAAATAGTGTCGGAGCAGACGTCATTGAAAACACCCCATGTGATCTAGCTCTGAAATTTTCATGAACGAGGTGAATCTTTGTTTTCTCGAATACCTATAAACTAACGTAGCACAATAACTACAGGTCGTAGCGGCATAAACTATACATCAAAATAAAGCTGACGACCTAAAGAACACAATACTGTCAATTACATGAACGGAAAACTTCACAACGAAGCCTGAAAATTACAAGACCACGACGAGACCGCCCAAAATTAGTGTTTCATGAACTTTGGGGAATGTTGACGACTTTCGGTGACGCTGTTGTCATGAGAAGACGCTAGTCTCTTATGCTCTCCAAACATGCCCAAAAAAACTGAATGAAAATGTCCACTAATAAGGCGAACAAAGCTAAAGCTGACTCCGGTACTTCCGCCACATCTGCCGCTGCAAGTTTGGATGACTACATTCAAACCCGAGCTAAAACCAGCGCTGGCAAAATACCTGACGAACTATAAATATAAATGGCGAAAATAAATGACGAACATGCCGACCATGCCGGCGACTATTCCTGTACCAGCTGACTCGGTTCTAGACGAACTCGGAGTTCATACCACAAGTTCCCAAATTTCAAACTGCTGAACTGGTGAGTAAAATGGTAACAATGAAAGATGAAATTAAGGACTTGCATAACAAGACCAATGATATTTCAATCTCCGTCTCGCATAATGCCGAGCAGATAGAGGATAATAAATGTGAAATACAAAAGGTGAGAGAGGAGATGGCTGCAATGGAAAAGACGTGTGGCAACAAGTTACTTATTCAAGTGCTTATTTTCGGAAAAGTAACATGGTCGTGTATGGTGTTCCCGATAGTTAAAACCCATGGTCTACGCTTGTGGAACTTTGTACTTCCCTCGGTGTGAAAGAGCCGGAAAAAATCCTGTGTCAACATCCACCGACTACCACGAACAAGCACTGATCCAGATAATTTCCGCCCCAATATGCCAAAACCCATCATAATAAAGTTCATCAAAATGGCCGATAGGGAGCGCATTATCAACGCCGCCCGCAAGGGATGGTTCTACCTGCGAGCTCACAGGATTAGTATCCGTACTGATCTCCCTGTTGTCCTTAAGGAATTGAAGGGCAAACTGTCGAACAAAGCGTGGAATCTCCGGGAAACACAGAAAATCCAAACCAGGATCCTGGAGCAAGGATTAATGATCACTTTTTTAGACAAGGAAAAATTCCAAAGAAAGCTGGAGGACTGTGGACTCTGTTACTCCATGATCGAGTGTTCAAATTGCAGACCTTTGCTTACTGAAAAGAAATAATGTTTCTCCCCTTCAGATCTTCGTGTGTGGTGTTGAACTCGAACTGTGATTATTGGACACTTGTCTGACCTTAAATTCATCTCATCTCATCTCATCTCATCTTCTTCCGCTTAGTCCGGGGTCGGGTCGCGGGGGCAGCAACCTTAGCAAAGAGGTCCAGACATCCCTCTCCCGAGCCACTTCCTCCAACTCTCCCGGGGGGACACCGAGGCGGTCCCAGACAAGCCGAGAGACATAGTCCCTCCAGCGTGTTCTAGGTCGACCCCGGGGTCTCTTCCCGGTTGGACATGCCCGAAACACCACACCAGGGAGGCGTCCGGGGGGCATTCTAACCAGATGCCCGAGCCACCTCAACTGGCCCCTCTCAATGCGGAGGAGCAGCGGATCTACTCCGAGCTCTCCCCGGATGGCGGAGCTCCTCACCCTATCTCTAAGGGAGAACCCCGCCACCCGGCGAAGAAAGCTCATTTCAGCCGCTTGTATCCGTGATCTTGTTCTTTCGGTCATTACCCAAAGCTCGTGACCATAGGTGAGGGTTGGAACGTAGATTGACTGGTAAATTGAGAGCTTCGCCTTGCGGCTCAGCTCCTTTTTCACCACGACGGACCGGTACAGGCACCGCTTAACAGCAGAGGCTGCAGCGATCCGTCTGTCGATCTCTCGCTCCATCCTTCCCTCACTCGTAAACAAGACCCCAAGATACTTAAACTCCTCCACTTGGGGCAGGACCTCATCCCCGCCTCAGAGGGTGCATTTCACCATTGTCCGACTGAGAGCCATGGCCTCGGACTTGGAGGTACTGAACTTCTTCCCGGCTGCTTCGCACTCAGCTGGGAATCGCTCCAATGAGAGCTGGAGGGCCCGACTTGATGAAGCCAAAGGACAACATCATCCGCAAAGCAGAGATGATATCCGATGGCCACCGAACCAGAACCCCTCATCGCCTCGACTGCGCCTAGAGATTCTGTCCATAAAAATTATGAACAGAATCGGTGACAAAGGACAGCCTTGGCGGACTCCAACTCCCACCGAAACGAATCCGAGCTGCTGTTACCAATACGGACCAAACTCTGGCTCGGTGATACAGCGACCGAATAGCTCGTAGCAACGGATCCGAACGCCGTACTCTCGAGCACGCCCCACAAGATCTTTCGAGGGACACGGTCGAAAGCCTTCTCCAAATCCACAAAGCACATGTGGACAGATTGGGCAAACTCCCATGCCCCCTCCAGAATCCTGTGGAGCGTATAGAGTTGGTCAAGAGTGCTGCGGCCAGGACGAAAACCACATTGTTCCTCCTGAATCCGAGGTTCGACTATCGGTCGGATCCTCATCTCTAGTACCCCTGCATAGACTTTACCAGGTAGGCTGAGGAGTGTAATTCCCCGATAATTGGAACACACCCTCCGGTCCCCCTTCTTAAAAATTGGGACCACCACCCCAGTTTGCCAATCCAGAGGTACAGCCCCCGATGACCACGCAATGTTGCAGAGACGTGTCAACCAAGACAGTCCTACAACATCCAGAGTCCTGAGGTATTCCGGGCGGATCTCGTCCAACCCCGGAGCTCGACCACCGAGGAGCTTTTTGACAACCTCAGTGACCTCCACTCCAGTGATGGGCAGACCCTCACCCGAACCCCCAGGGTCTTCCTCTTCCACGGAGGGCGCGTTGGTGGGATTGAGAAGGTCCTCAAAGTATTCCCTCCACCTCTCAACAACATCCCCAGTCAAGGTAAGCAGCTCCCCACCTCCACCGTAAACAGTGTTTGTGAAGAACTGCTTCCCCTCCTGAGGCGTCGGATGGTGGCCCAGAACCTTTTGAGGCCAACCGATAATCACTCTCCAGGCCCTCACCGAACTCCTCCCACGCCCGAGATTTTGCATCTGCGACAGCCTCGGCTGCAGCACGCTTGGCCTGCCGGGTACCCGTTTGCTGCCTCAGGAGTCCCACAGGCTAATAAAACCCGATAGGCCTCCTTCTTCAGCTGGACGGCCCCTTCACCGCAGGTGTCCACCACCGGTTCGGGATTACCGCCACGACAAGCACCGACGACCTTACGGCCACAGCTATGGGCTGCCGCCTCAGCAATGGAGGCACGAAACATGGCCCATTCAGATTCCATGTCCCCCGCCTCCTCCGGAACGTGGTTGTAGCTCTGCCGGAGGTGGGAGTTAAAGGCCTCTCGGACAGGGGGCTCCGCCAAACGTTCCCAGCAGACCCTGATTACACGCTTGGGCCTGCCAGGTCTGGAAAGCAACCTCCCACACCACCGAAGCCAACTCACCACCAGGTAGTGATCGGTAGACAGCTCAGCTCCTCTCTTCACCCGAGTGTCCAGAACATATGGTCGCAAGTCCGATGACACGACTACAAAGTCAATCATCGAACTGCGACCTAGGGTGTCCTGGTGCCAAGTGCACTTATGGACACCCTTATGTTCGAACATGGTGTTCGTGATAGACAAACTATGACGAGCACAGAAGTCCAACAACGACACACCATTCGGATTCAGACTGGAGAGGCCGTCCCTACCGATCACACCCTTCCAGGTCACACTATCGTTGCCCACATGGGCGTTGAAGTCTCCCAAGACAACGAGCGAGTCTCCCGAGGGAGCGTTCTCCAACACCCCCCCCAAAGACTCCAAAAGGGTGGGTACTCTGAACTGTCATTTGGTGCATAAGCACAAATAACAGTCAGGACCCGTCCCCCACCCGAAGACGGAGGGAAGCTACCCTTTCGTCAACCGGGAGAACCCCAACATTTGGGCACCGAGACACGGGGGCAACAAGAATACCCACACCGGCTCGCCGCCTCTCCCCATGAGCAACTCCAGAATAGAAGAAGGTCCAGCCTCTTTCGAGATGGATGGTTCCAGAGCCCAAGCTATGCGTTGAGGTGAGCCCGACTATATCTAGTCGGTATCTCTCCACCTCACGCACCAAATCGGGCTCCTTTCCCGCCAGAGAGGTGACATTCCATGTCCCGAAGGTCAGAGTAAGCAGCCGAGGATCAGTCCGACAGAACCCATGCCTTCGGCTGCCACCCAACTCACACTGCACCCGACCCCTAAAACTCCTCCCACGGGTGGTGGGTCCATGGGAGGGCGGACCCATGTCTCCTTTTCGGGCTGGGCCCGGCCAGGCTCCATGGGCATAAGCCCGACCACCAGGCGCTCGCCTTCGAGCCCCTCCCCTGGGCCTGGCTCCAGGAGGGAACCCCGGTGACCCGCGTCCGGGCAAGGGAGACTGATTCCTCTGTTGTTTTCTCATGTCTTAGGGGTCTGTTTTGAATCGCACTTTGTCTGGACCTTCACCCCGGACCTGTTTGCCTTGGGTGACCCTACCAGGGGCATTTGCCCCCGACAACATAGCTCCTAGGATCATTAGGTCACGCAAACCCCTCCACCACGATAAGGTGGCGATTCGAGGAGGGGACCTTAAATTCATGTATTCATTTATTTCAAAATCTAAGGTTTGTAAACTACTGGCAGTGTCACCATTTTAATTTTTTTTTCTTCTTTTTTCTTTTTCTTTATTTTTTCCAAATCTAATTTTTTCCCTTATTTTATTTTTCTTTATCTATCCAAAAAGGTTCCCATGTACTTTTCTCTTCCTCTACATTCATTTGCTGTGCATTTTTAACCAGTTTTTCATATTGATAATGACATGGTGCTAAACCAGATTCCTTTCTATCTCCTTAGTACCAATATCCACATAATTTCTGTTATTTACTTGATTTTTGTACGATTGAGACAATTGCCTAGATTTTGCCATCCTATTGAATTTATATATTACATAATGCCTTATACACAAATGATACAATGACTCCAAGTATAGAGAATATTAAAAAGATAAGAATTATTTCAGCAAAATGTCAAGGTCTTAGAAACAAGAGTAAAAGAAGAGAAGTTATGAATATATATATAGAAAAAAATGTTCTATCATATGTCTACAAGATATTCATTTAGCTAAGGGAGACATCAATATTATGAGAAACGAATGGGATCTAGAATCCATAATTGCTCTATTTAGACCAAATGCTAGAGGAGTAGCTATACTATTTAATAATGTAATAGATCTCACTATCCGCAGAACCATCCAAGATGAAAATGGTAATTTCATCATCGCGGATATCTCAGGAGAAGAAAAAAGATTTACACTTACAAATTTGGATGGTCCAAATATGGATGATCCAAATTTCTTTGTCAGGCTTTATCGGGCTCATGATTCTCTAATTATTGTAGGTGATTGGAATCTCATTGTAGACCCCTCTATGGATCTAGAAAATTATAAGAATGTAAACAATCCTAACTCTAGGGACATTGTCATAGAAAACTCACAAAACCTCGATCTCATAGATAAAAGGAGGAAATTGAATGAAAACTCTAGAAAATATACATAGTGGAAAATGAATCCAAGGAAACAAGCAAGGCTAGTTTTTTTCCTGATTTCGAAAAAATATCGTTGATATTACTCTGGATTCAGACATCCTCCCAGGATATAAATCTGATCACGCAGCTATATCTTCAACTCTTTCAAACTCTAGAAATCAAACAAGGGGCAAAGGGTATTGGAAATTTAACACTTCATTACTTCTTCATCCTGAATATAGCAAATTAGTCAAATCTATCCTAAAAGAAACAATTGATGAATACTATGAAACGGACTCTTCTTATTCTAACAATATGATCTGGATTTTGATAATATTAAACTTAAAATTTTTAGAAACTTTTTTTGATGAAAGCGGCGGCAAAACTATCTCTTTTGCATCTTTAAAAAAAAAAAAAAAGTAAACATAAGACTACAGAACTGGAATTAAAGATGACTGCTAAGACAATGTCAGGCAAAATTTTCAAAATATTGATGAAAACAGTCTTTCTGAACTCTCAAAATATAAGACAGGACTGGAGCAATTGAAAAAAGAGGAAATGGCAGGTACAGACGCTGTACAGCGCAGGTACAGACTTACGCTCATCCGTTTCACTTTTTTTTTCGATTTTGCGGGTTTTTTTTTTTTTTTTTTTTTTTAAAGATAATTTTGAGTACGAGATGTACCTATGTAGTATTTGGTATCCAGGACAGGAACGCAGAAGGACAGATGTTGGTAGATTTTGCAAAAAGGATGGAAATGGCTGTGGTGAATACTTTCTTCCAGAAGAGAGAGGAGCATAGGGTGACTTATAAAAGTGGAGGTAGGAGCACACAGGTAGACTACATCTTGTGCAGGCGATGTAATTTAAAGGAAGTCAGTGACTGCAAAGTAGTAGCGGGTGAGAGTGTTGCCAAACAGCATAGGATGGTGGTGTGCAGGATGATGCTGATGGTGAGGAAGGTGAAGAAGGCAAAGGCAGAGCAGAAGACAAAGTGGTGGAAGTTGAAAAAGGAAGAGTGTCGGGTTGTCTTCAAGGAGGAGTTGAAACAGGCTTTGGGTGGTCAGGAAGTGCTTCCAGATGACTGGACAACTACAGCGAATGTGATCAGGGAGACAGGTAGGAGAATACTTGGTGTGTCATCTGGAAGGAAAGTAGATAAGGAGACTTGGTGGTGGAATGAGGAAGTGCAGGAGTGTGTACAAAGGAAGAGATTAGCTAAGAAGAAGTGGGACATTGACAAAACCGAAGAGAGTAAACAGGAGTACAGGGAGACACAGCGTAAGGCAAAGGTAGCAGTGTCAAAGGCCAAACAGAGCGCGTTTGATGACTTGTATGCTCGGCTGGAAAGTAAGGAGGGAGAAAATGATTTATACAGGTTGGCACAGCAGAGAAATAGAGATGGGAAGGACGTGCAGCAAGTTAGATTGATAAAGGACAGAGAGGGAAATGTATTGACTGATGACAGAAGTGTGCTGGGAAGATGGAAAGAGTACTTTGAAGAGCTGATGAATGAGGAAAATGAGAGAGAGAAAAGAGTAGAAGAGGTGACTGTTGAGGACCAGGAAGTAGCAAAGATTAGTAAGGGTGAAGTGAGGAGGGCATTGAAGAGGATGAAGAATGGAAAGGCAGTTGGTCCTGATGACATACCGGTGGAGGTATGGAAGTGTCTAGGAGAGGTAGCAGTAGATTTTCTGACAAGAACATTTAACAAGGTCTTAGAGAGTGAGAGGATGCCAGAGGAATGGAGGAGAAGTGTGCTGGTGCCCATTTTTAAGAACAAGGGAGACGTGCAGAGTTGTGGCAACTACAGAGGGATAAAGTTGATGAGCCATACGATGAAGATATGGGAAAGAATAGTGGAAGCTAGACTAAGGGCAGAAGTCAGCATTTGTGAACAACAGTTTGGTTTCATGCCCAGAAAGAGCACCACAGATGCAGTGTTTGCCTTGAGGATGTTAATGGAGAAGTACAGAGAAGGTCAGAAGGAGCTGCATTGTGCCTTTGTGGATCTGGAGAAAGCATATGACAGGGTGCCGAGAGAAGAACTGTGGTATTGCATGAGGAAGTCTGGAGTGGCAGAGAAGTATGTTAGAGTGGTGCAGGACATGTATGAGAGATGTAAGACAGTGGTGAGGTGTGCTGTCGGTGTGACAGAAGAGTTCAAGGTGGAGGTGGGACTGCATCAAGGGTCAGCTCTCAGCCCCTTCTTGTTCGCTATGGTGATGGACAGGCTGACAGACGAGATTAGACAAGATTCCCCATGGACTATGATGTTTGCAGATGACATTGTAATCTGTAGTGAGAGCAGAGACCAAGTGCAGGAAAATCTAGAGAGGTGGAGGTATGCCCTGGAAAGGAGGGGAATGAAGATTAGCCTCAGTAAGACAGAATACATGTGCATGAATGCCAAGGACCAAAGAGGAACGGTGAGATTACAGGGAGCAGAGATAAGAAAGGTGGAGGATTTTAAGTACTTAGGCTCAACAATCCAGAGCAATGGAGAGTGTGGAAAAGAGGTCAAGAAGCGTGTGCAGGCAGGTTGGAATGGTTGGAGAAACGTGTCCGGTGTGATGTGTGATAGGAGGGTATCGGCAAAAATGAAAGGAAAAGTGTACAAAACGGTGTTGAGGCCAACGATGCTGTATGGGTTAGAAACAGTGGCCCTGGGGAAAAGACAGGAGGCAGAGTTGGAGGTAGCAGAGATGAAAATGTTGAGGTTCTCTTTGGGAGTAACGAGGATGGATAGGATTAGGAATGAGCACGTCAGAGGGACAGCACATGTAAGACGTTTTGGAGACAAAGTCAGAGAGGCTAGATTGAGATGGTTTGGACATGTACAGAGGAGGGATAGTGAGTATATTGGTAATAGGATGCTGAGGCTGGAACTACCAGGCAAAAGGCCTAGAGGAAGACCAAAGAGACGATTCATGGATGTGGTAAAGGAGGACATGAAGGTCGTTGGTGTAAGAGAAGAAGATGCAAAGGATAGGGTGAGATGGAGGCAGATGATTCGCTGTGGCGACCCCTGAAGGGAAAAGCCGAAAGGAAAAGAAGAAGAAGAAGAAGATGTACCTATGTAGTATGCTGACGTAATGATGTAATGACGGTGCGTCCATTGTTTACAAATGACAGACTGAACTTGACCTGCTGCTTCCCAGTTCACTGCGTGTTACCCTGGTGTTAAGACTCAAGTAATAAATAATGGTCGGTCAGAAGCGTAAGCCTACTAGAAGGGTGCAAGTTTCCAGCATATGCCGGAATTTCTGGTTTTCCCAAGACTGAATTAACTACCTGCTCGCAATCTACCATGCATACTCAGGTCAGCAAAGAGAGTTGTAAAATGAATGAAAACCCGAATCCAGAAAAGAAAGAGAACTCTCCATTCTGCTGGTGATTCACATCAGTGCAAGCTGAGTACTAAACAAGTATTCAATGGCGCCCTTGCTCACTTGAAAGACCGGAAGTCCGGATAATCAAGTGCTTTGTTTCAAGCACAAGCAAGTGAACTACTTTCGGTGGAGCACCTCACATATTGTCAGCGTCGATTGGCTGTTTTAAGCCTTATGTAAAGTGACTCGGGTCAGCTTCATGTAAAGTGACCTACAAGGGTAAATGTGTGGGGCGGGTTGTGGGCCACAATTCTAATTTGCGGGGTGGGCACAGGCTTGTGATCTTGGCCTGCACAGGGCAGGGCTCTAATATGTATATAGTTTTTATATATTTTTTCTTTGTCCCCATCACTGCAGGCTTGCTCATTCGGAATGTGTTTCAAATTCTTTTTACAATTTGTTTTACTTTGTAAAGCTGTTGTATGACAATATCAATTGTACAAAGTGCTACGCGAATAATATTGAATTGAATTGATTACTACTTACAGCCCTTTCATTGTCAAATCCATTGTTTTTACTCTATATAGTAATAACAGATTCATTGTACTATGCTCAATATATTGTTAAAAAACTAAAAAAAGGTAAATGTAAAATGATTGTAATCATTCTCAAAAATATATCTATATTACTGTAAACCATCTGCTCAAGTACTTTAAGTAGATTACATAGCTTGTTACGTTCTACCATGCTATTTATTGGGAAAAACATCAAACTGTATTGGAGTGTGCTCTAATGTATGCCATTTAAGAAAACAAAGAGAATTGCATTCTCTTTCATTCTTATTCTGAATTTTGTGAGTCTTGGTAGATCCAGCACCCCTCTGTTTTGTTTTGATTAATGTGGGGGTGTAATCTTGTCAATACTCTGCAGACAAGAGAATGCCATCTAAATTTAAATATGGCAGAAGAAGCCTGGGAGATCTAGAATTAAGACAAAAGGGAAAATTGTTTTTATTTCCAGGATTTGTTTTGCCGAGTGGACTGGACAGATTTGTATCATGACTGTTAATGCATGACTGTTAATGGGATCTTTTTTTTTTTTTTTTTTTTCCCCCCCCCCGTGTCGGCATCAACTGTTGACAGATTTGATCATTATAAGGCAAATAATGTGTTGTGTTTTTGTGTGTATGGGTGCACTTGTGCTCTAGATCCCCAAGAGTTACCTGACCCTTCAGGAGGCCGTGTTAGCAGAGAGTCAGAGGAGAGATTCCGAAGATGAGGTCCAGTATCTAACGGATCTGGAGCTGGAGCAGATCATTGAACGGAGCCCTGGCAGTGATATTAAAGACTATGAGGACCTCCAGACTGGTAATTGATATTTATTGTATTATTTCAGAATTATTCAGCCATAATTTTATTAGATTCAACTTTGTCATTACACATGTATAAATACAGGGTAATAAAATAAAGTTACGACCTCTGTTTAATTTGTGTGACACTCAAACTTGATTGGACTGTTTTCAGTGTTTTCTTCTGATATTTTTCTAAAATTATACATGTAGATGTTTTATATAGATATAAGTATTTCTGCTTTATTTCTGCTCCTGGACAGCTATCAGTTTTCTAATTGAGACTGGCACTGTGCTGCACTTCTCCGATACCAGTCACGGTCTGTGTAAGCTTTATTTCTTGGATGCCGTGTGGCTAGCAGAGTGTTTAGAGCGGATCGTACATCTGAAGAGCTCGCGCTCTGTGGCGCGTAATGGCCTGATCAAGACTGAGGACCTGCGCATGCTGTTGATCGGCACCGGCTTTACTCAGCACACAGAGGAGCAGTACTTCCAGTTCCTTGCTAAGTTTGAAATCGCTCTGCCTGTGGCCAGCAATAGGTTGGTATTTAGCACCATGTTGAATAAATGAATTATCCATATCTTGCTGATGACTGAAATACTTAATATTAAAAGTGAAGTCATTTTTTACAATTTTATTTCCAACCATATACACAAGTTGGTTTTCTTCAACCACATTTGAATAAACTTTATTATTTATAACGGTCATAAATTCTTCATTGGCCATTAAATTAACAAGAAACCTGAGTAGTGAGAAGGGAGAGAAGTTTATGATGGTCCCGCAGGAATTTGAGGTGTTACAGCCTCAGAAAAAAAATAAACTTACACAATATGATTTTAGAGCTGTTCATGGTGTACTGTGTCCTTACCCAGAGTTGGCTTAGAGATGGGCACCAGCCCCCTTGTGACAGAAAATTAATTTATTAATTCAACATGCCGTTTATTATAAGCATGTAATAAATGCGTTATAAAACAAATAAGGCGGCCTTAGCCAAATGGTTAGAGAAGCAGCTTTGGGACTGAAAGGTCTCTAGTTTGATTTCCAAACCAGCAAGAAAAATGTTTGGCGGCTTCCTCGTTCATGGCTGAAGTGACCTTGAACAAGGCACCTAGCCAATGTCTCCGTCAGCCCACTGCTCCGTGTGTGTGTGTGTGTGTGTGTGTGTGTGTGTGTGTGTGTGTTCTCTTTGGATAGGTTCAAATGCAGAAGCAAAAATTTTGTTTGCAGGATTAATAGAGTATATCAAGATCAAGAGAGAAATCTAATCAAATGGCTGGAATTTGTTTATTAATAACAAGCTGGGTCATTTCTTTTTCTTTTCCTGTTTTTCATTTATCTTTTTTTACTTCAATTCATCGCTTAACATTGATAATCTTAAAAATAAGCATGATACGTTATGTACTGATTTCTGTTTTTTTTTTTTTTTTTTTTTTTTTAAATTTAGTGGGTTTTATTATACAGACTATTAGAGTCTGTAATGCATCCTGTATTAGCTCGTGGACATAAATTATATATTTTTTGTAATTTTTAGAACAATTTGTTTAATCATGGGAATGACACAATTTGATTGGACCCCCATCCAAGGATTGTAGATATGTATGTATACCACATGGAAATGACATTATCTGACTGGTCTGCTCCTTCGGGATTGTAAATCATGTATCAAAGATATATGCAGTATTTTCAGAAAATATTTGTGATATGTTCGAAGCAAAGATTATGCAGTTACGTTAAATGAAAACATCATGAGCCTACATTTACTACATAGGAAAAAGGTAAACCAGTTCTTTTCATTTCAAGCATTGTCATGGTCTCTGGTTCCATGTGGTTGCTCCATATCCCATTTCTTCCTCTCATTTCATTAGTATTTCCATTCCTATAGTTATCTTCTTCCACACCTGCTGCCTCCAAAACCAGCCATGGACATCCACGGTTTCCGCCAGCATACCAGCAACACTATTCAGCGCCACTTTAAGATGAGTTTCGTTCCTGCAGGATTCTGGGAGCGCTTCATTGCCCGCATGCTAATTAGCCTCAATCAAATGGATGTGCAGGTACTTTGGGCCTTCTATTTGGCTATTATATGGTGTGAGTTCATCTTCAAAGGAAAACTGGGCTTTGAGGGAGAAATAAACATTTGTTCATTGGTATATAGTTAAAACCTTGTGTACATTTAAATTAGTTGTGAATTTATTTATATGATCCAGTTTATGGCTATAAGATTAATTGGACATTCAATTTACTTACATTATATGCTCACATTCAGAAATACCTTCCAGAACTTAATTAAATATCTACAAGGAAATTAATTTACTTTGAAAAGTTGCTTATTTATATTGAATACTTACTAAATTATGTGCTCAATTTAATACTTCCTTACATAAATACTTGTTTACTTACTTCACATGAATCTTAGAGTAAATTTCCTTATAAATATACGTAAAAGCTATTTAACACATATTTAATGTGTTGTTACAGTTGTCAAAGCCAGCAAAGTTCCTGAATGAAATACAGAACAAGCAAACAGAATCTGTTTGTAGATTAATTTTCTCTGCATCCTGTATCAGGCCTTAGAGACTAAGAAAGGCTCACGGAACCCACGGCACAGGAACACAGTGATTTACAGCTTTGCAGGGAAACAGCAGAAGAACCGCTGCAGCACTTTCCGCGTGCGTCGCAGCCAGACCATTTACTGGAAAGAAGGGCTGTTGGTCACCTTTGATGGCGGACACTTGAGGTTAGCCTTCATACAATGTGCTTGAGAACAGTTAGACTTTTAAGGTATTATGATCGAATTACTAATTATCTCTGCCAAGGAGGTTATATTTTTGTCACTGTTGGTTTCTTTGGGCTTATTTTTCTACCTGTTTTTTTTTTGTGTGTGTGTGTGTGTGTGTGTGTGTGTGTGTGAGAGTGTGAGCAACTTTACACAAAATTATGAACAGTATGGCCCAATTAGTGATCAATCAAATTTTGATGGAGGTTTGTCTTATGATTCAGAACTACAAATATTTTTAAAATGTGTCTTTACATTTGCAAGAATTGAACTCCCTAAGTAACGATTACAATGCATTTACAAAAATCACAGTATAACATATACATAAGATCTATCACAAGTCAAAGTTTGTTTAGAATCTAGTGAGTATTCCAGAGAAATTCCAGTGAAATGCACATATACAGTGCTGATATTGTAGGTTTGCCCCTCTATAAAGAAAAAGAACAGTATCTTATTCTGTAATGGTTTTATTTTGTCTGAAATAATGAGGCCCTGCAAGGGCCTGGCGAGCCGTCTAGGGTGTACCCTGCCCCCGCCCAGAGTCGGTTGACATGGTCGCCAGCCTTCCCGTGACCCTAATTAGGATTAATTGGCTCAGAAAATAAATGAGTAAATGAATGCAATAGAAAGAATATCAACCAAAAATCCAGAAAATATGCTATACATTATTTACATATGATCAAGTGTAATAATTACAAAGCATGTCTTGATACTTTTTAGAGAACTCTTGTTAACAAGCACAGAAGTAGTATTGGTAGTTGGTTTGCACAAATTTCAGAAGGAATCATTGTTCACTCCTCTTAACAAATAATCTACAAATCCAGGAGGATTTGAGGCTGACACTTGGCATCACAATGCTTGAGGTGTTTCCACTGATTTTCTATCGGTTTAAGGTCTGGAAACTAGCTAAGCCATTATATGAATTTCATTTACTGATTATTGAGCTACTCCTTTGTTGAACTGCCTTGGTGGAGGTTTACACTCCCTGAGTGCTTCTAGCTGTTGTTATTTATTTGTTTGTTTGTTTTACTGAGACCCTTGCAATGTTTCAGAGTAACTTGGGCACTCATTTCCAGTTCTTGTGAAGATATATGGGAGACGCTCCACCGTATGTAGGTGCTTGTCGCAAGTGACGTATGGTGCTTGTGAGACAAAGCACGGCTTATCCGGATTTCCGATCTTTCAAGTGAGCAAGTGAAGGTTGAGTACTAAACAAGTATTCAACGCCTACTTGCTCACTTGAAAGATCGGAAGTCCAAATAAGCTGCGCTTTGTCTCACAAGCACCATACGTCACTTGCGACAAGCACCTACATTCAGTAGAGCGCCTCACATATTTGTGAACGGACATTGTCACACCAACTTTTTTTCTTTTTTTTTTTTCTGTTCCCTCTGTCAAATTATTATTTTGCACTGTATATTTCTGTTAGAAAACCTAAGCACAGTTTAGTGTTATAAAATGTTCGGTATGAATAATTGGGTAGGTTTTATATACTCAACATTTTTCATATATTGCCCAATCTCATAGCAAAGCCCTACATCAGTGCAGTGCATCAATTCCTTATGCAAGTCATGTAGAATTCCTGATTTAATTTACAACACGTGAGCAAAACTTCACTGTATTCTCATGAGGACTACAATATCAGACAGGCAATTTTTTTTCTTTAAACTCTTTCTTATGAATCTTTGTAGTAAAGTACGAGGTGGGATGTCTGAACTTAAGACAGGCAAGCAGTATCCCATGGGATTAGCAATTCTGAAAGCCGGATTTCACATGAAATATGATGCTGATAGCCAAAGATTACTGTATATAGCTTAATAGTGTCATCAGATCCAAATGTATAAAGACCAGAGTGATTATTTATGAAAACAGTTCAAGGTTGGGTATTCTAGAGCTGGACAATGCGTTGAGAAATTATTACTATTGATATTATTGTGTAATATCAGCCAAGTGAATATGGTAAGATTTATAATTTATGTCAACTTTCTTCTGGAAGTGCCAGCTAACTGCTGTGGTTTTATGCACAGACATACATAAATTAAGAATCTCTGTAATATTGTATGAATGTACAGCACTAGTTTAATTATTATTAGGCGCGGGCCATGTCTCTCACTGTCTATGGTGAGAGGCATGTAAAAGAACCATTGCTGATTTTCGTAAAGAGTAGGTTGCAAAGCCATCGTGTTTCTGTCCCTTGCTAAAAGGGTTGTGACAGGAAGGACATCCAACGTAAAAACCTCTGCCAAATCAAACGTGCGAATCAGATGATTCGCTGTGGCGACTCCTGAGTAAAAGGGGGAAAGCCGAAAGGAAGACAGACAGACATCCTATTATCTAGTTGGTGAACAACAGTTTGGTTTCATGCCAAGAAAGAGCACCATAGATGCAGTGTTTGCTTTGAGGATGTTAATAGAGAAGTACAGAGAAGGCCAGAGGGAGCTGCATTGTGCCTTTGTGGATCTAGAGAAAGCATATGACAAGGTGCCGAGAGAGGAACTGTGGTATTGCATGAGGGAGTCTGGAGTAGCAGAGAAGTATGTTAGAGTGGTGCAGGACATGTATGAGAGATGTAAGACAGTGGTGAGGTGTACTGTCGGTGTGACACAAGAGTTCAAGGTGGAGGTGGGACTGCATCAAGGGTCAGCTCTGAGCCTCTTCTTGTTTGCTATGGTGATGGACAGGCTGACAGACAAGGTTAGACAAGACTCTCCATGGACTATGATGTTTGCACATGACATTGTGATTTGTAGTGAGATCAGAGAAAAAGTGCAGGAAAATCTAGAGAGGTGGAAGTATGCCCTGGAAAGGAGGGGAATGAAGGTTAGCCTCAGTAAAACAGAATACATGTGTGTGTGTGTGTGTGTGTGAATAACAAGGACCCAAGAGGAATGGTGAGGTTACAGGGAGCAGAGATAACGAAGGTGGAGGATTTTAAGTATTGAGGCTCAACAGTCCAGAGCAATGGAGAGTGTGTAAGGCAGGTGAAGAAGCGTGTGCAGGCAGGTTGGAATGGTTGGAGAGAAGTGCCCGGTGTGATATGTGATAGGAAGGTATTGGCAAGAATGAAAAGTGTACAAGAAGGTGTTGAGGCCAGCGATGTTGTATGGTTTAGAAACGGTGGCACTGAGGAAAAGACAAAAGGCAGAGCTGGAGGTAGCAGAGATGAAAATGTTGAGGTTCTCCTTGGGAGTAATGAGGATGGATAGGATCAAGAATGAGGACATCAGAGGGCCAGCACATGTTGGAGGTTTCGGAGACACAGTCAGAGAGGCTAGATTGAGATGGTTTGGACATGTACAGAGGAGGGATGGTGAGTATATTGGTAGTAGGATAGGGTGAGATGGAGGCAGATGATTCGCTGTGGCGACCCCTGAAGGGAAAAGCCTAGTTTAGTCTAGTTGAGAGATGAGAAAAAACACTGATCACAGGGCAGAGGTGGAAATTATTCAAGCTTCATCAACCCAAAATACAGAATAAAATGTGGAAACCAATAACAAAACAGAAGTAAAATGAATGCAGGTAGAGTTCCTGAGCAAAGAGGCAAAAAAATGCAAACAATAAAAGGTCACAAACAAACGCCTTGTTTTGTGAGAGGTGTGTGTTTATGACAGGTCTGAGACACGGAGCCCAAAGTGTCTGCAGGTGTGAACAAGATCACTTGAATGCCCCTTAATTCCCCAACATCTCTGTACATACAAAGAGTTTGCATGTGCTGTCATGTTTCTATGTCGCTGAATAGTATTTTCAGAGCATAAGACACATTGTGATAAATATCTTTTATGAATATGCAAGAACGAAATGGCTATGTAATCTGGCACAGATTGCCCTATCCGGACATTTTAGCACCATAAATTTGTGCACTCAGATGCACACCTCACATTAAAATGTAAGTACTCGAATTTAATCCGTTCCAGACGACTGTTCGGAATTCGATTTGTTCAGATTCTCAATCCGCTTTTCCCATTACAAATAATGTAAATGATCTTCATCCGTTTTGTCGTCTTTTGAACAGAAGTTAACAGTACCGTAACTCGTACTATAGGTCCGCAAATTAAGTGAAAAAATTATTGAATACCGTACAGTATGTTATAGTCTGTGTTGTGAGAGACTCTTTAACTTTTCTGTGGTTTTAATTTTAGTGTGTTATGGTCTCTCTCTCTCAAGAGTTGTACGTTGAAATGCGCGTTGGCGAGGGGTGTGGCTCTCACATGCCGGTAGAGTGCTAAACACACACACATCTAACTCCATTTACTCATGGGCTATAAAGACTAGCAGTGCTCTTTCCAGTGCTAGAAGATTGTCCCATTTCCCCCGTGATCTCGCTGGCTCTCAGCTCTGTGCTCCACCAGATCCTGCTTTAGTTTGATTTCCTTCTTTCTAGTGCTCTGGTGCTCGTGCTCTAGTGCCTTCCCTGTGAACAATAAAGCGCACATTTTCATAGATGAAACGGGAAAATCGTAGTCACTGTAATAGAGATGCGAAGAAACACGGAAATCAAACTACAGCGGGATCGGGTGGAGTACAGAGCTGAGAGCCAGAGAGATCACGGGGAAATAAGACAATCTGCTAGTACCGGGAAGGGCACTGCTCGTCTTTATAGCCCGTGATTAAGTGGAGTTAGGTGTGTGTGCTTAGCATTTCACCGGCATGTGAGAGCCACACCCCTCTGCAACGCGCAACTCTTTTGAGAGAGACTAAAATAAAAACCACAGAAAAGTTAAAGCATACGAACAATAAACATAAGAATTTTAACCTTTGTGCTGGTGAGCAGTTGGCATACGTAAATGTTGGAGAGGAAGAGAAAAACCGGATCCCCTTCCATAACAGCTTCAGGTAAATCAGCCAAAGGTGTTTTTTTTTTCTCTTGCTACCGCTTTGCATGGATGACTCTTCTTCAGGATTTTACTTTTTCTTGAACATTTCTAACCTGGCTTGTTTCTGCCTTTTCAAAACATTACGGAAGTGGCTCATGATCTCATCATTAAAGGTGTTCAAAGCGCTGCTAGCGCTTTAGCTTAGCTTTAGCACTTTAGCTTAGCTTACATACATACATACATACATACATACATACATCCTCTTGCGTCGTTTAGGCGGTTATGCCTCTCAGCCGATCTGTGGGTTTTCTGTTTGGTACTCTAAATTGTATTTGTTGCTGGAGGTGGTATATGGCGTTAGTGATTAGATAGCTTTAGTGTTTTAGTGCTTGTGACAGGTACATAGTACTGTATGAAGAACTTCCGGACTTCCCCAGGACAGCTTTTAGGGTGATATATAGTATCAACAACTTCTGGACTTCCCCAGTAAAGCATCAGTAAAGCATATTTATTATGATGATGCATAAAGTTCCGGCCTGATGAGCTACTAGGCTTGGGTGTAAAAGCCCAAACAGACCCATAGCATCAACAACTTCTGGACTTCCCCAGAACATACATAGTATCAACAAATTCTGGACTTCCAGAAGTCGTGCACTTTTCCTCCCTCTCGGTCTCGATTTTTCTCACGCCTTTCTCGAGTTTGAGTTCCAGTTTTTGTTCGGTTTCTCGGATGGAAGAACTCGCGGATTTTTTTTTTGGATTTCGATTTGTTCGGACTCTAGTGCATTTGCAATCCAAGGCGCCACTGTAGTTTTTTGGGGGGTTTGTTTGGGTTTTTTGCATGATTGGCTTTGTTTTTGTGGCATTTTCCTGAACTTTTCCCCTATTTTTCTTTTATTTCCTTATTTTTTTATATTTCAATGAATATTTTTGAAAAACCCATGATGCACTGAAGCCACAGAAACTGAAGCTCGAAGTAGCGAGGGATCTTTGTACTTATTATAATTTTATTTACAATAATTGCAGCTAATACACAGGGAAACTGATTATTCTTGGATAACAAAATGCCCTCGGCTGTTTTATTTCCATACAATACATTAAATAATCGTGTTTAATATACAACAAAAGTGACCTGATGACTTTTTTGTGTGCTTGTGAGAGCTCATCTGAGATGTGTATTAATCTGTTAAACAATTTTTTTTTTGTACACAGAAAAAATGATGATCTCACCGCTGTTCTCTCTTATAGTGTGGAGTCATCAGACCTGAATTGGAAAAAAAAGAAGAGTGGTGGCATCAGGATTATTTGTCAGTCAGAGACGAGAGACTTCTCAGCGATGGCTTTCATTACTGACCATGTTAACGCTCTTATAGACCAGTGGTTTCCTGGTGAGAACAACTACAATCATTACTCTGAATAAATTCTGTTAACCCCATAATTTTTTAATATTAATGCTAATTTAAAACTGGTAGATTGGGGTTCACAAAACAAGGCCCAAGAGATTGTTTAAGGTAATCTGTCTTATTTCAGAAGCACGTATCAGGAAAATGAAGAGGCAATTAAATGTGACTCATTCATTCATTCATTTTCTGAACTGCTTAATCCTAATTAGGGTCGTCGGGATTCTTGCATCCATCTCAGCTGACTGGGAGAGGGCAAAGTACACCCTGGACAACTTGCCAGGCCATCACAAGGCAAAAAACACTGAGGGCAATGCAGCCAATTCTTTACCAAAGTCAGCAATGGTTTCTTTATATGCCCTCACCACAGACAGTGAGAATAAATAAGACTTTTATTTTTATTTTTAACACTACTATTCATTCTTAGAATTGGATCATTTCTGCAGTGAAGGTCGGTGAAAGAAGGGTAAAGCCATAGCTTTAGGTCAGAGAAGCAAATCTGGCACCGAAGGGTTGGGGGTTTGATTCCTGAACCCGCAGGAAAAATGTGTGGTGGTCGGAGGGTGAGCAGCACATTCCCTTCCTCCACATAAATGTCTGAAGTGCCATTGAGCAAGACACTTCTAAGCCCTAACTGCTCTCTGGACACCCCAATGTGTGTGGCAGCCAACTGCTCCAAGTGTGTGTGTTCACTGTTTGTGTGTATGTGTGTGTGTGTATGTGTGTGTATGTGTGTGTATGTGTGTGTATGTGTGTGTATGTGTGTGTATGTGTGTGTGTATGTGTGTGTATGTGTGTGTATGTGTGTGTATGTGTGTGTATGTGTGTGTGTGTGTGTGTGTGTGTGTGTGTGTGTGTGTGTGTGTGTATGTGTGTGTGTATGTGTGTGTGTGCTCACTTCAGATGAGTTCAATGCAGAGGCAATAAATAATTTATCTTACAGGATCAATACAGTATATCAAACTCAAAATAAAAAGAAATAAATTAAAAAAGTGTTGAGGAACAAAAGGTTGCTGGTTCAATTCCCTGAACTGGCAGGAAAAAATGTTTCAGTATTGGTGTGAGAAGCATCCTCTCTGTCTTTAACTTTACAGCTAAAGCTCTCTAAAAGAGCATAATTTGTCCTGAGGAATAATACACTATATATTAAAATAATAATACTTATAATAATAATTTGAAAGCCATGGTTGAGGTAACATCAGTTAAGAGTCTTGTCTTGGACCTTTTATTAGTGAAGCTCCCGAGCAGAGCACCATAGTCATGGAACATGACTTGGATGGTTATCCCATTTATTGTCCAGTTATGTGTTAGCGATTCACATGATGAATGGCAGCAATTTAAAAATGATTTATTATTAATCACGAAACTATATCACAAAAAAGGCTCATGCACCACCGCATAGACTTGGGCAGAATAAAACCAATTCAAATTTTAACTCGGGTATGTGGCTGGCCATGTCTCTCGCTGTCTGTGGTATGAGGCATGTAAAAGAGCCATTGCTGACTTTCGTCAAGAGTAGGTTGCATAGCCGTCAGCCTGTTTCTGCCCTACAATGGCCTCGTGAGCCATCCAGGGTGTACTTTGCCCTCACCCAGAGTCGGGCACCAGCCTCCCTGCGACTTTAATTAGGATTAAGGGGTTCAGAAAATGAACTCGGGTAGGCAGACAAACTTGCCAGTAAATAAATGTTTATGGAACAAACACCAAATCAGAAGCTTGACAGAACATAAGCTCTTTAATCAGATAATGAAATGAACAAGGTAGGAAATACAAATGAATGTGGTAAGGGTGGTAAAGCCTATCTATCAGGACCATCGCATTTCCAAAATCTACTGTATATGCACTCCTTTTTGTTTTGGTATGTTCTCGAAGACCTAACTCTAAGTCAATTCAACTCTAATTGTTTGCTTTCTAATCATTTGCTAACCACTCACAGTCTAGCTAATTTAGTATTTTTTTTCTGTTTCTTAACACATGTTAGAGAACATACTGCAAGGTTCAGTGACAGATATTCATAATTTTGCGTTTGTACATCACCATAAGGGATTTCAAAGCAAGCAATCATGATTTGATTCCAGTTTAGATGTTCAGTTTTAGTTCAATTAAAAAATACACCCCCCCCCCCCCCCCCACACACACACACACACACACACACACACACATACATAGTGGTACCTTGACTTGTGAAATTAATCCGTTCCAAGGGCAAGCTCATAAATCAAAATGTTTTTTAGATTAAAACAAAAATTCCCAGAGGAAATAATAAAAAATCAGTCCATTCCAACCCCTTCCCAAACTCGTATAACCTGACACAGACATGTATATTTCACCTAATATATTAAAGATAAACATGTAAAAACAGTCAATATTTCATAATGACACATGGACAGGCATGAGGTGGTGCGTAACAGAGGAGGAGGAGAATTATGTGCATGTGCACACTACACATGCCAGCGAGGAAAGGCTCGTGGTGAGCTCCCACAAGGCCAGTGCTTCTCAAATAGTGCATTTTCCCAGCAGAGTTCTTTGGATGCAGATTTTTGGTGAGATCAAAGCTCATCTCATGGAAAATGTGTTATAAAAAACACTCAAGTTAAGGTGCCACTGTATATCACATCACCTGTTTAGGAATTGCAGCAATTTTGTTCATAATTCCTCCACAGTTACTGGCTCAATAGTAATTTGACACGTAAATGATTAACAGTTTTGTGATTACTGGCTTACTTCCTTGTTATATCACCAAAAATGATTGCTTGAAAGTTTGGGGTTTATTACAAGTGTTAATTTTAAAGAAATTCATCATTTGGATTAAAAAAAAACAAAACAAAGCACACATATGAGAGAGATGGCAGAAATATAGGAATTTACAATTTAATGCATTCCTAAAAAGAAGTGCTGCACTTGTAAGCATAACTACACCAAAAAGCCTGGAAGACCAAGGAGACAACCAAAGTGAAATTCTTTACTCACTAAATAAAAACCCTTCAAAACATCTACCCCGTAAAGAACACAAAATGATGAATTTGATGCATTACTGTCAAATCAAGAGACTACGTCATGAATGTAAATGCTGACAGGGAACCCCAACCTTCTGATAACTAACCAAAAGCCTTTGCCACCAAACCGCCACTGCGTTTAATACCCAAAACTTTGTGCAAGGCATTATAACCATATTTTCTCATTGCAGTATATAATCATACCACCTATCCAGGTTTTAACTGATGTAGGGATGAATGTCACTTTCTATTTATGTACAGAATGGTTTTCTGCTTTAAGTTGATTCTTTCCATTCCATCTGCAAATTGAATAGGGCTTACATTGAGCTTTTGACTTTCTGAAGTGATGCAGTGATTTATAATAAGCTTCTCTGCCATTAACTTTTTCAATCTATTTGAGTCCTAAACACAGACACACACTGCAGTGATGAGGATGAGTCATAGTTTATTCAGATTAACTGCGTTTTTTTCAGCGTACATAAAGCCAGTCTCTCGGCCTGCATGCCTCAGAACACCTGATTTATTTGTGCTATTTAAGAATGAATAAGTAATTTTGAATTCTATTGCTATTCAACTGTTTCTGCCCATGAAAAACAAGTAAATATGAACATTTTTTTTGTTAATGAGCTTTCCACCACATTACACCACCCTCACAATAAGGATTATTCAATCTTGTTGCATTTACCAATATGTCAGGTGTTCAACAGGCCTAAAGAGTATGTATTTTGTCTGTGTGCATGGTCAAAAAATGGAATTTACTTTTTTAAAATGTGTTTTCAGTCATTGAAAAATCTTTTTTTTTTCTGAATTTTGTTTGAATTTACGCTCTGGAAATGACGGTGTAGTCAATGTGAAAAGTTGTCTACTGATTGGATTAAGTGATATGAGCTTGAAAAAATATCAGAGTAATTGTTTCAGTTGATGCCAGTGTCAGGCCTAAGAATTTTCAGTAGATATGTCAATTTCCAAATTTTTCTGACCAAAAATATCATTCTCGAGATTGATGTAATTTGTTCAGAATTTTTAAAATTTATTTATTTTATTTTTTTTGGGGGGGGGGTCGTCTTCTGAGATGAGGCAGTGTGCGCCTCGTTTCCTGGCCATTAACAGTCGGTCAGTGCATTGCTTGACTTGCTTGATAGCGTGCTAATGCACTAGGCAGAACAGCTGGCTCTGCACAGATCACGGGAGTCAGGTTACACCGTGACATGCGTAACTGCCTCAAGTTTGTTGTTTGTGTAGTTTTACGACATTAGGCTACTAGTACTATCTGCGTTTTTACTTCATGGTAATAAAAGTCCATAGCAAAAAAGCAGCTAAAACACAGCTAGACCAGAATGAAAAAAGGATGTGAGAGAAGAGCATGATCAAAAATTGAAGAAAAAGTCAAATATGGAGAGGCTCCACCAAATGGTGAAGAAATGAAAAAGTAACTGCCAGAAATGATGTGTTGGAGAACAAATGTTAACATTGTTAGAACTGTTAGACATTTCTAGATGCAAAACTTGAGATATGATACTTGACCATTTTATTAAATTTGTGAGGTCAGCAGTGGTTGGTGAGTACATAGATTGATTTTTTTTTTTTTTTTTTTTTGGTCAATTTGCTGCACTTTTGGGTACAAAATGCTTTTTAATTTCTTTGATCAGAATCACAGTGCCACAGTCCTAAAAATGCCAAAAATCCAGATTTTCCTTTAAGGAAAAGGTCATTTTCAGGTTAACAAAAGCTGAAATGCGTTTTCCACTCTGAGGCTTTGCCACCCCAGATCCCCTGGATTACTTTGAGTTTTTCAGCAATCTCTATTCTCAGGAAGGCAGTGTACAGCACTGGGATGTTTATTAGTATATGGTGACTTTCCATTTTTGACAAATATCATCACATGATCCTGCCAGCTGGTGCATCTGAGCCCTGTAGTCGGTTTTTATATATTTTTTTAATTATTATTATTCTGCCACTTAATACCTTTTATCTCAAAAAGCTAAACTATTCATTTTTTTCACAACTGCTCTTGTCTTTCCCATCATTTTTCTTTGTCTCCTATCCTCTTCATTAGTCTATTTTCTTGGACACCTCAAGTCACTGCCTCATATATATCAAAAAATTGGCATATTGTGATAAAGTTCATTATTTTCTGTAATGTACTGATAAACATTAGACTTTCATATATTTTAGATTCATTACACACAACTGAAGTAGTTCAAGCCTTTTATTGTTTTAATATTGATAATTTTGGCAAAAAGTAAAGAAAAAAACAAAAATCGCTATCTCAAAAAATTGGCATATTTCATCCGACCAATAAAAAAAGTGTTTTTAATACAAAAAAGTCAACCTTCAAATAATTATGTTCAGTTATGCACTCAACACTTGGTCGGGAATCCTTTTGCAGAAATGACTGATTCAATGCGGCGTGGCATGGGGGCAATCAGCCTGTGGCACTGCTGAGGTGTTATGGAGGCCCAGGATGCTTCGATAGTGGCCTTAAGCTCATCCACAGTGTTGGGTCTGGTGTCTCTCAACTGTCTCTTCACAATATACAACATATTCTCTATGGGGTTCAGGTCCGGAGAGTTGGCAGGCCAATTGAGCACAGTAATACCATGGTCAGTAAACCATTTAGCAGTGGTTTTGGCACTGTGAGCAGGTGCCAGGTCGTGCTGAAAAATGAAATCTTCATCTCCATAAAGCTTTTCAGCAGATGGAAGCATGAAGTGCTCCAAAATCTCCTGATAGCGAGCTGCATTGACCCTGCCCTTGATAAACCACAGTGGACCAACACCAGCAGCTGACATGGCACCCCAGACCATCACTGACTGTGGGTACTTGGCACTGGACTTCAGGCATTTTGGCATTTCCTTCTCCCCAGTCTTCCTCCAGACTCTGGCACCTTGATTTCCGAATGACATGCAAAATTTGCTTTCATCCAAAATAAGTACTTTCTTCTGCTGTTGTTTCTGGTGGCTTGACCTGGGGAATACGGCACCTGTAGCCCATTTCCTGTACACGCCTGTGCATGGTGGCTCTGGATGTTTCTACTCCAGACACAGTCCACTGCTTCCACAGGTCCCCCAAGGTCTGGAATCGGCCCTTCTTTCACTTTTTCCTTCCCACAGACGTCCCACTGAGGTGGCTTGATACAGCACTCTGGGAACAGCCTATTCGCTCAGAGATTTCTTTGTGTCTTACCCTCTTGCTTGAGGGTGTCAATGATGGCCTTCTGGACAGCAGTCAGGTCGGCAGTCTTACCCATGATTGCGGTTTTGAGTAATGAACCAGGCTGGGAGTTTTTAAAAGCCTCAGGAATCTTTTGCAGGTGTTTAGAGTTAATTGGTTGATTCAGATGATTAGGTTAATAGTTCGTTTAGACTACCTGAACATGATATGCTAATTTTTTGAGATAGGAATTTTGGGTTTTCATGAGCTGTATGCCAAAATCATCAGTATTAAAACAATAAAAGACCTGAAATATTTCAGTTGGTGTGCAATGAATCTAAAATATATGAACGTTTAATTTTTATCAGTACATTATAGAAAATAATGAACTTTATCACAATATGCTAAATTTTTTAGAAGGACCAGTGTATGTACACAGACACACAGAGATCCCTCGCTACTTTGTGCTTCAGTTTCTGCGGCTTCAGTGCATCATGGGTTTTTCAAAAATATTCATCAAAAAATAAAAAAATAAGGAAGTGAAGGAAAATGCCACAAAACAAGGCCAATTAAACAAAACAAAGTGCAAAACAAAAACCCGAAACAAACAAAAGCAAAAAAAAACAATTCAACAAAACTACTTACATTTTTATGTGAGGTGTGCATCTGAGTGTGCATGAGCGCGTTTGTATTTGAGTGCATTTATATTCTATTTACATCTTGTGCATTATTTTTGAATATTTACTTATTATATGCATTTATAGTGTTGAATATGTATTTATTGATATTTATTATACATATACGTATGTTAGTCGTGGGGGGCTATCCTGCTTGGCGGAAATTTGGCGGTCACGGGTGGGTCTCGGTCCTCATTAATTGCGGAAAGTGATTGCTCTCTCTCTGTGTGTGTGTATGATGATATATGGTGATATATATAAATATATATCCCCACACAAACATGTTGGGAAGCTGAGGTCAGAGGTCACGGTTAAAAGTAAAACACATTGTACTTGGAGCTGTATATAGTTAGACATTTACATTCATGTTGCATATTTATTTGGGTCTGTTTTATGTTGAGACCCATGCCTTTAATTACCCCACCTCTTATATCTTCTCAGCACTGACAGGGAGTGAGAGTGATGGATCTATGCTGATCGAGCAGTATGCTCCCTGTCCTTATTGCTCTGCTGTCTCGCGCCACACTGACTCACTTCCTCAGACCAGCTCTAAGTTCAGTACAGTTCACTACTTCAACATGGAGGACTGTGTGTTAGCTGCTGCCGAGAAAGAGCATATCACCTGCCCCAATCACTCTAATGAGCTTGTGCCACTTCAGGAGCTTGTGCCTGAGCTCTTCATGACAGACTTCCCCTCACGGTAAGACTTTATGGTTTTGCAAATCTAATGGGCATGCTGGCCTCCGATTGTAACATAAAGTAGGTGACAAGCTGATGTTGGCTACCCAGTCATGTTGGTGTCATGATCTGTTTCGCCAGAGTGGTTCATTTTAGTCAGTAATTAGTAAAGTCTGGGTCATTGGAACAGAGATCATTTCCCAAGCTCCTAAAGAAAAGAGCAAGCGATGTCTTTAAGGTTCTTTTGGTTCTGTAAATGTTCTGGGTTCCAAAAACTGCTGTTCTTGGAAGTTTGCTTTTTAATTAGATAATAAGCAATGCATCTGAATAAGCATGTTGAAATTGAGTCCGAGTGTCAGCTCACTGACTGCAGCTGGTGTGAACAGGGCTTTTGGGCCTGCTGTCAAAGCAGGAAGTGGTGTACATAGCAGTGATACTCTCAGCATAAAACATTAATCCACTATCACTCTCTCTCACGCACACACACACACACACACACACACACACACACACACACACACAGCTTTGTAAGACAGAAGGAAACATTGTTTTTAATGAGATCATGTGAGATTTGCAGCAGATGTACAACTCGAGTGATATAGTAAGTATACCATATGATGACGCAGATGTTTTTCGCAATATTTAGGTTTGTTAACATTATTAAGTTGAAATGCTAAGTGATACTAGAATACCCTCCCAAAAGACAGGATATACTTGTTTTCTCTCCTCAAGTTCAATGAACTTTGGGTAACAATGACACTCCTGTCAGTTAACTGGATGCCTGTCCTTGAACCACCTTTGATAGACACAACACCCAACCAGACCCTCTAATTTGTAAATGAATGGGCCCAGTCTGAATCTGTAGCCAATGTAGCCATTATTATTAGTAGTAGTAGTAGTAGTTGGGGTGTCATTGAAAACCTATTATTGGTATCGACATATTGATTAAAAAAGTTTCCGATGCATTGATACATTGGAATATTGCTGTACTGTTCCATAAATGCATTAAATAGAACAGATTAAGATATATTACAGTAGTTTGTATAATGCATTGAATACAGTGTGACTCGTTGACTTACGACCTATTCGAGTTTCGTCTGATCGACTTGACGACCGCAAAAGTGATGAAGCATGATTCATGGCAGTGCAGTGCGATTGTTGTGTACAATGGTTGTTTGTGCTGCTGGCAGCGCCAACATTTTAAAAGGCCAAGCAGGAGATGATGCAGATTCACTTTCTAACTGCTCAGAGCAAATTTATTCATCTACTGTCAAAGCCACGTCACAGTGGCGCGAAGCTGAGAGCCAATCCTTTCTGAGTGGGCGGGTCCGATACCTTGAAGCTCTAATTTGATTGGACTCACACGCTGCAGTGTTTATGTGACAGGAAGCGCGTCTCAAGTTCTGGCAATCAGCTGGTCTGCGGGTTGAAGTTTTTCCATGTCCGTCCATTTGTGTTTGCTTGCCAGCTGTGCTTGACTTTGTGGAAATGAGCCGATCAAAACGAGGGAAATTTATCTTTATTCAAACAACACGCGCAGTCTGTGGCTATTGTTATAATCCAATAAAATTGGAGTTTGAAGCTATCGGACCTGCCCACACAGTGGAGTACACAAACGATTGTCTCTCCGCTGCGTTGTCTCTCACAGTGACGTGGAATCGAAAATAGATGTACAGATTCAGAAGATTCACATATCTGCATTATCCGGTGAGAAGTGTCTCTTCTTGTTCAAAATGTTCCGTGCTGACGGCACACGAGAAGCAGGGATGTACCATTTACCATACAGAGAGGCGGGACATACCATTTACTCAGGGTGTCATTGAAATGGCATTTACTACAGACGCTGTCATGAACACAGTAAGCTATAACGTGAGAAGTATCAATATCTCTTTTATAGGTATCGATTATCGATCGACATAATTATATCGGCGATATTCCGATTGTCAATGACATCCCTAAGTAGTAGTGGCAGTAGTATTTATGTATTTATTTTAACTGTTTATAAACCACCTGGGCAGTGGTGGCCTGGTGGTAAGGTGTTGGATCACTGATTCCAAGGTTGGGCATTCGAACCCACTATCAACACATCCCCCCCCCCCCCCCCCCATGCAGCGAACTGGGTTATCAAAGGCTGGCCATGTTTCTCACTGTCTATGTGTGTGAGGCATGTAAAAGAACCATTGCTGACTTTTGTCAAGAGTAGGCTGCAAAGCTGTCAGTGTTTTTCTGTCCTGCGATGGCCTGGCGAGCTGTTTAAGGTGTTCTCTACCCTCACCCAGAGTCGGCTGAGATGGGCACCAGCCTCCCTGCGACACTAATTAGTATTAAATAATTCAGAAAATGAACGAATAAATGTTTGTAAACCAAAAAACCTTGTTCATTGGACAGATGTCCAAATTATCAGGACATACCCTAACATTCCAATGAAAACACCTGATTGACATCCTTCTGTTTAGTTATCAACTAATTTCTGAGAGTTTTATTTAGTATGTTAGGAAATAAAAATAAATAATTGTAAGTTTAAGCCTTGTGTAACTGAAGTCACATTATTCCTCCACTGATATGCAGAGAGATTCTGCTTTCCATGTATGTGTACCATTCACACAGATGTTCGTTCAAGGGATTTTGGTGCAGTAGTTAGTTTGGGTGAAGGGGTCTACAGTGAGAGATATGAAGACATCATTTTCAGCTTGTTATCTTGTGCAGTCATCTTCTTGAGAGAGTAATATCAATGATAATGAGAAGAAGACATGGGTCCCCCCTCCCATGGACCCACCACCTGTGCGAGGGTCTATATGAGTCGGGTTCAGTGTGAGTTGGGTGGCAGCCTAAGGCATGGGTTCTGCCGGACCGATCCTTGGCTACTGACTCTGACTCTTGGGACATGGAATGTCACCTCTCTGGCAGGCAAGGAGCCTGAGCTGGTGTGTGAGGTGGAGAGACACCAACTAGATATAGTCAGACTCACCGCAACGCATAATTTGGGCTCAGGAACCACCCATCTCAAGAGGGGCTGGACCTTATTCCATTCTGGAGTTGCTCATAGGAAGAGGCAGCAAGCCAGTGTGGGCATTATTGTTGCCCCTGTCTCGGTGCCCACATGTCGGGATTCTCCCTAGTCAACAAAAGGGTAGCTTCCGTCCGCTTTCAGATGGGGAGGGGGTCCTGACTGTTGTTTGTACTTATGCACCAAATGACTCGACTCTGGATTAAGCTTAAGATGATGATGATGATAAGATTACATTTGGAACCAATAAAACTGAAATATTTCAGTGTTTTATATAAATTTTGTCCGTTGTATAAATGGGCCATTGCAATTTCTTGCTCAAAACAACCACAGTGGAAGTGAGTGTCATGTTCGTGCCATTAAGTTACCGTCAAAGCCTGTGTGATTAAACTGCTCTGAAAGATGTTTCCTTTACTTTTCCCTCTCAGAGGATACATAAAATAATCTGCAGCAGCTGCTAAAGTGGACATGGTTTGACTTAGCCTACCGCCAAAGATTATATCACAGATAATGGTAATGTGAGTCCCCTTTCTATAAGGTGTTGGCTGAAAGATTAAGACAGACTACCCTGAAAAGCTTATACTTTGCAAGTTCTGTCTGTTATAGAACTGTTATTAACTGTTAATTGAATATTGTAGCCATGTATGTTATGGTCCGCATAAAATTAGCCAAATAATGCACTTTCTGGCCAGGGGAGACCATTATTATAAATTATAATTTATTTTTGGATCTCCTTTTGTATATTCAGTCACATTGTTTCAGTAACCTTATGTGACATCACATCATTTATTCTCATGCAGAGATGCATACATTTTTCACAGATTTTATTATTGATGATTGGCGGGTCAAACCACTGCGGTCTTCTCCCGCCCATCCCAGAGGCTTTTAATCGGTTTAAGGTCAGGACGGTGCACTGCCAATTCTTAATGAACCACTTTTGTTGTGGCTTAATTTTTATGTCCATGTCATCAGGGATAAAAGTCTTCATTATACGTTCATGTAGTCACCAAACTTATCTTATAACCACATAATGTTGAGCCTTGGTCTGACCAATTGAAGCAACCCACAGGGATTGTTCAGTGGCCACTATGCATGATAGGTACAGCACTCCATGTGCTTCTCCTCTTGCCCTGATAGTCACTCTGGAATAGGGTAATTCTGAACTCATTATAACATGACCCTTTTTTCATTGCTCCTTTTCCTACTGAATAGCTTCAATGACCAATGTATTTTAATGGTCAAATAACTCTTAGTCCAAATCCAGTAATTTTACTTTTCTGAAATATCCTTTAATGACCATATACATTATGCATCTAATATGATAGCTTAAAAAATGTGAAGCTGCTCACTGCATTGATTAGCTTTAAAAACTGTTTTGAGCTGAAACATATTGCATTACAGCAGTGTTTCGCAATAATTTTCTGTGGCGCCCCCTTTAGGAAGAAAAAATACCCCCCCCCCCCCCCCCGCGCAACTATAAATAGTATTATTTGTCCATAAAATTATTAATACACCTCTGCATAACATTGTGTCTTGCAATGAAGAAAAACTTCATTTAACAGTGTTTTTTAATCTGTAACAGAAAAGATTTAAAGTGCACCAATGTGCCTGAAATTAAAAAAATACATCCTTATTTAAACTCATTTAATTTACTTAAACTCATTCAACTTTTTTGTCTATCTCTTCGTTTCTTTCTACCTTTCTCTTCGTTCCTGTTAGAAATTTTTCCGTGTTTTTTCTTGAGGGGTTGTTTACTGTACTTCATATCGTTTGCTCGTGCGGAAAAACAGCTACACCATGGCTCAATAATGAGAGCGCCACTGGCCACTACTGGAGTGGAGGTGCAATTACACTTAATTCTCATAGACGAGTTCAGAAAAGCATGTTAATGCAGCTGTGAGGGGGGGGGGTGGCACAAACCAGTGTCTCTCCCTCACGCTGGTCCCAAGCCCGGATAAATGCAGAGGGTTGCGTCAGGAAGGGCATCCGGCGTAAAACAAATGCCAAATAAACTATGCGAATCACAAGAAAGAATGACATACCGGATCGGTCGAGGCCCGGGTTAACAACGACCGCCATCAGTGCCGTCAATCAACAGGGTGCTGATGGAAATTGGATTACTGTTGGTCGAAGAAGGAGAGGCGGGAGGCGTGTCCGTTGCCAGAGAGAGAAGAGGAAAGGCATGAGTCTAGGACTGAAAGTAGGGACTGAATGTTGAAACTATGGCGGGAAAAGGTAGAGAGCTGGCTGACATGATGCAGAGGAGGAAGGTGGACATACTGTGTGTTCAGGAGACCAGGTGGAAAGGTAGCAAGGCTAGAAGCATAGGAGCAGGGTTTAAGCTGTTTTATCATGGTGTGGATGGGAAGAGAAATGGAGTCGGAGTCATCTTGAAGGAGGAGTTGTCAGGAATGTTCTAGAAGTGAAAAGAGTGTCAGAGTGATGAGTCTCAAGTTAGAACTTGAAGTTGTGATGGTCAATGTTGTTAGTGCTTATGCCCCACAGACAGGATGTGAGCGAGAAGAGAAGGAGAGATTCTGGAGGGAGTTAGATGAAGTGATGCAGAATACCCCCAGAGGTGAAAGAGTGGTCATTGGGGCAGACTTCAATGGACATGTTGGTGCAGGAAACAGAGGGGACGAGGAAGTGATGGGTAGGTTTGGTATCCAGGACAGGAACGCAGAAGGACAGATGTTGGTCGATTTTGCAAAAAGGATGGAAATGGCTGTGGTGAATACTTTCTTGCAGAAGAGAGAAGAGCATAGGGTGACTTATAAAAGTGGAGGTAGGAGCACATAGGTAGACTACATCTTGTGCAGGCGATGTAATTTAAAGGAAGTTAGTGACTGCAGAGTAGTAGCGGGTGAGAGTATTGCCAAACAACATAGGATGGTGGTGTGCAGGATGATGCTGATGGTGAGGAAGGTGAAGAAGGCAAAGGCAGAGCAGAAGACAAAGTGGTGGAAGCTGAAAAAGGAAGAGTGTCGTGTTGTCTTCAAGGAGGAGTTGAAACAGGCTTTGGGTGGTCAGGAAGTGCTTCCAGATGACTGGACAACTACAGCTAATGTGATCAGGGAGACAGGTAGGAGAATACTTGGTGTGTCATCTGGAAGGAAAGTAGATAAGGAGACTTGGTGGTGGAATGAGGAAGTGCAGGAGTGTGTACAAAGGAAGAGGTTAGCTAAGAAGAAGTGGGACATTGAGAAAACCGAAGAGAGTAAACAGGAGTACAGGGAGACACAGCGTAAGGCAAAGGTAGCGGTGTCAAAGGCCAAACAGAGCGCCTATGATGACTTGTATGCTCGGTTGGAAAGTAAAGAGGGAGAAAATGATTTATACAGGTTGACACAGCAGAGAAATAGAGATGGGAAGGACGTGCAGCAAGTTAGATTGATAAAGGACAGAGAGGGAAATGTATTGAATGATGACAGAAGTGTGCTGGGAAGATGGAAAGAGTACTTTGAAGAGCTGATGAATGAGGAAAATGAGAGAGAAAAAAAGAGTAGAAGAGGTGACCGTTGAGGACCAGGAAGTAGCAAAGATTAGTAAGGGAGAAGTGAGGAGGGCATTGAAGAGGATTTAAGAATGGAAAGGCAGTTGGTCCTGATGACATACCGGTGGAGGTATGGAAGTGTCTTGGAGAGGTAGCAGTAGATTTTCTGACAAGAACATTTAACAAGGTCTTAGAGAGTGAGAGAATGCCAGAGGAATGGAGAAGTGTGCTGGTGCCCATTTTTAAGAACAAGGGAGACGTGCAGAGTTGTGGCAACTACAGAGGGATAAAGTTGATGAGCCATACGATGAAGTTATGGGAAAGAATACTGGAAGCTAGACTAAGGGCAGAGGTCAGCATTTGTGAACAACAGTTTGGTTTCATGCCAAGAAAGAGCACCACAGATGCAGTGTTTGCCTTGAGGATGTTAATGGAGAAGTACGGAGAAGGTCAGAGGTAACTGCATTGTGCCTTTGTGGATCTGGAGAAAGCATATGACAGGGTGCCGAGAGAAGAACTGTGGTATTGCATGAGGAAGTCTGGAGTAGCAGAGAAGTATGTTAGAGTGGTGCAGGACATGTATGAGAGATGTAAGACAGTGGTGAGGTGTGCTGTCGGTGTGACACAAGAGTTCAAGGTGGAGGTGGGACTGCATCACGGATCAGCTCTCAGCCCCTTCTTGTTTGCTATGGTGATGGACAGGCTGACAGACGAGGTTAGACAAGATTCCCCATGGACTATGATGTTTGCAGATGACATTGTGATCTGTAGTGAGAGCAGAGAACAAGTGCAGGAAAATCTAGAGAGGTGGAAGTATGCCCTGGAAAGGAGGGGAATTAAGATTAGCCTCAGTAAGACAGAATACATGTGCATGAATGACAAGGACCCAAGAGGAACGGAGAGATTACAGGGAGCAGAGATAAGAAAGTTGGAGAATTTTAAGTACTTAAGCTCAACAATCCAGAGCAATGGAGAGTGTGGAAAAGAGGTCAAGAAGCGTGTGCAGGCAGGTTGGAATGGTTGGAGAAAAGTGTCCGGTGTGATGTGTGATAGGAGGGTATTGGCAAGAATGAAAGGAAAAGTGTACAAGACGGTGTTGAGGCCAACGATGTTGTATGGTTTAGAAACAGTGGCCCTGGGGAAAAGACAGGAGGCAGAGCTGGAGGTAGCACAGATGAAAATGTTGAGGTTCTCTTTGAGAGTAACGAGGATGGATAGGATCAGGAATGAGCACATCAGAGGGACAGCACATGTAAGACGTTTTGGAGACAAAGTCAGAGAGGCTAGATTGAGATGGTTTGGACATGTACAGAGGAGGGATAGTGAGTATATTGGTAATAGGATACTGAGGCTGGAACTACCAGGCAGAAGGCCTAGAGGAAGACCAAAGAGACGATTCATGGATGTGGTGAAGGAGGACATGAAGGTCGTTGGTGTAAGAGAAGAAGCTGCAAAGGATAGGGTGAGATGGATGCAGATGATTCGCTGTGGCGACCCCTGAAGGGAAAAGCCGAAAGGAAAAGAAGTAGTAGTTCAGAAAAGCATGTTCCCCAGGGTCATACACGATCCTCCCGGCATCATACCATGCGCCCCACTATTTGAGAAGCACTGCATTACAGTACTTATCCAATCAAAGAAACTTAATTGTTTGCTTAGTTCAAATCTAAATTGTGACTGCTTTTTGCCCTCACTATTCACTGCTGTGAGAATGGAAACTAGTCAGGTGGTAACAAAGAAAAACAGTGTGACAGACAGAAAAGAACTGGCTGAACTGCTTGTTGGAATAAAAAAGCTTTTGTTTTTACTTTCTGAAATTAACTAAATGAAGTAGAGTTTTTCTTCATCTTACTTTCTCCTGATGAAAGAATTCCTTCCACAGTTATTTGTTGTCCTTTAAGCTAAATAAAATGTAAACAAAATACTTGCACTTTGGCATAGTGAGTTCTGTTGCAGTGCTGTGGGAAAGAATAATTTCAGAGCTATGAGTTGCATGATACTATCTGCTAGTAAGTCACTTTATTGTTGTATTACCAAGTTTCTAAAAAGTAAAAGTTCTTAAAAACTAGTTTTGTAATGGCACGTGTGAGAATGATTACCCAATTATGAATGTATATGTCCCTTGTGTTCGTGTGTGTTTTCAGGTTGTTCCTAGTGAAGAGTGACCTGGAATGGCGTGAACAGGAGAAAGATATCCTCGGTCAGGGAGGCAGCGGGACCATCATTTATAAAGCAAAGTACAGAGGCCAGCCAGTGGCCATCAAACGCTTCCCCTTTAAGAAATGCAGACAGCAGACTCTCAGCAGTGGCACAGGTAGAAGCACATCACTCACTACTCACAAGTCTAATTCCACGGGTTGCAGATATTGATTGGTGTTTATAGCTGTCATTAGTGTTTAACATCCATTTGCCTAATCTGTCAATATTTGAGGGTCACAGGGAGGCTGAAGCATATCTCAGGCAGGGTACACCATGAACAGTGCACCAGTCTATTTTAGGGCCAACACGCAACCATTTATGCTTCAAGTCACATCTAAGGGCAGTTTGGAACAGCCAGATAGACTAAGATGCATGTCTTTGAACTGGTGGAGGAAATTGGCGTACCTGGAGTAAAACCAAAACAAGTGCATGGAGAACATGCAAACTCCACACGAGGGGCCGGCGGTGTAGTGGTTAGGGTGCTGCGCTCATGATCGGGAGGTTGTGTTCGAATCCCACTGAGACCCTCACTGTGCTAAGACCCCTGGGCAAGGTCTCAACCACAAGTGTGCCTCTGTTCACCCAGCAATATAAATAGGTACCAGTAAAAATATACTGAGAAGGTAACCTGCGCTGGACTAGCGTCCCATCCAGGAGGAGTTCCTGGTCGCTTCACGCTACAGAAACCGGGGATAAGCACCAGCCTGATGAGCCACTAGGCTCAGGTGTAAAAACCCAACAGACTTTACCTTACCTTACCACACAGAAACACCCTCATAATGCCTGGGAGTCAAGCTCAAAACCTTGCTGTGAGACCAATGTGCGAAACAATATGCCACTGTACAACCCCATCCCAAATTTTCTTTCGGTTTGGCCTGAGAAAAGCATTCATTTATGCATATAATTATCCTTTTTTTGTTTGTTGGCCAGTTTGAGGTGTGCATTCAGAGAGCATTGTGATTGGTCAGTGAAACTAACCTCACTCTGGCATATGCAGTGTCTAAGGTCTTGAGGTACTTGAGGCTGAAAGATCTCATATCTTGCTTGATCTCCTTACAGCTGAAAGCATGAGTGCAGATGAATCATGGTTATGTCTCAATAACAAGCTGAGCTAAACTTTGACCACCAGCTCTCTCATTACTCTTTCTTTCTCACGTCACCACATACTCACATGATCCCTGTTTTAGAATGAAACATTTTTTTGTTCAGATAAATATGATTACATTTTTGTGCCTTTATTTAAGAGAATTCTGGGGATAATGTGAGGTATTTCAGTGAATCGGGCAAAATAATTTAGGGGTAAATTAGTGCGGTTGTAGTTCTGGGAGCAAAAAATTGCTTGTACGGTGCTTTTTAATAAGTGTATTTCCATCTTGCCACCAATGCTTTTTCTTGTTTTCATTAACTTTTCACATTTGTAGATAAAATAAAGCAGATTCGTTTTAGGTTTTTGAAACCAAATATTACAGAACACATAACTGTACTTTGCTGCAGATAATGACATTCACATCTTTATGCTTTTTGCTGACTAATGAGAAGTATACGTTGTAGAAGAACCACATTAGTTACAGGTGTAGCACCACGCAAGCTGCTAATCAACTACGTGCATTAGTCCTGCGATGTGTGCTGGATAACAAGGTGCACAGGGAGTTATTTTGAGATTGTATTTAAATGTTTGGCAGATATGGGTGAATGAAGCTCTGCACCAATTATGTTGAATAAGCAGTTTCTCCTCTATTACTGCAGGAGAATCTGTGTGTTGGTGGTTTTTAGGGGTGGGGATGATGGGGGATGGGTGTCAATTTGTGCGAATGTGCTTGTCTTTACCAGCCAACTCAGCAGTCCACATTTTAGCTCTCCTTAATGCTGAGTCGTACTCTCCTACATTCAGTCCTGTTCTTTCTTGATCTTCTCACTCTTTTATCCTTTGTAGCTGCCCATCTGATCTGGCATAATCATGCAGCTTCCTGTCTTACATTCTTCCTTTGCATCATAAGTGCCTGGAGGAAAATTCCAAATTTCAATTTCCATGTCCTTTCAAAAACCCTGGAATCTGTCCATTTGTTATCTCTCTGTGCTAAATTTACACAATGCACTAGAAGAAAACAAAGCCTGCAATTAGAAGAAATCTTTTGTGTAGCAGCCAAAAGAATTACACTTGATTTATTTATGAATTAATTTTATGATTTCAGTGACGATAAAAGAGAAATGTAAAACATATATTTTTATCCTTTGAGGGAGTTTTTTCTTGCCACCTTCGCCACGGGCTTGCTCATTACGGATGTGTATGGATTGTAGATGTACCTTGCACTTTATAAAGTCCTCCTTTTTCTACAGTATGCAAAGGTGCTTTGCTACAATGTCAATTGTAAAAAGCACTACACAAATGAAACTGAATTTAATTGAATTGAATGTATTACGAATCAACTTTGTAGCCTTTAATGTTGTTGAGCATCTGTGAAACTAGTATAGAAACGCTGAAACTGCGATAGTAGCTAGTTCCTGTCATCATTTACATTTTCGTAGCAAAAGCACGCCTGCATCACCACAGTCACCTCATATCACATAAACAATGCTGTCTCATGTCATGCTCCTTAGAAACTGCAAATTCCAGATTTTTCATGTAAAAAAACTTAACACTTAAGACTCCATTTATAAATTTTTGTTAACTGAATAAATTAAAACTCACTCATTTGCCAAACTATTTAATCTTACTACACTGGGCGAAAGTCGAGTGCATTCTAAACAGCTCGCCAGATCATTCCAGGGTTACACAAGCACAACCATTCACACTCGCTTATTGGGTCAATTTGGAATAGCCAATTTGTCTAGCATACATGTACACTCACATCCAAGTTACTATCACCCGCACTTACGACCACATCTAGCAGATGCCTATTATGAGTTTACTGTGTATGTCTGGCAGTGCAGCGCAGCGCGTAAGGTAGTTGTGGCAGCACAGCATCCCAGCATCTCACACTCACAGCATTCGACACTACATTTGGTGACTAGATACCATCGCAGTAACATCTCTTTACGGTATAATTTTACATTCATTTACTGTACACCGTTACCATGGCCCCCAAGAGGAAGTCTGATTCATCAGACGACAATTCTACCAAGAAAGCAAGGAAAGCACTGTCGTTGGAGACTAAGAGGAAAGTGATAAAGCAATATGAAGGAGGAAAAAAGTGAATTCCATTACTTGAGATCTCCATCTTTCCCACTCCACGGTGGCTACAATTTTGAAGGACAAGGACCGCATTAAGGAAGCAGTGAAAGCAGCAGCTCCAATTAAGTCAACTATCATCACAAAACAGCGTGAAGGACCGATTGCAGAGATGGAAAAGTTGCTATACACGTGGTTGGAAGATAATAGGCAAAGAAATGTGAAAGTAATGTTGCGAGCAGTGCAAAGTAAGGCTACATGTTGAAAGAACGTGCAGGTGAAGAATACGCTTCACATGAATTTATAGTGAGTGCTGGGTGGTTTCGGTTTCGTTGTGTTAAATATCCGACTTACAACCAATCTGACTTACGACTGGTTGGTCGGAACCAATCTAGGTCATAACTCAGATAGTGACTGTCTTTGGACTTTGGGAAACATGCAAACTCCAGCAAATTTAGGCAAAATTGCCCAGTACATTCTAACTAAAGATTACTGGTGTTGGTCATTCATATAGCATAACTAACTGCTTCCCGAGTTTTTCACATAATTAGCAAGACATAGCAACATAAAAAGCAAGACACTGGCCAATTTTATTTTTTTGATTACTACCAGGGGGTGAATCAATGCAGAACAACCATTTTATGATAGAAATGATGTGAACTTATTGGGTCATATTGTCCACTGCAATTAAACAAGCAGTAAGCAACATTTTAGGTGATAAAACCAGTCATAATAAAAGCCTTTTACTGTTTCCTTTTGGTAAAGTGCTGCTACCGTTAGTTGTCTTCCTTTGACTTTTATATGAAGGAAATCCTGTATGAACAGCGTCCGGTTTAGACGTAAAAGCTTGGACTTTGTGCCAAAGTTCTGCCTAGAGTCTCACACCGATAGCAGGCCGAGTTGAAGTGGCCCCCACAGAGTACAGAATTGTATCCGAAAGGAAATGTTTTCTGAGTATGGCCTGTGTCAATGTTATTTTAAGTTTTCTATGATTTCTGCACTTGTTTGTGCACCCATATGCTTTTCACTCTGCAATTTTCCTTGCGACACAGCTCAGCATTGGCCGATAATGTGTTATACTGGTGTCTGCTTCATGCAGCCCAGCCACTAGTAGTTTTTATAGTGTGACAGCACTCACATGTACTTGACAAGAAGCAAGTCTGATGAGACTGATGTCATATGTGATTATTTTAAAAAGCTAATAATACAAATTCACTACCGGTGCATTATAAATAGCAGTACTTTCAAAATTTCTATTATTGCGCATAAGGTCGAATATTTTTGTTTTTTCTTAAGACAGACAGGATTTGCAAAGGCCAAAATAAACACAAATGGCACAATTTTTTTATATATAGAACTTAGTATTCATGAAGTGGCATCCTTTATGCATTCAGATTTTCCCCCTAACATGTCTGTAAAGCTCATTCATAAGTGCACTAAGCGTCAGTAAATGAACATATCTTTCAGTGCTCTTTAGCTACGGAGTTCATATTCACATTTTCACTTCTCACCTTTGCCTGCAAGCATGATAAAAAAGAATGTTGTAGATTAAAAAAAATGGAGAGGCAACTGCAACGCTACTAGTATTTATATTTATCATTACCTTCTGTAGGACCTGAATGCAAATTTATTTTGTTTTATAAATGCATGTGTAGAAACAATATAAAACAAATGCAATAAATAAATTTAAAACAATAAATGAATATAAAACAATAAATAAATATAAAAACAAATACAATAAATGTATTATTCTTTGTTGGTAGCTCTCCTTGGAAATTCATATGAAATTGATCACCACCACATTACAAACATTAATAGAGAAAAAGTTCCATTAAGTACTCTATGAGTACAGCTTTGCTAATGGAACACTGGTTTTTGTGGGTTTCGGTGTCTGTACAAAAACACCTTCTAAATCTATCACTTTCGACGTGAGATTTAGGATTTTTCACATGCTACAGAATACTTCCAGCAGACTGAACAAAATTCAATCTGCACGTTCATATGTAACAAAATGATGTGTTTTCCAAAAACCTTTGTGCAGCTTGACACCATGAAAATCAAACCCAAAAACAAATTTAAACCAAAGATTCCCAATTGTTTTTTTGCTTGTTTGTTTGTTTGGTTTTTTTGTTGTTTTTTTGACTAAAGCCTCATAATTTTAATGTACAAAATGTTGGGCCATACAACGTGTGTACAATTTTTAGGGATGGTTTTCGATATATAATGCCATAATTTAGCTCTTGCTTTATTTAATTTGGAAATTTAAGCCAGGTGTCCAAATTTGTGGTTCAGTGTCTAACTGTGGAGCAGTGGTGGTTTAGTGGTTAAGATGGCAGATTACTGATCCCAAGGTCAGTGGTTCAATCCCCACTGTCACCACTGTGAAGCCCTTGAGCAAGGCCCTTAACCCTCTATTGCTGTTAGAGCATTTTAAAAAAAGATAATTGTAAAACCATTCTCAAAACAATTTAAAAAATAGCCTAATGAATGATAAATTTCTGCTAATAATTTCTCCAAAAGTGTTGCACACTGCACCTTCCATAGAGATAATTGATCTTGGAATGAACCAATGAAAGTAAGTTGCTCTGTATAAGAGTGTCTGCCAAATGCTGTCAATGCTTCCGTTAGCAAAGCCATATATCTATAGGCTCTAGATTTCTTTTGATGACTTGCTCTTTTCGAGCATGTGAAGTTTATATATGAAACACTAAAACAGTGGGCTTTTCCTTTCAAAAGCAGCTCCAAATAAAAATGTCTTGTAATAGTGAGTTTTTAATTTGAAGTCTATGACAGGAGGGTCAAGATATGTGCTGGCAATGTTATAGCTGACCCCTTCACCCTGGACTTCACTTCTTTGAAACACTTCCCTCCAACGGAAGACTGAGTGCGATCAAAGCTAGATCAACCAAGTAAATAAACACAGTTTTCCCCTGGGCTGTAGGCTCACAGCGGACACTTGGCAGCTGCATGTCTCTTCACTTTCTTTATAGTTAATAATAATGTACGACTCTCTCAGATCACTGCCTCAATTCACTCTGCCAAAGTTTTATGGATACTTGACCATGACATTGATCTGTTTTTTGGTCTTTGGACTTCAGTTTCCATTCTACTTTTCTGTGATAATAATTTTCTCCTTTTTGGGAAGGCTTGTGCATTATATTTTGGATTGTCTGTACGTATTCATGATCATTCATCCACAAAAGCATTATTACAAACTGATCAGGCACTGATGTCAGGCGGGGAGAGCATGAGACATTTTGCATTCTACTGTGGTTCATCTCAAATGTGTTCAGTCGGGTTGAGGTCAGTGCCGTATGCAAGCTACACACATCCTCCCATTCCAACTTTGGGAAGGCATGTCTTCATTGAGCCTACTTGGTGCACAAAGGGTCTGCCATACTCGAATAAGTTTGAGAATCTTCTTTCTAGTGAGGGGATAGGGTAACCCAACCATACACATCATGTACATAGTATAAAAAGAAGCATTTATTGCCTAAGAACTGTTTTAATTTTAAGTTCATTCTACTTGTTTATCCATTGATTTCTGCTTTCATTCATCAAGGCAGGATCAGAATAAAACACAATTTTTTTCATGTTTTATATATATAATATCTGCAGGCCCCGAGACTCCGGATGAACTTCAGTCTTTTTCAGTTTAGTCAAATCACATGTCTGAAGATTAAAAAAATAACATAAAATATAAATAAAATATAAATACAGACGCTCCCCAACTTACCAACATTCGTGTCCAAGGGTGAAAGTGAAATGAAATTGAAGAAAAAGTAGAAATAGAAATGGAATAAAATCTATAGTAAGATATATCATAAATAGAAGTATGAAATATGATTAAACATTATCCTGGGATACCCTTAATACTAGGCTCTGGCAGAGGTGCCAGCTGAGGTCTGGGAAGAGAAGCAGAACCGATACATTTCTGAACTCCTGCCAAAAGTTTCAAAGAAGAAACAAATTGACTCCAGTGTTATAATGAACTGGATAAGAGTGAAACTCTCTGATCGGAGCTGTTGTGCTGTGCTTGAGAGGAACCAGGAGTTTAAACACGGATATAATGTACAGATGATTATGTGGAGGGAGAGAGAGAGAGAGATCGTATGCAGTACAAAACTCGTATATGTTACTTATACAAGGTTTAAACATATGTTCCCCTCTAAAGAATACCCTGTAACGACTTACAACTAAATTAATCTAAGAACAGCCTGAACCTAACTCGTTAGTAAGATGGGGAGCATCTGTCCACACACATGCAGATGGTATGAAGAAGACAACATACATACATACACGCACGCGCTTATTAAAATGTTACTAGCAGAGAGGAACGGTAAGTGCTTATTACCATCAAGGTGGAAAACATGAATAATAACAGAACAATAAAAGAGTTTTATACCACTCATACCGTGAGTGCAAAACCGCGAATCGTCAAGGGCCAACCGTATCAACCAAACTACTTACATGAAAGCTGAAAATAAATAGAAAACAGCATAATTTTTAATAAAAGACCCAGAGTTTTCTCTCCTGGTCTTCTTCTTTCCCTCCCGATGCTGTTCCTTTTAACATTTTCCTGGAAGTAAAATTGAGACAATCAACAGGAATGTCAATTTTAGCACATGGCACGTTGAACCAATCAACACCAATAAACAACCAATAAACAAAAGCACATGGCCAGGAACGTACTTAAATTTATGAAGTTCGTGAGCAGGAGAATCGGGTGAAAAGTACTCATAACTTTCTGCTAGGTGCATATCTGTCTCATTGATCCATTCACTCCGAGCATCCGATAGTTTTGCTGCAGCAGTTTCTAATGGTTCATCGGTTGTTGGATATTTATCAAGAGAACACAACAAAATATTTTCCTGTTTTTTAAAGCGCGGCAGAACAATCAAATGTGTTGTTACTAATGAACATTATAGACATTCCCCAGTGGCAGGGGGTCTTGAAATACATGTAAACACATTTAGCGGTTACAGAGACTGATCGAATAAAATTGGTAAGTTTGATCTACGATTTTGATACCAGTACATGGGCGGTTATTAGACAAGATAAAAAAAAAAAAAAAAAAAAAAAAAAAAACATGGGCTTGGGCTCTTATTGCAGCTGGACACTTATTGGAGCAGGATGCTTATTACGTTGAATACGGTATGTGTGTGTGTGTGTGTGTGTGTGTGTGTGTGTGTGTGTATGTATGTATATATATATATATATATATATATATATATATATATATATATATATATATATATATATATATATACAGACCCTCCCCAACTTACGTTTTTAATTGGTTCCGGACGGCTGAACGTAACTTGAAAGTGAACGTAAGTTGTTACAGTGATGTATGACGCTCATACTGTCCTATATATATCCATAAATACCATTACCGTATCTCATAAAACACCCCTAAATCAATTATTATAAACATAACATTATAAAATATTATCAAATAATGTCTGTCTTCCTTTCGGCTTTTTCCCTTTTACTCAGGAGTCGCCACAGCGAATCATCTGATTCGTACGTTTGATTTGGCAGAGGTTTTTACGTCGGATGCCCTTCCTGTCACAACCCTTTTAGCAAGGGACAGAAACACGCTGACGACTTTGCAGCCTACTCTTTACAAAAGTCAGCAATGGTTCTTTTACATGCCTCACACCATAGACGGTGAGAGACATGGCCCCTCTTTGATAACCCAGTTAGCTGCACGGGGGGGGGGGGGGGGTCAGTGACAACCTTGTGGAGAGTGGGACTCGAACCCCCAGCCTTTGGATCAGCGATCCAGCACCCTATACCACTAGACCACCACTGCCCCTCGGAAAATAATATCAAATAATATCAACATTAATTTCAAATAAGTCAGTTATTTATACCGAGTCACTTTGCATGAAGCTTAAAACAGCCAATCAACGCTTACAATATGAGGCACCCAATACCGAAAGTAGTGTACTTGCGAAAGTAGTGTACTTGCTGTGGGTTATACAGACTTCCGGTCTTTCAAGTGTGCAAGGGTGCTGTTGAACTTGTTTAGAACACAGCCTGCACTGATGCAGTCTCCCAGCAAAGCGGAGAGTTCTTTCTTTTGTGTAATTAAGTAAACTTTATTCAAGAGATGCATACAAAGAACAAGTACAAATCCTAATGAATATTAATATAAAAATAAGTATACACTCGTAGGATTTTGCTAAAAGATAATAAATATCTGGAATTGTTCTGTAATTTGTGTATTAGGGTTTTCATCCATTTTACAACTCTCTTTGCTTAACTGAGTATGCATTAGATTGTGCCGATCCGAGCAGATAGTTAATTCATCTCTGTGTACGAGTCTTGCACCCATGCTAGTAGACTTACACTTCTGACCAAACCATATTTGCTGAGGGTTACAAAAGTCCGCGAAACAGTGTAAACACAAAGATCACAGAGCCGACGTCTTAACGCAAGAGTAACAGGCTATATAACTGATAAACTGATATATAAAACTGAACTGGGAAGAAGGGGCACGTTTTGTCTGTAGTAAACAATGGATGCAGTGTCATTACGTCAGCGTACTACATAGGTACGTCTACACTCAAAATTTGCCTTTTAAAAAAAAAGCGTAAAATCGAAAAAACTTAAAACGGATGAACGTAAGTTGGGGAGCGTCTGTATATATACTAGTAAAATATATATATATTTTATTTATATATATATATATATATATGTGTGTGTGTGTGTGTGTATATACTAGTCTTTCTCAAAAAATTAGCATATTGTGTTAAAGTTCATTATTTTCTGTAATGTACTGATAAAAATTAAACTTTTCATATATTTTAGATTCATTTTTTCAATTTTATTGTTTTAATACTGATGATTTTGGCATACAGCTCATGAAAACCCAAAATTCCTATCTCAAAAAATTAGCATATCATGTTCAGGTACACTAAACGAGCTATTAACCTAATCATTTGAATCAACCAATTAACTCTAAACACCTGCAAAAGATTCCCATCCAACTCCCAGCCTGGTTCATTACTCAAAACCACAATCATGGGTAAGACTGCCGACCTGACTGCTGTCCAGAAGGCCATCATTGACACCCTCAAGCAAGAGGGTAAGACACAGAAAGAAATCTCTGAGCGAATAGGCTGTTCCCAGAGTGCTGTATCAAGGCACCTCAGTGGGACGTCTGTGGGAAGGAAAAAGTGTGGCAGAAAACGCTGCACAACCAGAAGAGGTGACCGGACCCTGAGGAAGATTGTGGAGAAGGGCTGATTCCAGGCCTTGGGGGACCTGTGGAAGCAGTGGACTGGGCTACAGGTGCCGTATTCCCCAGGTCAAGCTCTTTTCAACCAGAAACAGCGGCAGAAGCGCCTCACCTGGGCTACAGAGAAGCAGCACTGGACTGTTGCTCAGTGGTCCAAAGTACTTTTTTGGGACGAAAGCAAATTTTGCATGTCATTCAGAAATCAAGGTGCCAGAGTCTGGAGGAAGACTGGGGAGAAGGAAATGCCAAAATGCCTGAAGTCCAGTGTCAAGTACCCACAGTCAGTGATGGTCTGGACTGCCATGTCAGCTGCTGGTGTTGGTCCACTGTGTTTTATCAAGGGCAGGGTCAAGGTAGCTAGCTATGAGGAAATTTTGGAGCACTTCATGCTTCCATCTGCTGAAAAGCTTTATGGAGATGAAGATTTCATTTTTCAGCACGACCTGGCACCTGCTCACAGTGCCAAAACCACTGCTAAATGGTTTACTGAACATGGCATTACTGTGCTCAATTGGCCTGCCAACTCTCCTGACCTGAACCCCATAGAGAATCTGTGGGATATTGTGAAGAGAAAGTTGAGACACCAGACCCAACACTGTGGATGAGCTTAAGGCCGCTATCGAAGCATCCTGGGCCTCCGTAACACCTCAGCAGTGCCACAGGCTGATTGCCTCCATGCCACGCCGCATTGAAGCAGTCATTTCTGCAAAAGGATTCCCCACCAAGTATTGAGTGCATAACTGAACATAATTATTTGAAGGTTGACTTTTTTTTGTATTAAAAATACTTTTTTTTTTATTGGTCGGATGAAATATGCTAATTTTTTGAGATAGGGATTTTTGGTTTTTCTTTACTTTTTTGCCAAAATTATCAATATTAAAAACAATAAAAGGCTTGAACTACTTCAGTTGTGTATAATTAATCTAAAATATATTAAAGTCTAATGTTTATCAGTACATTACAGAAAATAATGAACTTTATCACAATATGCTAATTTTTTGAGAAGGACTAGTGTGTGTGTGTGTGTATATATATATATATATATATATATAAAATATATATGTGATTTATATGATTGTTTTTTATGTATTATTATTATTATTATTATATGATTATGATTATGTGATATGATTTATGGATGCGGTGAAGGCGGACATGAAGGTCGTTGGAGTAAGAGTAGAAGATGCAGAGGATAGGGAGAGATGGAGGCAGATCATTTGCTGTGGCGACCCCTGAAGGGAACAGCCGAAAGGAAAAGAAGAAGAAGATATATAAAATATATATGTATGTATGTGTATATATATATATATATATATATATACACACACACACACAAAAATAAAAGGACAGGACAAAGACTTTCTATTGAAACTCCATTTATCACTACAGATCTGTTTCGAGGGGTGGTGAAACCATCCTCTCTCTTCAGGTGATTATAGAAGATAGGAGATTCTTCTATAATCACCTGAAGAGAGAGGATGGTTTCACCACCCCTCGAAACAGATCTGTAGTGATAAATGGAGTTTCAATAGAAAGTCTTTGTCCTGTCCTTTTATTTTTGTTTATTTGCTCTACCAAAAAGTATTGAGCACTCTCCTACGGAAGGATCTACTCAGAAAATCCTCTCTCTCTAAGTATGTCTATGTATGTAAGTCTATGTATATATACACATATATATATGTGTATATATATATATGTGTGTGTATATATATATATGTATATATATATATATATATATATATATGTGTATATATAATATATATATATATATGTGTGTGTATATATATATATATATATATATATGTGTGTGTGTGTATATATATATATGTATGTGTGTGTGTGTGTGTGTGTGTGTACATATATATATATATATATATATATGTGTGTGTGTGTATATATATATGTATGTGTGTGTGTGTGTGTGTGTGTGTACATATATATATATATATATATATATATATATATATATATATATATGATTGATCGAGCCAAGTGTTTTGAATCCTCTCTTCTTCTCCAAGAAGACATTTGTCTATAACTTTGGGTATTTCCTGTCACTTATATACCAATCGTGGGCTGTAGTGCCTCAGTACCTTGAGTTCAGAAGATTGTTAGTGTGACAGTGCTCTTTATTCTAACATCCATTGCTCTTTGAAGAAATCCCTAACTGGCTTGGCCCTGCCATCATCTGCTAAACCCCTAATCAATCACCTTCATTTCCTGCCAAACTTTTGAACTCCAACTCGCATTTTAAAGAATAATTTACAACTTCGTTCTATACCAGTCGTCGTGTGTAACGCGAAAAAAACTGCCATTTGTGGCATTAGCGGTATGGTAGATTTGATGTGACGACTTCAGCACAGCTGGAGAGAAACAATATCCCTGCTCATTAAGCGCTTATGGCCACATGAGCTGATGCCAGACCATTACGAGTCTTCCAGCTACAAAATTTGATAGTTGCACAGCTCCATTCAGACAACTGGTGGCTGATCATTTCCTCTGCTGAGGTCATATATTGTATACAGAAGTAGAAGCAGCTTTATAACTTCCATAAAACTTATAGGAATGTTTTAAAACAGCTGCCGTGTTGTTGCAGTTTGAACCCACTGACAATAACCTGAACATTTGGCAATATTCTCCCAGTCAAACTCCATATCGACAAGATTGTTAAATAAATTTATAGTCCACTAGTCTAAGGCTACATAATTCAATGCTCCCTCTTTTTTATAAGAAAAAACACTGTATTCATTTTGTTACTTCCCTAATTAGACCAGTGAAGGTATGTGAAATTCAAATAGATCAAACTTTAAGTGAAAATAATATACATATCTTCCATAACATATGAATGTTACTTTGCGCACAATAAAATCATGTATATATTAAGGGTTAAGGGTGCAGCAGAGCAGCATTAACCCTGTCAATGGGCAATTGAAAGCACAAATCCAGACCGTGTCAGTACCATCTTTGGTTCAGATGTCAATAGCTATTCGGTAATTAGGGCAGAAAATGGAGTGGAGGCGACAAGAAAAGTTTGAAATCTTTAAAGTTTGTCAAGCCTTTCTGTGATGGTGTAGCAAGCCATTCAGGATGTCACCCGCCTTCTACCGGAGTCAACTAGGATGGGCCCCTGAAAACTGTTCAGAAAATGAGATGAGCTTGTAAATACATGATATTTCTGTTCCAGTATTTTTTGGAGTATTTAGATTTCTGGGTCCACCCAGTGACAGTGCTTGCCTTTAGACTGTTGTTTATTTCTTAAGCTATCATCTTGTATCAGTTTTCCTTTTTGTCACATTTACATGTAGTGTTCCTTTTTAAGATTCATTGGGATTTCCGTAACTTGATTTAACTCCCAAAGAACTCTTCCATTTCCTCTTGTACCCTCCTAGACACCATGTTGAGGCACTTGCAAGCTATGGATGCTTCCAAAAGCTTCTCTGAGTTCCGACAGGAGGCTAGTATGTTACACACCCTGCAACACCCCTGTATTGTGGCTCTGCTGGGCATCAGCATCCACCCACTGTGTTTTGCCCTAGAGCTTGCGCCACTTGGTAGTCTCAACACCGTGCTGGAAGAACGTAGCAAAGGTAAGCCAGAAATACAACTGATTCCTGGGTATTCATGCTTGTAAAAGCATGAATTAATGTAGTTTGTTTGACAGAATTATATCAACTAATAGATGATATTTGACTAAGGGTGTCCCTGTTCTTAACGTTGGACATGGATAGAATCAATTTTATGGCACCACATACAATGCTAGATAAATAGGTCACCGTATTTTCGGAGGCATAGGGCACACTGGATTATAAGGTGCAATACAGTATAGACAAATGATGCTTGAACGGTCGATTTTCGTACATAAGGTGCACCACATTTTTATTTTGCAAAACAAAAGTCAGGTAAATCAAACTTTTCCACAAATCCATCAGATTTTTCGTCTTCAGTGTCTATGTCCAACTCGTGCAACTGTTAAAGTCAAAGCCCAGATCCCTCTATTACTTTTTATGTTATATTATAATATTTTATTATCTTATTATTCCCTCATGCGCATGGAGTCGCAGATCAGTAGAGATGGAGATTCGGTGGAAAAAGTCTTCTGGGGTCATAACATAAACTTCTCTCAGCGACTCACCCTTAAGGCGATGGCATCATCACAGTAACAAACATGGCGCCGCTCAGTCACAGCATGATTATTGTTGATTACAGAACGGAGGTCATTACTCTTAAGGAGATGCATCAGTGTAACTGTAAATTCAAGCAAGTTAATCCGAGGTCTGAGGAGTAGACCTGTAGCAGTGCTTTATCCCGGTGATGAATGTGAGACTGTCGTTAAGCCTGCTGAGCATCCTGAGACAAAGAAGCATCCTCGTAACAAGAGAGTTGGTCAATAGAGACTGAGATTAAGTGGAAAAAGTAGTCTGGTCTTGTGACGTAAACTTCTCTCAGGCACTCACGTAGTTTGTCAGCAATCACCTGACTATAATAGCCATAATGCCGGTATTTTGACATAAAGCCCGGATCCCTCTAACTTACGATCTATTGACACCAATATCTAGCAGTTGGAGGTCTTTGGTTAATCCACTCGGAATGATGGTAAGCTCTGAATTAATTCGTTTCACTTGGGTTTTGACAGTATCAGTGAGATTGAGTCACGCAGCCTTGTCCACACATAAGGCACACCGGATTATAAGGCGCACCGTTAAATATTTTAAAGATTTAAGGATTTTAAGTCCGCCTTAGGGTCCGGAAAATACGGTACATTGTAGGCCATTTTACAATGTTTTATTACACTTTATTCTACAACGAAACGTAAAAGCCATCTGTATTGTTTTTTTTGTTTTTTGTTTTTTGTTTTTTTTTGTCGAGGTTGTTTATAACAGATGTGATGTTCTTAGATTTCTAAAAATTTGCAGTTGCAGTAATTGTGATAGAATTTTTCACGTTTCTTTGAATAAAGATTGATTACTGAAATGGTTGTCCACAGGCTCCTTGTTTATGCCGCTGGGTTACATGCTGACTTTCAAAGCTGCCTATCAGGTTGCTGCTGGCCTAGCCTACCTTCACAGGAAGAACATAATCTTTTGTGACCTGAAGTCGGACAACATCCTCGTGTGGTCACTACAGGTGGAGGACTCAGTCAATGTAAAGCTGTCCGACTATGGCATATCTCGTCAGTCTTTCCATGAGGGAGCTCTGGGAGTGGAGGGTACACCAGGATATCAAGCTCCTGAGATTCGCCCGGGTATTGTCTATGATGAGAAGGTACACATTCTTACATGTTTGTAACATAACTCAAATTCAAGATGCTTAAATCTTATGGATGTGTGGCCAGGGATCCCTCACTTTCCGCGGTTAATTGGGACCGAGATCCCCATACGATCATCGAAATCCGCGACGGAGGATCACCCTCCCACATACTCCCCAGCCACCCTACTGACGTATACGTACATGTGTTTATACTATCAATACATATTTAATGCTATAAATGCTTATACAGATGCTCCCCCGTTTACGTTTTTAATTGGTTCCGGACGGCCGAACATAAGTTGAAAGTGAACGCAAGTTTGTTACAGTGACGTATGACGTGTGACGTATGACGCTCATACTGTACTATACATCCATAAATACCATTACCATATCTCATAAAACACCCCTAAATCAATTATTATAAACATAACATTGTAAAATAATATCAACATTAATTTCAAATAAGTCACTTATTTATACCTAGTTACTTTACATGAAGCTTAAACCAGTCAATCAACGCTTACAATATGTGAAGCGCTCAATACCGAAAGTAATGTACTTGCGAAAGTAGTGTACTTGCTGTGGGTTATACAGACTTCCGGTCTTTCAGGTGCACAAGGGTGCCGGTGAACTCATTTATAACACAGCCTGCGCTGATGCAGTCTCCCAGCAAAGCGAAACGTTCTTTCTTTTGTGTAAGTAAGTAAGTAAACTTTATTCAAGAGATGCCTACAAAGAACAAGTACAAATCCTGATGAATATTAATATAAAAATTAAGTATACACTCTTAGGATCCTGCTAAAAGATAATAAATATAAGGATTGTGCCGATCTGAGCAGATACAGTAGGCCCTCGACATTCGCGGAGGTTCGGTTCTGAGCCCTCCCACGAATCGAGATAATCCGCGAGTTCTGTACCCGGAAGTAAAACCCCATGTATCACGTCACATTCGCGAATGAGCAGCCGGAAGTAAATCACTATGTATCTATTACACACGTTAAAATATGCTTCTTAAACACATTCTATAGACAGTCTTTCCTCATTAATACAGTATTAATGTAGTAAAATATAGTAATGATTCAGAAAAACTTTTTAATTTTTACTCTTATTTTTATGGATGATAAAATATAAACATTATACATCGTATACTGTTGTAAAGTACTCGTTTTAAAGTCTTTTTCAATTATTATTCCAGTACAGTACCTAAGTTAATTCTGAGAATGTTTGTGTGTGAGATTTTATGTTCTGTAGCATGTTTAACAAATGATACCAAAAGGATAAACTTTATTTCGCTTCATTTACTTTTTCATTGAACTTGGAGTGACGTCTCCAAGATGGCGCTGCCTAGAAGGCAACGTCGCGGAGTTCTCGGAGTCAAATTGTTTTTGTTCGTTTTAAATTGTTTTATTTGTTTGTTCACGTTTTGCACTATGCTCGTCTATGATTGGTCGATCCTACCACAGCTATGAGCAGCTTCAGCTTCGGGCAACTAAGCACGCAACAACTTCTATCGTGAGCTGCTGACCGGCGCTTGGTTAGCACTTACGGCCGTACTGCTTGAAAGTGTTCAGTCCCTGCGAAACACGATGGACGAGCTTCAGCGCAGAGGGATCTACAGGACTGTGTTTCTGTGAAACATGGCTCGAGGACAGTATACCCGATAAGGTGATTGTACCAGCCAGCTGCATGGCCTTCATCCCCTGCAATCCCAAGCGCCGGAGTCGTCGTTTGGCCCCTGGGCTTCTTTGTTAGCTGGGATGCGGCTCACATTGAGCTGCCTACCACAGCATGTTAGCTCTGCTAATAGCATGTTAGTTCTGCTTAGTTATACACGCCCGAAGATACGCCGATCTTATAGCTGTAGTAGAGTCGACCGGTCGTAGACGAGCATAGTGCAAAACATGAACAAATAAAACAAATTAAAACGAACCATAGCATGTTAGCTCTGCTAATAGCATGTTAGCTCTGGTTAGTTATACATGCCCAAAGATACTCCGATCTTATACCTGTAGTAGAGTTGACCGGTCGTAGACGAGCATAGTACAAAACAACAAATTAAAACAAACAAAGAAACAATTTGACTCTGAGAGCTCCGCGACGTTGTCCTCTGGGCAGCGGCATCTTGGAGACGTCACTCCAAGTTCAGTGTAAAAGGACATGAAGCGTACTGTAATAACGTTTATCCTTTTGGTATTGTTTGTTAAACATGCTACAGAACATAAAATCTCATGCATAAACATGAACTTAGGTACTGTACTCGAATAATAATTGAAAAAGATTTTAATACAACAGTACAGAGAAAACCGTCGTTTCTCAAGAGAAAGTCTTATTTCTTCAGAAGAGACATCCAACGTTTTCTATCGCTTAGCCAGAGAAGACGCATAGCATTTGAGTGGTATCATAGAGCTTAACTGGTAATTAAACCACACACAAAAAAAGAGGCTCATTGACAACTTGTGCGCAAATGAGAAAAAGGGGCTGAACATCAGCTCAACCAATCAGGAGAAAGGAGGACAGCCATTGGCTGAAATTGAATCATGTGCCGGTTGCTCGGCAGCCAGCGAATACTCAAACCGTAGGTGCAAAACAGCGAATAGTCAAGGGCATAATGTAGTTAATTCATCTCTGTGTATGAGACTTGCATCCATGCTAGTAGGCTTACACTTCTGGCCAACCATATTTTCTTCGGGTTACAAAAGTCCGCACAACAGTGTAAACACAAAGATCACAGAGACAACGTAGTTTGTAAACAATGAATGCAGCGTCATTATGTGAGCGTACTACGTAGGTACGTATAAACTCAAAATTTGCCTTTTTTGGGGGGGGGGGAACGTAAAATCGAAAAACCGTAAATCGGATGAACCTAGGTCGGGGAGATGTAAATAAAATATAAATACACACACATACAGATGGAACTGCATTCGAAGACGGCGACACACATATATACACGCGCACGCATGCACACAGATGCATGCACACACAAGATACAACAATGTAAGTACAGAAGCTCCCCAGCTTACAAACGAGTTAGGTTCCGGACGGCAGGTTAGGTGAACTTGTTTGCAAGTTGTTACAGGGCATTCTTTGGAGGGGAACGTATGTTTAAACCTTGTATCAGGAACCTATACGAGTTTGTACTGTACATAATCTCTCTCTCTCTTTCTCTCTCTCTAACATCATCTGTAGATTATCAATATCATTATGTCCTGTGTTTAAACTCCTGGTTCCTTTCAAGCACAGCACAGCGGATCTGATCAGATTTACAGTTTCACTCTTGTCCAGTTCATTATAATACCGGAGTTAATTTGTTTCGTCTTTGGTTCTGCTTCTCTTCCCGGACCCTCTGTCAGCCACTCCCCTTTGCTGGAGCCTGGTATTAAGTGTACCTCAGGATAATGCTTAATCATATTTAATACTTATATTTATGATGTATCTTTCTATAGATTTCATTCCATTTCTATTTCTATTTGTTCTTCAATTTCATTTCACTTTCACTTTCGACCAACAGCCCTGTTCGTATCTCCGGATGGTTTTGATGGGAGATTTTGGGTTGTTTTTTGTTTTGTGTTGGTTTAGGGTTTGTTTTTTGTTTCTTTTGCAAAATTGGCCTTGTTTTTGTGGAATTTTCTTCAACTTCCTCCTATTCTTCCCCAATTTCCTTATTTTTTAATTCAATGAATATTTATTTATTTTTATTTTTTAAATTGCAATGCATTGAAGCACGAAGTAGCGAGGGATCCCTGTGTGTGTGTGTGTGTGTGTGTGTGTGTGTGTGTGTGTGTGTGTGTATATATATATATATATATATATATATATTAATTGACATGGGGCATTATGGCGCAGTGGTTAACACATCTGCCTGACAGCAGTAAGGCCGAGGTTCAATTCACGGGCTCAGGCCTTCCTATGTAGAGTTTGAATGTTCTCCCCATGCTTGCTTGGGTTTCCTTTTGGTACTCCGGTTTCCTCCCGCAGTCTAAAAACATGCACAGTAGGCTGATTGGTGGTTCTAAATTGCCCATAGGTGCGAGTGTGAGTGTAAATGGATGTGTATGTTCGCCATGCAGTAATCTGACAAATTTGTTTTAGCACTGATTAATTATATGCAAAACACAGTTTTTTTCTCAGAGTGACTATCAAAGTTGTGAGTATGAGCATGTAAACAAGTTACCATCCCTCTTTTTTGTTGTATTCTGATGAGCACTTTCAAAGAGATGACCATGAATTATATTGAGCATAATAATTCATCGAAGGTAACAAGTTGTACTTTGATAGAAAACACTAGATGTCGTCATTTGTATAATGACTTCATCATTATGATTATCCTTGCCACATTCTCTGACAAAACCACAACTTCGCCCAAGCTTTCAGGGCCCAAACCTAGTGACTTCATCATAGGAAATCTGAGTCAGTCTTGCTTTTCTGTCTGTAATTCCTTCTAATGTCCTTCTGTTATTTTGTCTTTCGGTTTAGTTACTTGAGCCATTAAGCATCAGTTATTAAAGAAAAGAGGAGTATTGGTTTTATAGTCCCAACACTCACACAGGTTTGCATTTGTTTAAAATGCAAACTGATTAACTCAAAGTCTGCCTGAGAAATTTTTGTTTAATGAGAGGGTTTTATAGGTCTGGTTGTTTTTTAAAGACTGATTGAATGTTGTCCCATTTTCCATACATAATCCACTGTTCCTGAGGCTAAAACACATTTTTCCATTGTGCTATGTTTTTATGCGATATGGGGAAGAGTTTTTGGTTTGATCGATTCCAAAATTGTGCTTTAAAATAAAAGTTTACCACATAAACAATATTTCTGACCAATATAAGAAAAAGGTATAAATTTAATTTGTTTTTTGGTATTCATTTTATTTTTTTATAGCACTCTCACACAAATCAATGATTGGAAGAGTTGCTCATTCACAATTGCCGACCAGGTTTTTTCTTTCGTTTGTTTCTTTTTTCTATTTTTAAAACTGCAACGAATAGATGGGTAAAACCACTATTGCCTTGTCCTATTGCCTTGTCCACTCAGCCAGGTTACATCTGATGACTGTTTTAAAACACATTTGTTATTTTTCTGTTGTGCCTGCTCTTCTGCTCTGAATCACTAGCTACTTGCTGTTACTAGAAAGTGTATTTACCTGCCACTTTTAATTAGCTGAAATGGAGTCTGGGTAATAACATGAATCACAAAAATGTTATATAATATGAATTATATCACAAAGCATATGGTTTACTGCTTGAAATTAAGACTCAAATAATGTCTCTATGTGTGATGAAAGAATGCCACAGCTAAAATGTTAGCCAAAGACTTCCTACTCATTTCTTTTGTTTGTATGGTTTGTTTTAAACCAGTGGTTCAAACATGAAGATATGTCACCAGAAGCATCATCAAAAAACTACAGATAAATTTATCTTTGACATTTAACAGACACCCAATTCCAAATTAACTTAGATTTATCATTTTTATACAACTGAGCAATTGAAGGTCAAGGGCTTTGCTCATGAGTCCAACAGTCTTCAGTCTTCCTGGGGTTGCCGGGACTTGAACCCTTTACCTTCAGACCAGAGTCAACCCCACTCAGCCACTGCTGCCATAAATAAAGTAACCCCTGTTGCTGATTCTACAGCTCATCCATCTTCCATCTTTTTCCATCAATATATTTAGCCTGGTATGGATTTTCATGCGAGTCGCTATATTTCAGCAAAGCTAATTGGACCTTCCTGTAATTGCACATTATCTCCTGTTATACACCATGACATCGTATTGTATGTAGGAAAAAAGGAAACCAAAGCACACTTTCTTGACATGAAATAAAATATTTTTGCAGCATCCCATTAAATAGTTCTTTGCCTGATAGCATATTAAATATTAATTCTGACAGATACATTATACTTAAGGGAAATGGCGGGGCACACTCTGAACAAGTCCAAGCCAATCAATGGCAAAGCTAACATAGAAACACACCTATTTAGGCTCACATTGGCATAATTGAGCAACTTAAAGTAGCCAGTTGGCCTCATCTTTTCTTTGCCAAAGTAGCCAGTTGTGTGCATATCTTTGTACTCTGGGAGGAAACCAGAGTGCCCAGAGGGTACACGCATCTGTATGTGTGTGTATTTATATTTTATTTACTACTTATGCATTGTTTTTCATGTTTGTTATTATAAGCATTTCTAGCATTGAATATGTATTTTTTGATATTATATATACATATACGTATACGTCAGTCAGTGGGTTGGGGGGATGATACTACTTTGTGGAGTTCGGTGGTCGTGTGGGGATCTCTGTCCTAATTAACCCCAGAAAGTGAGGGATCTCTACATGTAAATTCCACACAGAAAGGCTCTAGTCAGCATTGAGATTTAAACCCAGAACCTTCCAACTATGAGCTGACATTTCTGACCCACCTTTATTTATACAGAATTTGTTGAAAAAATTTCAGTTGTGGAGGTAAAGATCTAATGATTATTTCATTTACATACTAGTCCTTCTCAAAAAATTAGCATATTGTGATAAAGTTCATTATTTTCTGTAATGTACTGATTAAAATTCAACTTTCATATATTTTAGATTCATTAAAGGGGGGGGGGGGGGGATGTGTTGACCATGTCTTCTTAGCAGAGTAATAATCTTACAAATGTTTATGGAAGGTTAAAAGCCTGAGCCATAAAATACAGTTGGAATAACACACAAACATGAACATGGTTCACACACAAACATGAACAAAGTTAGAACTTTCCAATAGGAGGCCAGCAGGGCAGGATGTTGAGAGATAGCCAATGGGAAGGAGCTGCATCATCTCTCCTCGCCAAAAGGGAGGCCAGCGGGGCGGGATGTTGGGAGACAACCAATGAGAGAGGAACTCATGCATTGTTTGAATTTTTGAATGGCGCGCTTGAATTTTTGAATGGTGCGTTTGGCGTGTTTCGTGAGAGGTTGTTTCGTGCACAGAGGACGAAAATTTAGGAAAATGTCTTTTGTAACATGGATTTTTTGTATTCAGAGGCTTTCGTAAGTAGAGGGCCGACTGTAATACAGGGCTCCCTCACTACCTTGCGCTTCAATTCATGTGGCTTAATATTTATCAAATTTAAAAAATAAGGAAATTAAGGAAGAATAGGGCCAATTATGAAAAACAAACCTAAACCAACAAAAAACAACCCAAAACCTTCCATCAAAACTAGTTACATCGTTGTGAGGTGCGCATCTGAGTGCGTGCACGTGCATCTGTGCATGCGTGCATCTGTATGTGTGTTTATTAATATTTTATGTATATCTTATGCATTATTTTGTGTTTGTTATATAAGCATTTATAGCATTGAATATGTATTTATTAATATTATACACATAAACGTATACGTCAGTTAGGGGGGGTTGGGGGGTTGATCCGACTTCATGGAATTCGGTGGGCGCATACTTACATGAAACTGAAACTATTTACTATAAATTCTTAAATTATTATAACTACTTAAATGAAAGCTGAAAATAAACAGAAAACAGCATAAATTAAAAAAAAAACAAAACTAAATTTTCCCTCCCGGTGCTGTTACTTTAAGCATTGCATTGTCCATGTCATGTAAGTAGTTTGGTTGATAACACAAAATGCATAACACAAATACCAATAAAAATCTTTTATTATTCCTGTTTTCCACCTCGATGCTAATAAGCACTTACTGTTCCAGTCTGCTGGTAACATTTTAATAAGCGCCCACCGACTCCAATTTTTAAAGCACCCTGGGCGCTTATCACATCGAATACGGTGTGTGTGTGTGTGTGTGTGTGTGTGTATGTGTGTGTATATATATACACATTCAGTTGCTCAGCTGTTTTGAAAAACCTGTTATTAACGGATTCTGATGCTGAACCTTGAGTTGAGTATGCACAGCCTCAAGATCTTTACTAAGCCGCCTTCAATTCCTTCTCATCCTGTGTTAAACCCCTCAAAGCTAAGGAGGAAATCCATTTCAGCAGCAGTGCCAAAAAAAATCTTTAGATTTCGGCTCTTTTTAACTTCTGACTTTTAACTTCAGCTCAAATTTCCGAGCAACCTCTTTAAGATTCAGCTTCTGAGGTTAGAGAGAGAGTCCATTACCACCATAAAGTGGAGCCTTTAACAACAGATTCTGAAGTGGACACGCTGATGTCATATTTGATCATTTTAAAGAGATAGTAATACAAATTAACCACAGATAGCCTTTGAAATCTCCAATTTGTTTGTGACTCCTGTTTGTTCAGCTCAGCCAGTATCTCCTGCATGTCTATTTAGTTACTGATGTGTTTAATGTTCGTTGTGTTTTAATAAAAATTACATTGTCTTTACATTTGCGTCCTGTCTATGCCCTGATCACCTTTGCACTTCCTGTGGTTTTAGCACAGACCTGTCATGTTGCCTTGAAACTGAAACCACTGTTAGAGATCCTATTATTAACAAAATAACTAGAACCTTATAGCCATCCAAAATCAAGAATTCAACAGTGTTGTAGTATAATAATGATAATAATAATAATAATGTAAATAATAATTCATTGGGCATTCAAAGAAATAAAACTATAATGGTTTGGATGAAAATGCTTCACACATTGAAGCTCCAAACCCTGAAGTCTTTTAGGCATCATATTAGAGAGATGTGAAGTGCTGGAATCTTGTTAAAGTTGCATGATTCTTAGGAATGAAGAAGCTGATTCCACTTACAGCATGAAGATTCGCTTATCCAATACTGTGTAATGAGGACTTATGGGTTTAATTAGTAGTCAGTTACTTAATTTAATTTGCTGTATGTGAATGTTCCCTTTATCCAATACCTAAATACTTTCTGTACACTGTTCTGCAGTATGACTGTTACGCACTAATGTTATAAACCGGCTTACAACCATCAACTTCAGAGCTACATCCTTGGATTTTGAACATATCGCCAAGAAAAGCATATTTGCATATTGTGAGCAAACTGTTACTCATTTATTTATATTAGCTCATGAAGTCTATACATTTTCCCAACCATGCCTTGCACCCTCAAATTACTGTCATTCATGTGCCAGAGCAATCACTTTTAGATGTGCTTTCTGAGCATCTCATTACAGATGTATTTTTCCTTTGCCTTTGTAAGTGTCCCAACTCGACTGGGATTGTTTTCCACTCAATTTTAGTGATTTGTGCTCCTGCAGCCACAAGAGTATTGGAGTGGGTAAGTATAGAGTTCATGAAATCACATTCTGTCCTAAATATATTTGTCAAGCTTAATGGACTTTTGAAAAGAAAATATTTCTTATTTATAGCAGAGCTATGGTCCATATGGCCAGATCGCTATACCATTGAGACCATCAGTTTGATTTTGCATGGCTTGTATCTCCGTCCGTCCATCCAGAGTTTGTATGCATTACAGGGATTATGGGCTGTTTGCTCTTTAGCAGGAAATTTGCGCATACTGACATCCAGGACTGAATACGAAAACAGTTTTTTGTTTTTGAATTTTTTTATATTTGAAACAACAACAACATAAAATGGGAAAACTAGCTTTTTGCCCATGATTGTCCTGATTTTTGCAGAGAATATGGCTTAAACCTTTAAAACATCAAGAGAATAATAAATGAATTATGAACAGTAAAGAAACACAGCCAAGAAAAAAATCACATGGGGTGCTTGGATTTTAGGAGGTCTCTGGATTGTAGAGTTCTGTGTTTTTGCTAATATTTGATGCATATTTGAGAGGGAATGCATTACATTTGAGAAGCAGACTTGCTACAGTATGTAGACAGCTAGCTTTCTTGACCAGTTATAAAGTAACTTACTATGCAGTAAGCAAGTAGAGAAGGACATGCAAACTTTACATGAAAGGTGAGGGACGGTGAAAGCTGGAGAGCGACAGACAGATAGGTGCAGCCTCTACTGTAAAGCGGATCTTGTGTCTGACGTGGAGAAGAGGGAGCTGAGCTGGAAGGCCAGCCTCTCAATTTACCAATTGATTTACATTCCAACCCTCACCTATGGTCTGAAGCTTTGAGATGAGTGGAAGGAAATGATGAAGATGAAATGAAAAAGTTAGAAATGAGATTTGAACCCAGCACCTTCTTGTTTTCTTGAAGTGAATAGATAGTCGTGTTTTTATAGTGAGACTCTGAAATTCACTGTTTTATAAGCTCATCTCGAAGTAACATTTGCCAGTTCATGCATTTTATTCAGTAAGGAACACCATAGCAGTAGTGTTTTTACTTTTAGGTTAATGTGACCAAAATGCAGCTCACTACTTGCATTACTAATTTGAGTGAGTGAGAACCTTTGCTACAGCTCTGAATTGTATCTCTGTGGGGGGGGGGTATATCCCCATCCTAATGAGAAAGTCATTATATAGCAGTGTTTAATGTTGAGGCACTGTACTTCATGATATAAATAACTTGGGCTTATCTTATAAGTGCTAGAACTTTTGAGTATGAAAGTTATATATTCACTAATAGTATTGTCAAAATAAACACGTTTAAGAGGAACATTTAATACATATAGACTTTAAGATTTATCTGGCTGATTTCTGAAAATATACAGAAATAAGCATTAACACCACAGAACAAATGACCCTGTGTTAAAGATGAGGATATTTAATCCAACAAAAAGTTAGTTTAACAAAAATTATTTAAATTATTCCCAAGTATATTCTGGAAGGTAGTGTTAGTAGGAAATTAGCCTGGTTGAAATTTAGGAATTTAATGTGTTTCTCAGATTTTGCTTTAGCCACAGAGGCTGTGATGCTCAAGTAAAAGGAATGTAGTACACTAATTTATGAGATTAGTCCAGACAAGCCTCTGCCTCCAGCCTACTTCCTGTATATGCTAAATGCTTACTGAATGATGTCAGTCTATGCTACTGTATCTTCAGCACTGAGAGGAAACCGTGGCTGTTTTTCCACTTGGCAAGAATGTCCTTTCTGAAACAGTGTTCTTTTTTTAGACGAGTTTCTGTTTCATTCACAGAAATTCCATAACTTTGATAACGTCACAATCCAGATATGATCTGGTTCCATTCTGTCCAGGATTTGTTGTACAATGGAAGGCCATGAACCAAAAATAAACTTAAGGAACATTACAGAAGAAACACCATTCTGTATGTTTCCCCAGGTGTCAAGAACCACAAAGCAATTATTGTGATTTTAGTCACTTTTGATGCAAAAAAGGCTTTTGGTTCTCATGGTCAATATTTGTTTCTCAGGTTGACATGTTCTCTTATGGGATGGTCCTGTACGAGCTGTTGTCTGGCCGTCGGCCATCGTTGGGTCATCACCAGCTGCAGATAGCAAAGAAACTCTCCAAGGGCGTCCGGCCTGTTCTGGGAATCCCAGAGGAAGTCCAGTTCTATTGCCTCCAGGCTTTGATGCAAGACTGCTGGGAGACCAAACCAGAGAAGGTATAATATGGCTTTTTGAATGTCAGTGTTTTAGTGACTTTTGGTAGGGTCGTCGTCGTCGTCGTCTTTTCCTTTCGGCTGTTCCCTTCAGGGGTCGCCACAGCAAATCATCCGCCTCCATCTCGCCCTGTCCTCTGCATCTTCTTCTCTTACTCCAACAACCTTCATGTCTTCCTTCACCACATCCATAAATCTATTCTTTGGTCTTCCTCTAGGCCTTCTGCCTGGTAGTTCCAACCTCAGCATCCTACTGCCAATATACTCACTATCCTACACTATACTAATATATATCACTATACTACACTATCTGTACATGTCCAAACCATCTCAATCCACCCTCTCTGACTTTGCCTCCAAAACATCTTACATGGGCTGTCCCTCTGATGTACTTTCTTATCATAAAAGTTTGGCATTGGTTTTACGTCGGATGCCCTTCCTGACACAACCCTCTGCATTTCTCCGTGCTTGGGACCGGCATAAGGGGGAGAGACACTGGTTAGTGCCCCCCCTGCCTCATGGCTGCATTTAGGGTAATGGTTGTAAACTCATGGCTTGAAAAAGGCAGTATATGAGGCTGAATACTCAGATTATAATTACTGAGTATTTGTTCTCCAAGATGGATACAGCATTATTGCAGTTTGTTCTGTAAGTGTGTGCCAGATTTTCAGAACAAGCTGTTCCAGAGTACAAAGTGCACCCTCTGAAATTTCTGTTTTTTTTTTTTCAACACCCTTAGCCACACACGCACCCTTAATAGCTTCCTTGTTCTTAAGGATGGGAGCAATGGTAGACTTAGCGTACTGGGTACTGGGACGCTGAGTCACACAAACGCACACCTCGTTCGTGTTTTTCAATGATCTCCGCCTGTGGTGGGGTCTTTTTCGGTCCCATAATAGCAAATGTACACTCAATATGGTCCAAAATGTCTAGCAAACACAAACCACTTCCGCACTCAAAGAAAGGGGGTGACGAACTGTGACGCCATGAGCGTGCGTCAGCTTCTCGTGGCCGCCACCGTGGCGCTGTTCGACCGCGTGGTTTGATTCGTCCGCCGAAAACTAGTTCGTCAGCAGAGACGATATGCTCGCAAATTTAATGTTCTTGAGGCGAAAAGTTCGTGAGCTTAAGCATTCGTCAGCGGAGGTTTTAATGTACCTAGATTTGGTCTCTACCTCTGGATTAAAGAAATGTTTGAAAATTGTATATTATATTGTAGACTGATGTGTTTGTGTGTGTCTGTGTATAGCGTCCTCTAGCCACGCCTGTCCTGAGACAGATGCAGGAGCCAAGTTTCACCTGTTTGAGATACCTGATGCCCTGTGAGCAGCACAGCCAACTCTTCCTTTCCTCATTTCAGGGCTACAGTGCCATCTTCTGGGATGGGGAAAAAGACAACAGGTGTGTGTGTGTGTGTGTGGGGGGGGGGGGGGGGGGGGTTAGGCAGGAAAGCTTTTGTCAAGTAGGGTTTATTTTTTTTCATTTGTAAGCACTGCACTAAACATAAGGGTGATTGTACTTGTACCTTGTACTGGTGTTTACGTAATTGAGTAACACAATTCAATATCAAGTACAGTCGGCCCCCTACTTACGAAATCAATCTGTTCCAGAACCTGTTTCGTAATGCGTGGACTTCAAAGTAGGGGTCACATCTTGCTTGTTAAACGCCTAATTAGTTCCAAGGCTCCAGTTTTTACACCCGAGCCTAGCGGCTCATCAGGCCGGTGCTTATCCCGGTTTCCGTAGCGTGAAGTGATCAGGAGTTGAACTCCTCCTGGATGGGACGCTAGTCCATCGCAGGTTACCTTCCCAGTATATTTTTACTGGTACCCATTTATACTGCTGTGTGAACAGAGGCACACTTGTGGTTAAGACCTTGCCCAGGGGTCTTAGCACAGTGAGGATCTCAGTGGGATTTGAACTCACAACTCCCCGATCATGAGCCCAACACTCTAACCACTACACCACCGGCTCCACATAGATAAACCCCATAAACCCTTTATAAATGATAAAAGTACACCAGTTTTGTATGAAATGTGTGTTAAAAGTAAAAGAAAATTATTTAATAAACAATTTAAACATTTTATTAACATATTGAACCATTTTATTAAGATATTTATTAATTAAACCATTATTAAACATTTTTTAACACACACGCCCCTGTCTCTCTCTCTCTCTCTCTCTTGCTCTGCGGCCACACCCACAAGACGTGAATTCAAAGCGCATTCCTTGCTTGACAAACTCAACTTTAATTTGATTCCTTGAGGGATCGAAATTCCAAATAAGCTCAAATGTGCCCACATTTATTAAACATTTACTGAATTAAAACAACTTAAAAAAACTAAACTAAAGAGTGAAGCTTCCTTCTGTCTCTATCTGGGAGACCAGCGGGGCGGGATGTTGAGAGACAGCCAATGAGAGAGCAACCACTACCAACTGGGGTGAATTCTGGATGACTTTATTTATTTATTTATTTTTATTGACTGTTCGTTTATGTAACACTCTCAGTGGAGAGCAATAGCTAGTTCCACATGTGTGTCCTAACAGATGTTATAGATGGTCTTTCAAGAGCTTATCTTGATAAATAAGAAAGAGAGCCAGAGAGGAGAGTATGCTTTTCTTCCCTCAATGAGAGCACATTCAATTTTGTTACTGAGAAGCTGGAAAAGAGGGTTTTTTTGCCTAACTTTACTTTTTTTTATATAAATATGGTAATGAAGACATCAAGCTTATGAAGATAAGGCAGAAGCAAATTTAATTTGAAATTGATTTTTAAACAGAATTTTTTATTAGATGGCAGTGTATCTTTCGTCATTATCGTAGTGTGTGTGTGTGTGTATGTATATATGTATTTAAGGTGCCATTAAATAATAAAAATGATGGCCAATATTATTTTGTGATAGAGGCTTCTGTACCAAATTTCATGCTTCTGTCACAATTTGAACTGTTTCTACAACAAGCTGCTAGGGCTGTATATTTTATTTAAAGTACACTGACTAACTTAGGAGTGTGGTAGAGTGGTGCCTTCAAGGTCAGGTGTAAAATAGATTTAGGATATCCTTAAATTGGAAAAGATGACTGAGACTAATGAATTTTTGCCCTGTTTAAAACAGAACTTGATTATAAGGAGTCCTAGAACCCCATGTGTGTCTCAAGCAACCCGCCAAATTTGACAACCCATTTCACAGCTCGTAATCAAATATGTATGATGATAAATTAATAATGTTAAAATTGATCAGGATATGACCATTTACTCATTTTAAATATTTAATTAGTGTTTGGTAAAATTAAATATTTTCCTAATTTGTTTTCTGGCAGTCTTTAATGGTAATCACCATTTAAATTTTTTCCTTTTCAAGCAAGCACACTTCAGTTCACACATTTCCTGTTTTCCTCATTAACTCCATTTACCCCTTTTAAAACTCAGTCATGAGATTAAACACCCCTATTAACCCGAGTTAATATGAAAATATTGAGATGAACCACACGGCCCTTAGAAAACTGATGGTGTATTAATATTCATGAGCATGCAAATGAACACATTACTATGCATGATGGTCTCCCTGTAAGATAAATGGTGGTGGCCTGAGGCTCATCTTGGAAGATAGCTACCAGGTGAGATGAGGAACGGCTGCTTTATTTTTTTGTCTCTTAGCCAACCACTCGAGACATCCTGACACAATGGCTAGCTTTTATCTCATGGCCCAGGTGTTGGCAATTACGTCCATGGCCATGTCATCATGCCAAATGGAGTGGCCTCGAGATGTGCTGAAAGGTGTTGTAATTCACATTCAGTGCCTGAGAAGTACAAGAAGAAAGGGGCCTTTGTTTTTACTCTATAACAGCACAGCAGTAAGTTTCTTATAGAATCCTCTACTATATTCTGTATATGAGAAAGATGGAGTTGCATAAAATCAAAAAACAAAAGTGGACGTACTTGCTGCTGCTGCTGCTACTACTACTACTAATAATAATAATAATAATAATAACACTGATGATGATAATAATAATAATAATAACAATAACAATAATAATGTATTTTATAATAGTAGTTGTTGGCTCCGGCGATCTTAAACGATCATGAGGTGGTTTGTGCTATGGGTCTTCGGTCAGGGAGCTGCAGCATTGGGCGTGGCTGTAGAGGCCGATACGGGATCTGCAGATCCTGCCGCAGCCGCTGCAGATGAAGTCCTCACAGTGAGGTGGGGTGGCGACAGTCTCCGCTGTCTGCGGAGTCGCTTCTCCCCTCAGCAGTTGTCTCTTCTCTCATCTGCTGTCCTAATGACATTCTGAGTGGTGGTCTGCCAGTCGGAGCGGTTGGAGGTGGCTGACTCCAGATCTGAGGGGTTGAAGCCTCCAGCCTTGAGGTCGCGCTTGCAGACATCCTTGAACCTGAGAGCTGGGCATCCCTTTGACCTGGCTACAGTAGCCAGCTCCCTATACAGTAAGTCTTTGGGGATGAGGCCATCATAAATTCGGGTGACGTGGTCAAGCCATCGCAAGCGTCTCTGGGTCAGTATGGCAAACATACTGGGCACATCTGCTCTGGCCAGGATGTTGATGTTGGAGACACAGTCCTGCCAAGTGATGCCCAGTAGTCATGCGAAGGCAGCATTGGTGGAAGGCATTCTGCTGGCGTTCCTGGCAGGAGTAGAGGGTCCATGCTTCACTGCCGTAAAGGAGAGTACTCAGTACGCAGGCCTTGTAGACTCTTATCTTGGTGTTGGTGGGTAGCATAGAGCTGTCCTAGACTCGCTTTGCCAGACGGACCATCACTGTCGATGCCTTGCCAATGCGGGCGTTCAGTTTAGCGTCTAAAGAGAGGTTGCTGAGACAATCGATCAGAGTTGGTGAACTTTTCCACTCCCTCAAGGGTGTGGTCGCTGATGTTGATACTGGGAGCACTGCTGACATCCTGGCCCATGACCTCAGTCTTATTAAGGCTGATGGTGAAGTCTCATTTCTGCTTGTTGTCTCATTTCTGAGCTCGTGTTTCCAGTGTTCTACATGTACACACACGAGGCAAATAACTCTCTTCTAACACTGAGTTCGGTATTTATTGTATTTCCTATTCTGATTATTCATGACCAGTTTAAAATGGAGCAGCTGAGCCCCAAGCAGTCTAAATTCAAGTGTGTGTGTCTGTGTGTGTCTGTGTGTGTGTGTGTGTGATAGGAACTACACGGTGGTAAACACAGCCAAAGGTCAGGTGGAGGTGAAGCGAATGCCATGCCCAGGATCACGCCTCAGCTGTCTGCTGAAGATGGACAACACCTTGTGGACCGCCACTGAGGTAGGCTTCTGGGGATTGTCATTTATCCACACTTACATTTGCAGCATGCCATAGCATATGGTCATGGAAATACAGTATTGGTCTTTAGGATGGGGCTCAGTTGAGCTCCAGCAAAAAATAAAACAACTACATTTCTGTTTGTCTGGTGCATGGTCCATATTTCCCTTTAATTTTTATAAGAGACATCAGCATGATGTTATTAATCTGGATAATTTGAGAAAGTATGAATTTGAATTGACTTTTTAAAGTTGATTTTAAATTATTTTTTAAATGTTAGGTCTTTAGTTTTCTATTTATATTTCACTCAGAATACAGAAAGCAATCAAATATGAACCATTTGCAATGGCCTGTTTTATACTGTATATTCTCTAATTAAATAAGCAGAAAGGTAGCAAGGAATCAAAGTAACGTTACTGTATTTTGCTGCTCTCATCTTCATTTTAAACAATGTACTTATAATTCTAACTACATAAAATACTTTTTTTTTTTTTTTTTTGCATGAGTAAATATTAATTTAACAACTTCCAAAACAAAATGTATATGTCTTACAGATTACATTTATTATATACAAGTATACCCCGGCTTACGTCATTAATTGACTCCAGGAGAGACGAGATAAGTCGAAAAATGACTTAAATCAAATTAGCTTGCCAAATTTACTTGTATAATGTATAATATATATATAATATAAGATAGATAGGGATCCCTCGCTACTTCACACTTCAAATTATGCGGCTTCAGTGCATCGCTTTTTGTTTTTTTTTAATATTCATCGAAATAAAAAAAATAAGGAAGAAAGGATGAAGGAAATGACACAAAAGCAAGGCCAATTATGCAAAAAAAAAAACCCTAAACAAACAAAAAACAACCCAAAATCTCCCATTAAAACTACATTTTTGTGAGGTGCGCGTGTCTTTGTGTGTGTATTAATATTTTATTTACATCTTATGAATTATTTTTGATTGTTTAATTGTTATTGTAAGCATTTATAGCGTTGAATATGTATATTGATTATATATACATATACATGTACGTATACGTCAGTCGGGGGGGGGTGATCCTACTTCGTGGATTTCAGTTATATCACGAGGGGATCTCGGTCCCAATTAACAGCGGAAAGTGAGGGATCCCTGTATCTGATATATATATATATATATATATATATATATATATATATATATATATATATATATATATACACACATACATATATATATATATATGTGTGTGTGTGTGTGTGTGTATATATATATATATATATGTATGTGTATATGTGGTGTAGTGGTTAGGGTGCTGCGCTGCAATAGACTAACGTTTCTTCCAGGAGGAGTTGAACTCCTCCTAGTCGCTTCACGCTACGGAAACCAGGATAAGCACCAACCTGATGAGCCACTAGGCTCGGGTGTAAAAAGCCCAGCTGACTTTACCTTCTATGATAGTCCCAGTAAACAAAAAATCCAGGTTACGAAAAACATTTTTCAAATTTTTTTGTCTCTGTATATAAAACAATTTCTCCCTACGAAATGTGCCAAGCGCCATCTCAAAAATTGAAACAATGCATGAGCTGCTCTCTCATTGATTATCTTCCAACATCCCGCTCCGGTGGCCTCCCATTGGCTAGGAGGAATGACGCAGCTCCCTCCCATTGGCTATCTCCCAACATTCCGCCACACTGGCCTCCCATTGGCTAGGAGGGATGATGCAGATCCTTGAGCAGCAGCTTTTTTCATGAGTTTTTCGAGTTAGCTCATTGCAACTTTATTTTTTGGCTCAGGCTTTTAACCTTGCATAAACATTTGTAAGATTATAACTCTGCTAAGAAGACATGGTCAACACGAAGTAAGTACCTTAAAAGGTATGTTTTTATAATTTTAAAAGGGTAGTATTGGGGGCCTTGAAATGAATCATGCGTTTTACATGTAAAATGTGGTTCTTACGAAAAATCCAGGTTACGAAAAAGGCTCTGGAACGGATTACTTTCATAAGGTGAGGTACCACTGTGTGTGTGTGTGTGTGTATGTGTATATATATATATATATATATATATATATATATACACTAGTCCTTCTAAAAAAATTAGCATATTGTGATGAAGTTCATTATTTTCTGTAATGTACTGATAAACATTAGACTTTCATATATATTAGATTCATTACACACAACTGAAGTAGTTTAAAAAAGTGTTTTTAATACAAAAAAGTCAACCTTCAAATAATTATGTTCATTTATGCACTCAATACTTGGTCGGGAATCCTTTTGCAGAAATGACTGCTTCAATGCGGCGTGGCATGGAGGCAATCAGCCTGTAGCACTGCTGAGGTGTTACGGAGGCCCAGGATGCTTCGATAGCAGCCTTAAGCTCATCCACAGTGTTGGGTCTGGTGTCTCTCAACTTTCTCTTCACAATATCCCACAGATTCTCTATGGGGTTCAGGTCAGGAGAGTTGGCAGGCCAATTGAGCAGAGTAATATCATGGTCAGTAAACCATTTAGCAGTGGTTTTGGCACTGTGAGCAGGTGCCAGGTCGTGCTGAAAAATGAAATCTTCATCTCCATAAAGCTTTTCAGCAGATGGAAGCATGACGTGCTGTAAAATAATCTGATAGCTAGCTGCATTGACCCTGCCCTTGATATAAAACACAGTGGACCAACACCAGCAGCTGACATGGCACCCCAGACCATCACTGACTGTGGGTACTTGACACTGGACTTCAGGCATTTTGGCATTTCCTTCTCCCCAGTCTTCCTCCAGACTCTGGCACCTTAATTTCCGAATGACATGCAAAATTTGCTTTCATCTGAAAAAATTACTTTGGACCACTGAGCAACAGTCCAGTGCTGTTTCTCTGTAGCCCAGGTCAGGCACTTCTGCCGCTGTTTCTGGTTCAAAAGTGGCTTGACCTGAGGAATGCGGCACCTTTATCAGTACATTACAGAAAATAATGAACCCTTGTGTTCGTGATGGACAAACTGTGACGAGCACAGAAGTCTAACCATGAAACACCATTTGGGTTCAGACTGAAGCGGCTGTACCTACAGATCATACCCTTCCAGGTCACATCATTGTTGTCCACATGGACGTTGAAGTCTCCCAGGATAATTAGGAGTCCCCGGGGGGAGGGCGTTCTCCAACACTCCCCCCCCAGAAGCTCAGGAGCAGCATGCGGCTCTTTAGCACCCCCTTAGTGGCTCCCTACGTGGCATGAAAATGGAAAAAGAAGGGCAGTGTTGGCCTGGTCATAAAGGGCGCTGGATTGCTGATCCTAAGGTTGGGGGTTCGAGTCTCACTCTCCACAAGGTTGTCACTGCGCACCCCCCCCCCCCCCAGATCAGCTAACTGGGTTATCAAAGGCCAGCCATATCTCTCACTGTCTATGGCAGTGGTTCTCTACCTTTTTTTACTCTTATACCCCTAATAAGATTTTGCTCTGACCTTGCACCCCCTTACATTTTATACTTTGTTCAAGGATAAAGGATGTGGAATCATACTAAATTTTATCTAAAGAAGAATATTTATTTCAAAAGTTACAGCCCTGCTTCTCGCACCCCCTGGAATGATGCCTCTTACCCCCAGAGGGTGTGAGCACCCCTTGTTGGGAACCCCTGGTCTATGGTGAGAGGCTGTAGAAGAACCATTGCAGACTTTCATCAAGAGTGGGCTGCAAAGCCGTCAGCGTGTTTCTGTCCCTTGTTGAAAGGGTTGTGCCAGGAATGGCATCCGACGTAAAAACCTATGCCAAATCAAACATGTGAATCAGATGATTCACTGTGGCGACCCCTGAAAAAAAAGTGGAAAAGCCGAAAGAAAAGAAGCATGAAAATGGAAAAAGCTGTGTGTGGGGGGAGGGGGGTTTAATATGGTTTCTGTGAGGACAAGCCTGTCAAACATTCCTAACGTTTAAAGTTTTAGAAATTTGTATAAAAAAATATTAGTCCTACATTTCAACATTTCTGTCAACAAAGATTTGCATCATAGCCTGACTTGCATTTCAGCGCAACACGTTGCCAGGCTGGTTACTGTTGTAAACAAACCAGGGGTGTGTCATGGGGCATGGATCCCAAATTAAAAAAGAGAAAGATAGCTGATGAGAATGGAAGATTCGAGGAAGAATGGACCGAATCATTTGCTTTCATTGCCAATGTGGAAGGATTGTCTGTATGTTTGCTTTGTAATGAGAAGCTGTCAAATAAAAAGAGTCATTTGGAAAGACATTTCGAGGGAAAGCATTTGCAGCTGACCATCCAGCTGGGATTGAGAGAAAAAGTGCGATTGCAGTATGACTGGAGAAATTAGAGGAGTGCAAAGATAGATTTAAGAAGTGGATTGGATCTCCAAACTCCGCTACTCCTGCTAGTTTTGATGCAACCCGAGAGATAGTAAAGCGTGAAGATGGTGCACATGAAGGATTCATTCAAATATCAGAGCACCTATTTTCAGACTTCTAAAACAAAACGGAGATAATACAGAAAAAAAACATGCCTCTCCGCAAAGACAGTGAAGGAAAGGGCTCTTAAAATGCAGGTAACATCACCAATCAGCAAATCAACTACATTTAATTCAGCCCTAGCTAAAAGTCCGCGAGTTATTGACACGGAAGTAAAACCCTATGTATCATATTACATACGCTAAAATATGCTTCTTAAACACATTCTATAGACAGTCTTACTCATTAATACAGTAATGTAGTAAAATGGAGTAATGATTAAGTAAAAACTTTTAAATTTTGCACTGTGATAATATTTATGAATTAATAAAGTGCTTAGGCTCCTTACCAGAAACTAAAGAAGATGCAGGGCGTTTGAGTGACATTATAGGGCTTAAATAACATTAAAAACACACTAAAAAAAAAAACTTGAATTCACAATTCAAGCAATCATGTTGATGACATGTGCGCAAAGGAGAAAAAAAGAGGTGTACACATCATCTGCAACCAATCAGCAGGAAGGACAAACAAAAGCTCTCAGCCATTGGCTAAATTTGAATCACGTGCCAGTAACTTCCAGGTTTGCGGAAGTATAAAAATAATGGAGTAAAATGTTGTAATGATTAAGTATAAACTTTATAATTTTGTACTGTGATGATATAAATAAATAAACGTTCCGCAACTTACATTTTTCCTTGGTTCCGGACGGCCGAACGTAAGTTGAAAGTGAACGTAAGTTGTTACAGTGACGTATGACGCTCATACTGTACTATACATCCATAAATACCATTACCGTATCTCATAAAACACCCCTAAATCAATTATTATAAACATAACATTGTAAAATTTCTTTCGGTTTTTTCCCTTTCTCATGGGTCGCCACAGCGAATCATCTGATTCACAAGTTTAATTTGGCACAGGTTTTTATGTTGGATCCTCTTCCTGTCACAACCCTCTAGCAAGGACAGAAACACGCTGATGGCTTTGCAGCCTGCTCTTTTACGAAAGTCAGCAAGGGTTCTTTTACATGCCTCTCACCATATACAGTGAGAGACATGGCCTGCCTTTGATCACCCAGTTAGCTGCACTGGGGGAAACATAACATAACATTGTAAAATAATATCAAATATATCAAATAATATCAATATTAATTTCAAATAAATTAAATTCAAGCAAAATAATTTCAAATTGATAAATTTTAATCAAATTCGCTCATCAAATATCAAATACAGTATCAAATATATCCTTTAACATTCTCTATGATGCGATCTTTCTGCTTGTAAATGGTTCCGATGGTCGACGGATGGTCACTTTACATGAAGCTGAGCTGAGTCACACATTACATGAAGCTGAGCCGACTCAGTTTACATGAAGCTTAAATGTTCATGAAGTTAAACATGTTCATGCTACAGTGTACTCTCTTTCTCTCACACACACACACACACACACACACACACACACACACACACACACACACACACACTATGTAATATAATGATGTATTTCTGAATGATTCATTTTGTATTGATCTTTTTTATAAATTAGGCACATATGACTGTAGATGATGCTGTATGTTTGTTCCAAGCAAAAAACAATTTTTGGTTTAAAAATGGGGTTTGACACATACGCTCTGATTTTTGAAAACGTTTTACATAGTTTCGGTTTACAAACATCCACACCATGTTTCTAATTCTCTTTTTCAGTAGTTATTTGTTTACTCATTTTTTTTTTCTGTCTAACCTAGTGCTTCTCAATTATTTTCTGTCGCGCCCCCCTAAGGACGAGGAAAACACCCCCCCACATATAAATAATCTTATTTGTCTAAAAATAGTTATAAGTAATCCTCTGCATACACTGTATCCTTATTAACATAATAAATCCTTATTATCATTATGGAATACAAAAAAATGAAGAAATAAGGATCAACTTCCAACAAAGAATATCTTTATTAACAATTTTTTAGTCTTTAAACAAAAAGATTTAAAGTGCATCAATTTGCCTGAAATAAAAAATATCCTTTTTTGACCCACAATTTGAACCATTTCATACTGAAAAATAAAATTAAATAAATAAATAATAAATTCAAATTGATCAGCAATATTAACTCATGGGCACAATCTATAAAACATTTTAACCTACAAAACAAAAATTAATAAAACAATTTGTATTATTATTATTATTATTATTATTATTTTATTATTATTACTGTCAAAATGATTAAGTCCAGATTAATGGCTATAATGAGCACATTTCGCAGTGCACAGATTTTCGAAGCCGGGTTTAAAGCACGATACTGAACTCTCAGCTCCTGCTCAATACTGAACTGGGACCTGGACTTATTTTCGCAGCAGTGATGTCATCCAGCATGACAGAGACCGTGTGTGCTGCAGGTAGGATCAGTTCCTCTGCTCTGCTGTGAGGTTTTCTCCTCTGAGCAGTTTGGTACTCCACCTTATCTGATGCTAACAGAGCTCGCTGGTTTGCTGGAACGTCATTCACAAAGCAGGATGGTTTTTGGCAATCTCGGCACATTTTTGCTGAACAAACTCACGCGGCTCATCACGTGATCGGGGTATGATGTCTTTAAGTGACGCCTGAATTTATTTGGGTTCATGCTGTCCGCTGCCAAAGTTTTCAGACACAGTAAACACGGCGGTCTTTCCTCGTTTCTGACCGCAGCACACTGAAGCCAAGTGCTACATCCGCTTCATCATACCTCATCAACTTAGCTTTCGGGAGACTTTTGTTTCTCTCACTGTCTCCGTCTCTCTCCCCATCCCTGTTAAAAAATTCCATGGTGGGTTTATTTACTTCACTTCTTATTTTACCTCTGGGCACACTAACAGTGAGGAAGCCACTACCACCTGCTGTAGTGGATGTAAACTTGCACTTTATCCTAATACGGCAAAAAAAAGCACGTTTCCTGGGGGGGGGGGGCCCACTATTTGAGAACCACTGGTATAACTACAGTGAATACAGATAACTAACCTTGCTTTGGATTTTATTGTTTTCAGGAGCAGGAGATTTTTATCTACAACCTGAAAGAGATGTGTCCCCTGAGTCACCCACAAAAACTGCTCTCTTGTCCAGCCATGGTCACCTGCCTCACACTGATGCCAGCCAGGTCAGAGGTCAGTGACTGAATCGGATCACATACACTTGCCAGTCTTTCAGCTGGGCTTTTTGCAATGTCCAAAAAATAAAAAATCAATGCTTGACCGTCAGTTTAATCTTTATAGTATTTACTATTTTGGACTCCATGATAATGACAGGGGTCTGAGTGCAAATCTCAATCTGTCTAGTCAATATTCAACAGATTCTTATTCTAAGCTTCTTATCTCTACTTTTGATTCAGTTTTATCTGGTTTAAGTCTTTTGCATTCTGTGCAATTCAAATTTTTACAGTGTAGGAGGAAAACTCATGAATCCACTGCAACATTTGTAGCACAATGTGATTGTGCAAGCATTCCTCAAAACTAATCACCAACAGGGATTTTACAAAATTTTACAAAAAAGACATCATTTTGGGTACTTATTTTTCTCAGAGTATTACGAGAGCACAATTTCACTGCTTAGTCCAGAGCCAAAACTTTATTGTGGCCTTTTTTTTTTTTTTCTTTTGGGGGGGGTGGGTTATTTTAGGATGTCTCTAGGTCTGTCCTTATAATGTCATATCGTACCGAACACTGAGACATCTTTCATAAGCTGTCCCCTGTCAAGTGCAGATGTGGGGTTTTAAGAAGTAACCTGTAATTGTTTAAATGCTTGCTTTTGCATAAAATAATAAAAGAATCCCTATGGCCAAATAAAAAAACATTAACTTTGCTTTTTCACATGCAAAATTTCATCTTTGATGTGAGAGTTGTTAGAAAAATGAGTGTTGCAAATTAAAATGCCTTCAGTGTATGGAAGAGCTGTAGATAAAATTCTGTCCGAGGAGTAGATTAAAGTAAATGGAAAACATGAAAAAGGTCACGGAGCTTTAAAAAAAATAGCTAGATTGTAATCAAACTGTGATGGCCTGGCATGCTGTTCAGAGTGTACCCTGCCCTCGCCCGGAGTCGGCTGAGATGGGCACCCTCCCCGCAACCCTAATGCCGATTAAGCAGTTCATAAAATGAATTAATGAATTTTAATCTTATCCACATGACCATTTGGATTAGTGCTTTAAGACTCAATAAAATACTAGCGGTGTATTTTATGCTTTCCAACAATCATATCCTGTGTAAATTTACCACTAGTCAACTTCTCCTCTTACTCCACCCAGGCTTTATGATGAAGGGTGTCTTTAGTGCCCCAACAAGGAGATTTTTTCATGATTCTCCTCTCTTTTGAAGTATCCATAGTGCAGGTGTTAGTGCTTCAGCTCTCCAAGGCAGATGGTCCTCGCTGCCGAAACAATGACAGAGCTGCTCTTCATCCCTTTCTAAACACACACTTAAGACTCCCCTTATGCACTTTGATGTGGCCTCCACCTGTGTTTTTGAAGAAATCCAGGTCAATAGGTGCCTTCAGGGCAGTGTTATAAGGTTGAGTTAAAATTCTTTTATAAACTAACATGTTACATGAAATGTGGACAATGCTTCAGGCTTGTCTTGGAATAGTCTTTTTAGGCAAAGGGTTTACCTTGCTAACCAATTTTATTGTCTTCTAAATTGCATGGGAAATATGACTGTATTGACATCAGGACTGTCAGAGTCCACTCTCACAAAGAAATGTGGAGTTTAAAAAAATAATCTCATGTACTATCTATTATCAATAATCGCTGTAACTAAATGTAATAGGAAGAAAAGTTATGAGTGATGATTTCATACAAAGCATACCCCATGACCGTTTCACTTCATAGGACAAAATACAAAAATTCCATTTATTGACACCAGTAGCCCCCCAAAAATTGTTAAAATCTATTAATTAATTTGAACCGAGTGGTGGCATGGGTTCAAGTCCCACTGTCAACAGGTTGTCACTGCTGTGTTCCCCCCGTCCCCCCCGTCCCCCCAGTGTGGCTAACTGGATTATCAAAGGCCATCCATGTTGCTCACTGTTTATGATGAGAGGCACGTAAAAGAACCATTGCTGACTTTTGTCAAGAGTAGGCTACATAGCTGTCAGCATTTTTCTGCCATGTGATGACTTGGCGAGCTGTCCAGGGTGTACTCTGCCCTCACCCAGAGTCAGCTGAGATGGGCGTCAACCTCCCGCGACCCTAATTAGGATTAAGCGGTTCAGAAAATGAATGAACTGAGCTTTGTAACCCTTGTAAAAGGTAGTGTTTGTGCACTAGCTCTCTAATTGTACCATGTTAAATCCACTGAACTTCATTATATATTCACGTATGTCATACAATCCCCACCTATGGTTATGAGCTTTGGGTAGTGACAGAAAGAACAAGATCATGGATGCATGTGTCTGAAATGAGCTTCCTATGCTGGGTGGCGCGGCTCTCCCTTAGAGATGGGGTGAGAAGTTCAATCGTCCAGGAGGAGCTTGGAGTAGAACCGCTACTTCTCCATGTTGAGAGGAGCCAGTTGAGGTGGCTCAGGCATTTGATTAGAATGCCCCCTGAATGCTTACCTGGTGCAGTATTTCGGGCATGTCCAACTGGAAAGAGAACCCGGGGTCGACCAAGAACACGCTGGAGAGACGGTCTCTCAGCTGGCCTGGACACACACACATCCTCCAGAGGAAGTGGCTGGGTTCATCATTAAGCAGATGATGATGATGATACAACATTTTCAGGATACTGATAGGCTGAGCTGCACAGCGGTCATGTTATGTTATGATGAATATATTAATTTAATTCACCTCTCGGGTCATCATACGCCCTCAGAATGGTGTTGTTTTCACAAATCCCTCTGTTTGCTTTATGTTAAAAAATGTTGAAAAATGTAAATTGTTAAATGTCATTAACATTAACTGTTATATTGCTTGTGCAGTCCCTGCCACAGGTTTTTGCTGGCATGGCCGATGGTCTCATTGCTGTGTACTCGCTAGTGGATGACTTGCCAGTGGAAGGGGAGGCCTACGTGTGCTCTCACACCGTAAACAAGTCCCTGTTGGGAATGGAGGATTTAGATCCACGCCAAAGACCATACCCTGTAAAGAGCATTGTGCCAGTACGCTCCGGATCTGAAGTTTGGTACTCCAATGGGCCTGGTGTGCTTGTGATTGACAGCCTTACACTGCAGCCCATTCGTCGCCTTGACCCTTATCTCCCACCCTCTTGTGTGGTCTCCTTGACATCCGCCCCGAGTTTTGGAGGTGATGAGGCCATCTGGTGTCTCGATGACCACACTAACACTCTGCTGATGTACCACACTGGAACTTACCAGCTCTGCGCCAGTTACAACTGCAGTGACTTGCACCCATTACGAGATGTTTTCCCTATCCAGAATCCAGCAGGAGTTACAAATGTCTCTTTGGATACTGAGGTACAAACAGAGAAGGAGAAACCAGCCCAACTTGAGCTTAAACCCATTGTCAGCATAACCGTAATACACAGTGAGGATGCTGGTACACAGATCCTCAGCCAACAGGACTCAGTAGATTACTGCTCCATCAGCTCCTCAGGTTTCAGCTCCGAGCAGTTGGCAGGACTCACTCACATTGAGGATTCCAGCTCAGGGACACTCAGCTCCCTAGCCAGTTCTAGCAGTATGCCATTCTCTACAGATTGTGAGGATGCAGACAGAGCTCGAGATGAGCAGCTCTCTGAGGAGTCTTCATCCTTTAGAGACAATGATCCAGCACCACGGAATCGAACTCTTCCCCACCTTCAGGCTCTAAATGTGCTTACAGTCAACGGCACAATCTGGATCCCAAGGTATAGCAAGCTTTCCCAATTTGGGGTCAGGGCTGACTGGAAGGCAAGGGAGGGAAGAAGCAATTTCCCGGCTAATTTTTGGGTACTAGCTCGTAACCTCAGATGCTATAAAAAAAAGTAGCATAAATTACAAAAACACAAAGCAATAACCACTCAAACCCCTCTCAGAATCATCCACACAAACCACAATTCCATCCATCCCTTTCAAACGCACCGAGCCTTAGTTCCAATTTTATTTTTCCCATACCTGTAAATATAGAATCATTATATTATTATTATTATTATTATTATTATTATTATTATTATACACACAATTATATTCACATAATTAACCTCAATGTAAATAAGCCGGATTAAACCAAAATGTTTTCTTCTCTGAAAAGGTGGGTGGGTTGATGTGTAAGAAGATAATTCAATATTTCCACATACAAATATCAGCTTTACAAAATACACAAAAGCAAACACATGTAAAACATAACGTCATCATTCATGCCTTATCAGTAAACACCATTTTGGTTAGTGCGGGTGTGCATCCTGTACCATCACCTGCTAAGCATATATCCTCTGTAGAGTGTCCACCCAGGAATTCCTGATGCTCCATGAGGGAATCGAATGGGGATTTGGCAGGATCCATAGAACTAAACAACATGCACTGTGTTTACCTGTCAAACTTTTACAGAACTTCTGTGCAGAAACTGAAGAGTTTGTGCAGATGATATAAATTGGATCTGTGAATAATGACTATGAATACAAACATGGGTAGCTTGATGTATAGATTCATAGCTATCGCTCTAGGGCAGAAATATAATGTAGAGGTATAGTTTTTTTTAAAGGTAATCCTAGTATCTTTAAAAGTGAAAATCTTTATTGTGTATGTCTTTGACCTAATGTTATTATGGTCACAGATGCAATTTGGAATGGGGTTTTTACCTCAATCTGCAGGAGATACAGTACTTTTGAGGCAAAGCCTCTGCAGGGGAACATTATGGTTAATATGAAGGCTCTGTGAAGGCTTTGGAGTTCCTCCTTGCAACCTGTACTTAGTAAGTGAGAGTAATGTAGCTTATATAAGTTTGTGGAGCTGCACTTCAAGCATGAGTAGTTTTCTTTCAAACAATACTCCCTTGGGTTTCTTTGATGGAGATTTTCGAACATGTTGATACAAAATCTTCCATTGGAGATACAGGTACATTGATTTGAGCTCTAATGAATGTGATTGCCACAGTATGTTTCACTCATTTTTCATATTCATTCTTGTACAAAAAGAACATTTTGTAACCTCTTTGGGTTGGGTAGACGTTGGGGTGGAGTCATGCTGGGGCATGAAAGCGCTATCACCCTAATCAGGATAATATGATCGGTCTGAAACATTACACTCATTCTTGGAATGGAATCAAATCATCACACCATGAAACATTTTATTCTAATAGGGTTCCTGGTTCATTTTACAGTTTCTCGCCCATCTGTATTTTTTGAAGAACACTAAAATTGCTAATAAAGTAGTTCTTGGCTGTGTGGATGAAGAAAACTGATACAACCGTGTTGGCAGTTATAAAAGGCGTGTCTCCTGGTCTTAGCCTCAACATGAATGGTGTGTTTTTGTTTTGTTTTTTGTTATTTTGTTATTTTTTATTTCATATTCCCCTCGCAATTGTAACGTAGGTACATGATTAAGGAAATTTCTTTTGAATTCATTGTGAATGCCTGTATAATAGGCTTCATTCATCTGAATGTTTATTTAGCAGAAAGCATTGTTTTGTCACTGGCCCAGAGGTTTTCGTAATACTAAGGGCGTTTCACTGATTGCTTAAATCAACTATAGTCAGATTGTGTTGTGTCATGAGAAGTAATACGATATTCCTGGAAAAGAAAGCAGATTAAAGCGATAACAGGTCTTTTTTAATTTTAGTATCTAAAGTATCTTAGTAACACCAAATATGTGGACTGTAGTATGACTATGACTATACTAGATAGTATATTCTGGCCATAATTATATTGTATGTTACAGGTGCGGAGGGGACATTATGGTGATTGAGGTGCAGGAACAGTCCGGGCTGCTCAGAGGTCGGGTTATCGCTGTGCTCACTGTCCCAGGGGTACAACAGTATGGGTGAGTGCCAACGCTCTGCCATATACAGTCTCATAAACCACCCTGTAATTTCTCCCAAGATTTCTACCTCATTTGATCTTAATACTTGTTTGATTGCAAGCCCATGTAAAACTATATTTAAAAATCTTAACGGCATCTTACGTAACAGTGCTATAAATGTACCATTTAATCACATTTCCCACAGCTTGGAACTATTGCTGACTTTCGTCAAAAGTAGGCTATATAGCCGTCAGCATGTTTCTACCCTGCGATGGCCTGGTGAGCTGTACAGGGTGTACTCTACCCTCACTGAGAAACAGCTGAGATGGGCATCTTAATAAGGATTAAGTGTTCAGAATATGAATGAATGAATGACTGACGTCAGCTTAGGAGTGCCAAGTAATCCAAGTAACCTCCATGAGTAAAGCAATGTATGGAAATGTTGACATTATTCTGTAGCTATAGCTCATGTCAAATATAGTCAAAAACATTTAGAGACTGTAATGTTATAAGAATTTTGTGTTGTACGTAACTATACACTGTAGCAGGGAGAACTGTAAGTATTAATACCTTAGTCAATACATGTTCATTTTTCCTTGGATCTCCCGAGTTGCATTTGTTTTTCTAGCCTTATAAGGAAATAATGAAGCTGATGTTATTAACAAGTGTATAAAGTTTATTGCTTCAGTTTAGTAGTGAGCAGATGGTATATCCACATTACAGGAAAAAAAGCGTGTGATGGTCAAATTGCTTAGTCATACCATTTATAATGGAATTAGTGTTAGAAAGAAATCACATTAACACTAAAATATTCTATTTACTTCAAACACAATTTACATTTCCACTTTATAATCTTGAAGCCTGATCCTTGAGTCAAAATGATGAACTGTGTTTTTGGATGTTGTTAAAAGCTAGATCAATAATCCTGACTAAACTGCCGGATAGTTGCATGCTATAAGTGTGTTTAGCATTGTGATGTTCATTACATTTTTTCATCTTTGCAGATAAGTCTCAAACTTGTCATGAAAAAGACTGTTTGAACTGAGTGTGGTATAAAGTAATCAGGCACTAGCCGATATATTTTATCTATCATTATCAGTTAATTTTAATGGAATTTTCTCATAGAAACCATCTTAACTGTTATTCACCAGTTTTGCCAACTAGCTCAGATAAAGTAAACTTCAGTACTTAATTACTGAAAAAAATGAATGTCCTGCCTTTCAAGGTTTCAATACAAACAATTTATCCATTTGAATATATTTATTGCGGACACATGATGAGATAAACGTATACAGCTATTCCATTCCATTAGACTGTCTCTCCACACTGAACCTGAACTCGTACAAAACGGAACTCATTGTTGAACTGAGAACTCAGAGCTTGCATTGTCTAGACAACAACACTTTCACCTCTGCCCTACGAAACTGGAATGCAGCCAGGTAAAGATTCTAGCCAGCTGTCCCACGAAGTTTTTACAATTCTTTTTTTTAATCATATGTTTGAGTTGAACTCCTCCCAATGCTCAAGTGCTGAAAACATCACACAGAGTCTAACTGACTAAGCTCTAGGTGTTTTTTTTTTTGTTGTTGTTTTGTTTTTTTTTCACAATGATGACAAATTTTCCCAGTCAAACAAACTGTCTGCTGTATTTACTGATTTTTTTTTTTCCCCAAGGGAAAAACACTTTCCATGGGATTCTGTATTTTAAGTCTTTGCTGTAAAAGATTCACCCTAGGTTCTCTTATGCTAGTAAGCATAAAATTCACCTGACTGGTTTTGTTGTTTATATGCTCGTAACAAACAGCTTAAAAAACTTGGTAAGCTTTCCCGCACTGGGCAGTCTCCATACGAATTCTGTTTTGCACCTGAATCATTGCATCATTGACACTGTGTTTGTGGTTCCTTTCCTTTCCCAGCCGGTTTACCTTGGATGGGTGCTAGATTTTTTCTATGACTAGCAAGTTGCATTAAAACTTAAATCAAGGCTCGAGTTTTTCCCCTTGGTGTGGGAAGCTACCATCCATTGCTCAATGAAAGGCAGTACACTAAAAAAAAAAAAAAAAAATCTTGAACATTTCCTTGCTAGGGTAGTACATCTTTTATACGTTTACTACTTATCTTCTCCATGTGGTTTATTTCAATTGTGGTCCATATTTGAATACTATATAACCAAAAATATTCAACTCAACTATCACTGTCATGTGAAAAATTTGAGTTCAAAAACAGATAAGAGCCAATGTTTTAATTATTGGAAAAATATTAATTGGCTTTACCAAAAAAATTCCAGTAGCTTTCAAAAACACTTTTTTTTTTTTTTTCAGTAGCTTTAAAATAAAGTTTTGTTTTTTTTTAAAGATTGTTTTTCTTGTAATTAAAAGAATGGCCTTTATCTTTTTTTGAACTCCAACTCTACATATGGTCTTGCTGAACATCTTGTTATAGGGTTTGTTCCCCCCATACTTTACTGCGATAACAACCACTATTCTTCTGGAAAGGTTTTTCACTATATACTATAAACAAGCTATATAAAGGCAGCTTTGGGGGGGTTGTGCTCATTCAGCTTCAAGAGCATTAGTGAAGTCCATTGTTGATCTCAGACAAGAAGAACTAGCCTGCAATCAGTGCCTCAGTTCTTCCGAAAGATATTTAGTGGGGTTGAGGTAGGAGGTACTCAACTTTTATCATTCAGATTTTTTACTTCCCCAATTTGGCAATCGTGTCTTTATACACCTCGGTTTGTACTCAAGGATTTGTTATCTTGGGAAAAAGCCCTTTAGGTGTATAGGAAAGATTGTGACGCCTGCAAATATATTGTGCACTGTTGATTAGTACCACCTATGCTCAGCACACTCATGATTTTGCCGCCTAGAATCACCCTGCTGCCATCTACTCTGAAACGTTTTTTTAAAAATAAATTTGAAAGATTTTTTTTTTATTTATTTTTTTTTTAGGATTGTACGGTTTTATTCATCTTCATATGAACAGGTAACTTGAGATAAGTGGTTATAATTGTGGTTTTAGACAGAGAACACCGTACATAGCTGCTAAGCGCTTGTATATTGAGTACGCCTGGGTGACCCGGTTTTGTTTCGAGACTCAATTTGCATTTCTGTACATTTCTTAGTTTCAACAAATGTCGGATTCAAAATAAGCTTATTTATAAACAACTGTACACGTTCGTTACGATGTCTAAGCGGCAAGGAAATATCAAGGACTTTTTCAGCAAGAGATCTAAAATACAACGTACACAACTAACACGAGGTCAATTATAAACAGTTGCGATTGTTGAAGCCCCGGTTACACAGCGTTTTATGGCTTAATCACGGTTGTCAAGGCGAACTTTTTGACGATATATAAATCCTTTATTCAAAATCATGTTCTTACAAATGTTTATGCAATGTCAGTAGAAAATACGCTTTAAAAGTTCACAATAACTGCAACTTTTATCCATGATTAAATCCTGTATGAATCATTCTCATGCTTTCAACAAATTCCGTTTGCTTGATTTGTATGGCTTTAGCAAAGCTGCACTGTTTACGTCTTCGCGACACAGCGCCCTCGCACGGCTGACAGCCAAACTACACACAACTACATCACAGTTGAATATCACATAAAGATGATATATGATGTACATATTTTGCATACCAATTCTCTTGGTGGAACTATCTTGCCGAATAGATTAACTCGAGGCCAGACCAGTAGCAGATGAGGTGGATGTCACTAAGAGTCCCTGAGACAAAGTGTCGACTGGATTACTCGGCGATATCAACCAAACTTGAGGCAAATAATTGTTTTAGTATATACTATATGGGAACATAACAAATGCAAACCGAATTGAGGTTTTTAAGGCTTATTATTTCAAAGTTTAAATGATTCATCCATCGTCCTGATTTTGCAGGGTGGATGATGTTGGTTATTGTGAGACAGCAAACAAAAACACGTTACAGAATTTCAGTTTAGTATATATTGCGTAAATTAGCCAAAAACAAGTCATTGTAAACATGATGTGTAGAAAGGTATGTCATACCTCAGAACACACTGAACCTTGAGGCAGGTCTACAACAAAAGTCAACATCTGTTTCCATTCCTTTTAGTTTAAAACAGGAATCTTCCGAAGAAAGACCCCAGATGCACAGACTTATTGAAACAAAACAGTTGAAGATTGGGCAATGACAAGCTCAATAAAACCAGTGTAAATACTGTACAGCATTACTTCCAAAACTTAACTGTCACATCGTCCGACTTCAAAGAAACAAGAATATGGATGTGGGGTAATTTCTGGTTCAGTCTGTAACCTTTTAGGCTGAGAAGGATCCCAGCACAAGATTTGTGGTTCTAACTGCATGTTGTTTGAGTAAAGTGGTCACCTGACATTTACATTCACAGCATTTGGCAGTCGCTCTTATCTTTAGATTGTACAGAAGAGTAAATATGAGCTATACTTTTCTTCCAAATTAGGTACTGAAAGTATACAAAGCAAACACATCAGAGTTCTTTTCCACTGAGATATATATATATATATATATATATATATATATATATATATAATGTGTGTGTGTGTGTGTGTGTGTGTGTGTGTGTATATATATATATATATATATATGTATGTATATATGTATATGTATGTCCTGGTGCCACAGCCAGTATGCAGGCTCAGGTGTAAAAATCCCAACAGACTACCTTACTTACGATGTGTATACACACACACACACACACACACACACATATATCATACTCTTTTTATCTCACTTTCTCTCACAGTCACGCACTGTATCTCCCACTCTCATGCTCTCTCTCTCTAAACCTCCTTTCTCTCACACACACTGACACTCATTTTCGCTCTCTGAGACTACTCCAAACCACTTTCCAGTTTTGCTGATGGCAGAGCTTTTGTTCATTCAATTTGTGCTACTATTTAATACCAAACAGCACCCGTTCTCAGACATTATATTCAGGGATGTTTTTGGGATTAGGGAAATGGCTCATCGGAACAAGAAATGACAAGTCAGTATGTGATCTTTTATGATTGTTAATAAAGTTCTGTTGTGGAACGCCTACATGTTAAGTAATGATTCACCTTTCTCACACACTTTAAAGGGTGTTCTGTAGAACCGATCTAAAATTAAAGCCCACACACTGTCAGCAGTTAAGGCATTGCATGTGATTGATTGACTTCATTGTAGAATTTGATTAAATACTTTGATGTACTTTCTCAAAAAAGAGTTGTAAGAGGCGCTCGACAGTGAGACATAGCTTTACTTCTGGTTCCTTTTTAATTATTAAATTAATTATCCAAGCACACACGCATACTATCAGTGCACTTGTAATAAACATCATTTTAAGATGTTTAATGTCGATCAGCACATCTCGCCTTCTTTATGAACATGATTAAGTGGATTGTTGCGTTCGAGGCAAATTTTAGGTCAATCGGTGAAGAACCACACCAGCAACAAAGAGCTTAATTCTACATTATACAGTCCATTGAATAACTCGTATCAAGCAACCATGCCTCCCTAAAGGCCTAACTGATGAGATTTAGTAAGACCGTATTATTTATCAAGCCAGAGGAATTTTTTTTTAAATATACTTTTTTATAGATATTATGAATATTCTTTTGTATGGCTTTTTCTCCCTCAAGCAAGTGCGCAATATCAACTTAAGCAATGAAATACAAAAAAAGTTTAAGAGCCAAATGGAGCATACACTTATTCTATACTTGGAATATTCAGCAAAGGTTTGTGGATCCATTGTCAGGCTTTTTATAAATAGGGGGTTTTTTAAACATGTAATTTTATCAGCTTCGAAAGCAACCAAAAACAACTATTTATCCATTGCTTTTTTGCATTCACTTTAAAACAGTTCATTTATATAATTCATTCAGTTACTTATTCATTCATCTTTAGAGTTTTTAGATTTTTCAGGTATGCTGTGCCCCTAGCGACTATCATTACAGTACTGGTGTATAATATACTGGTGGTACCATGCACAACTTTTTCACATTCATGGGAAATTTAGTGCAGCCCGTCAGTCTATTGCATATTTTTTGGGGGTTTTTTTTGTTTGTTTGTTTGTTTTTGTGACATAAGAATTTTACCTCAGCAATTAATAAATATGAAAGGAATAAATATAAGTGAAAATTATTGCTGTGTTTCTCGCCACTTAATTTAACAAGATAATTTGTCTTACAGGAAAACAAAATCAATTTAGGTATCAATAATAAAATTACAGGCGGCACAGTAGCATAGTGGTTGGCGTATACGCCTCACCCGCTACAAGGCCTGGGTTTGATTCCCAGGCTCAAGGTGTTTCTGTGTGGAGTTTGCGTGTTCTTCCCATGCTTGTGTTGGTTTCCTCGGAGTTCACCAGTACCTTTTCACAATCCTAAAACATGCACACTAGGCTTATTGGCTGTTTCCAATCACCCCTAGGTGTGAGTGTGATTGTGTATGGTTGTATGTGTCGGCCCTGCAATGGCCTGGCGAGCTGTTCAGGGTGTACCCCACCCTTGCTCAGAGTCAGCGGAGATGAGCCACAGCCTCTCTATGATCCTAATTAGATTTAAGCTGCTTAGAAAATTAAGGAATAAGTGAATATTTCATTTTTGGTGGAATTATTAATTGGTTAAATATGCCAAAATGCAGCTACTGATGTATGTGACGGTTGTCTCCTGTCACATTAGTAGTGCATTCACAGTACAGTAATGGAAAGCATCTTTTATCCCACCTCCTGTATTTTTTTTCTTTGAGGATTGTGGGACCGAGGTAGATGTGGTGCAGCTGGAAAGAGTGAAAGAAGATTCGTATACATCTATTCATACATACAGTCGGCCCCCAACTTACGAAATTAATACGTTCCAGAGCCCCTTATAATGTATAGTGGGGATTTCTTAAGTAAGGGTCACATCTTGCATGTTAAACGCCTAATTCGTTCCTAGGCTCCAGTCTTTGGACTGGATAAACCCCATAAACCCTTTAAAAATTATAAAAGTACACCAATTTTGTATGAAATATGTGTTAAAAGTAAAAGAAAATTATTCAGTAAACCATTTAAACATTTTATTAACATATTAAACCATTTTATTAACATATTTATTAATTAAACTATTATTAAACCTTTTTTTTATTAACACATACCTTTCTCTCTCTCTCTTTCTCGCGCGCGTGCGCCCGCTGTGGGCCACGTCCACATGACGTGGAATTCAAAGCGCATTCCCTGCTTGACAAACTAAACTTTAATTTGATTCCTTGAGGGATCGTAATTCCAGATAACCTCAAATACGCCCACATTTATTAAACATTTAGTAAAATAAACAACTTAAAAAAATAAGAACTAAAGCGTTATTCCTTCTCTCTCTCTATGTTTCTTGTGCGCGCGCGCTGCGGGCCATGCCCACAAGATGTGCATTCCCTACTTGACCACTTACTGAATTAAAGCAACTTAAAAAACTAAACTAATGCATTATTCCTTCTCTCCATCGCTCTCGCGGGCGCGTGCTGCAGGCCATGCCCGCTAGACGTGAATTCAAAGCACATTCCTTGCTTGACAAACTCAATTTTAATTTGATTCTTTGAGGGATCCAAATTCCAGATGAGCTCAAATGCGCCCACATTTACTAAACATTTACTGAATTAAAGCAACTTAAAAAACTAAACTAAAAACTAAAGCGTCATTCCTTCTCTCTCTCTCTCTCTCTCTCTCTGTCTCAAGACGCTGGCCATATGGCCACGTCCACAAGACGTGAATTCAAAGCACATTCCCTGCTTGACAAACTCAACTTTAATTTGATTCCTTGAGGGATCAGAATTCCAGATGAGCTCAAATGTGCCCACGTTTATTAAACATTTACTGAATTAAAACAACTTTAAAAACTAAACTAAAGAGTGAAGCTTCCTTCTGTCTCTATCTGGGAAGCCAGCGGGGCGGGATGTTGAGAGACAGCCAATGAGAGAACAACTCGCGTGTCGTGTGAAATTTTGATTGGCGTGTTTGAATTTTGAATTTCTTTTTGTAGGAGGGAGTTGTTTTGTATCTCGGGGACGGAAACTTAGGAAAATGTTTTTCGTAACCCGGGGATTTTGTACACTGGGGTCTTCGTAAGTTGGGGGCCGACTGTATTATTAACTGTTTTATCCTGGTCCAGGTCAAAGACGGGATCGTAAGACTAACCTGCGATCTCATTTGCAGTTATGGGCAATTTAAAACAAGCAATTCACCCATCTGTTGCACAATTTTTTTTTGAAAGTATAAGAAAATAAGGGATTCATGTAGGAAGCCCCAAGGGAGAGTATGTAAAACTCCACAAAAACAGAAACCTGTGCTTAGGAGCAGACCCTGGAGCTAAAACAATCACACCACCCACTACCTTTATGCAAATTAGCATCATGCATCACTTGCATATTCAGAGTAATACAGAAAGTGACTTATGTAGCCATGCATGCCCAACAAAATGCAATGTTAAACAATAAAATGTGCATGAACGTTCAGTAGATCATGAATACTATTAATTTTTAAGTTTAAGAAACAGGGTAGTACAGTGGCATAGTGGTTAGCACATCTGCCTCACAGCAAAAAGACTTGGGTTTGATTCCCAGCCTGGGTATTTCTGTGTGGAGTTTGCATGTTCTCCCTGTGTTTGTATGGGTTTATTTCAAGTACTCGAGTTTCCTCCCACAGTCCAAAAACATGCACAGTAAGCCAACTGGATGTTCACCCCGAGGTGTGAGTGTGGCCCTGTGAGAGGGATGGCCAAGCAAGTGAGCTGTACACCCTATACCCTATACAACCAAAAAAAAAAAAAAAAGCAAACGCTCACCAAAACTTGTTTGCTTCACTGCATTGTGAATGTACCATAAATCAGAGTATTGAAAAACTTCAGTGGTCATTACTGAAGGTGGACACATTACGTTAGAGATTGTGACTTGTGTGAAAAGTATAAATCATTAAACTGCTGTTTAATCCTTGCAAATTGTATGCAGCAGTGAGAAAGTTCACAGGGAAATGTAATTCTGTACAGCTGGGGGACAATGTTGATCACTGTGCAGGAAGTAGGGCAGTTATGATTATTTTCATATGGGCTACAGCCATGAACCAATAAAGTAGCAGAACTCGTAGCAACCTACTCACACTGTCCTTTGTTATAGGATCAACCGATCTAAAAGCCCTTTTCACCCACCTGGATGTAATAGTGCAATGTTTCAGAAGGCCATGATTAGCTAAATCACGTGTCCCATTATGGTTCAGAACTAACCATAGGAGGGTTGATCTCCAAGAGCTTCAGGGTAATTGGCCTCAGCTTTTCTTCAGATACTCTCCAAGAGCTCCGGGGTAATTGGCCTCAGCTTTTTACCATCTTCCCAGAAAAGAGTGTCTTGTATTTTGAGGAACCATGCACAATATTTATTTCAAAGCATTTTCAATAACATTTGTACACAACTCTCTCTCTCTCTCTCTCTCTACCTTCTTACTTTCCTTTACTCAGGGCCCTAGTTGAAGCTGCACAGGTTGCAAAGGAGACTGTTGTATGTGGCTTTCGTAACGAAAACATGGCCTGGTGCCTAGCTGTCTGGAGGGGCTGGGGAGGCCACGAGCTCGATCTCTTCTACCAGTCCTATGAGGAACTTGGCCGTATGGAGACCAGCATGAGGAAAAGAAGGTAGCTGTGTGAGCATATGTATGCATTGCAGAGCAGAATCACTGTACTGTGTGGTTAAGAGTGACTTTAGGGAATGCACACATATGTAATGGTAAAAGGACTCAACTATGGGAAAGAGGTGGACCTGCGCACTAGATACTACACACGTAGACAAGCCTTGGATTGAGGAGGTACACTGGAGAGTTGGATTCGGAGACCTCGATATGCAAACACACACACACCATGCACTGTTGCCATATGAGCTTACATACACACTGTCAATCCATTTTTGACTGTATCCACAAACACACGCACCATTATATTGGCTAAGAACTGACATCAGTGCTATATTCATAAAAATGAAGCTATATTAACCCAGTTAAGGCCAGCACTGGGAGTGTGTCGAGAACAGCAAATTAATCAGCAAACTATGAGAGTTGATACTAGAGCATTCAGACTTTGTGTACCAACATCTCAGCTGTATTGGTGATGTCTCTGACTGAGGCCCAAGTCAGTATTTGTATTTGAAATTATGACCAGCAATAAGGAGTACTGTATGAACCTTTGCTTTCCAAGAGCACCTTCTTTGTACACTGGTGGCCATTGATGGTAAGGGCTGTGGAATCTAATCAGGACATTAACCGACTTTACAGGTGTTTAAATTATTTGGTGGAGAGTCGCCTCTATAGGTTTTTCCTTCCTGTCCCAGATGTAATAAATCAACCAAGACACAATAAGTGTTCAGTATTTACTTGTTTAGTCCTGCACAGGAGCAACGAGGCTAAAATAGGTAAGAAGTCGTAGAACACTGAATAAAAATATTTATAGCATCCATTAGACCACATGTGTATCTTCAGTAATATCACACAGACTTGCTGACGTAGTTTGGAGCAGGGCACAGGATGACGTTCAACCTACACAACCAGGATGTCGTTCTTTCCTTGATGAAATTCGACATGAGCCTACACTTCTCCAAATTTTAGGGTCATATTTTAGGATCAAACAGTGATGGAAAGATGATGATACTTTATAGACAGGTGATAAATTAACAGAAAACTGATATAATAAATATCAGTAATATATAAAATATAAAATAAAATAAGGATTTTGGTAAAGCTGAGTCATTTCATTGTGCCTTGTTAGAAATTTTGCAGATCTGTGGAAATGTACTGGAGGAATGAACATCAATCTTTTAAATAATATTCCTTTATCTTGGTGTTCTGAAGATGGGTGGTAGAGAGCACTGTTTAACATCACTCCAAAATTTCCCATAGGTGTTCAGCCAGGGTGATATTAGGTTGGATTGGGTTAGATTTGCATCATTTTTCTTTTGCTCTGTGGATGGGGCGGAGTCATCCTGCTAGAGACAGGTCCCATCAGGATAGAAATCTTGAATTAATGGATAAAGATGATCGGTGACATGGACTTTGTATTGACTTGCTGTTAGACTTTCTTCTCAAATAACAAATGGGGTACAACCAGAACCATGCCAGCAAAATAAACACCCCCAGAGCAGGAGAACCACTCCATTTCACTTAATTTGTCACCTGTCTAATAGAGAAACATCCAGATAACTTTTAAAACATGTAAATATGGGTTTTGTACTTTTTTGAGAATGAGGTTATGTATGAGATTAATATTGTTCCTGAAGCAATTATGGGAAGATTTTGGGCACTGCGTATATTTTATATAAAAGATTAAACATCGACTCTTAGACTCAAAGCTGTAGTGCGTAACTGAAAATGGCGAATATTAAAATCCAGACATGACTGAGGTGGTTTAGTATATTTGGGTTAGAAAATTGCCTACATTATGCTGTGGAA